>JBBCBC010000014.1:21987607-22542478 GCA_037126765.1 Stenogyne calaminthoides | reverse complement strand
CACAATAGAAAATAATAACTAACTAAATAAATTTTTTAATTTTAATTTAACTAAATGCAAAAAAATGTTTCAAATTCAAGATAGTACGCGGTCTAACACTAGTTAGTAAATATTTCACATAAAATTGTTAGATCACCAATACCTATGCCATGAGGTATGGGCTTCGAGCCACTATTTGCCTTTATCAAAATAAAATATGCATAAAAAACCCTGAGTATCAATAGCCGCACCCCAAGTACATTTGTTGGAATAAAGAGAACCCACCTTCAATTCAATAAAAATAACCGACAATTTTCGGGCAGGGCTTGATCATTCAAAATCAGTGATAAATCTTTAATACTAGGAGTTTCCAGCATCTATAAATCAGCCTTTTATTCTACAGAAAAATGGAAGAACGTGGTGTCTCAGCATGTAGGAATACATGCACCCAGTTTCACAGCTATTGGTGAATTTCTCCAGAGACATTGAATGCCCTCCTAAACACCTGACAATGATGATTATGAACAAAATAAGTGAATAGAATATTCGGAAGAGTAGATGCAAGTATGTATAACTATTACATTACTAAGGATGATAATGATTCAGTTTCTTCAGTTGTAAATAAGCAATTTATCCTGAATGTTATGAGTTTTCAAGACCATCCATCGATGAAGATGGATGGATAATCCACTTGACAAATCTGTTCTGAATAAACACAAACAATTCACAGATATGAATAAGTTTCACAAAGTCGCTTAGTAGGATTGCGTTTACTTCTAATTTTCCGTTGAGTTAACGCCTGTTCGTGGGCCTTGTTTTAATTAATTAGCCGAACTATTTATACTATGGGTTTAACCCCTAATTATGGTATTTCGGTGATTATTATTTTTCAGCAGCCTTTGGCTTGTGGCAGAGTTTCTCTGTGGATCCTCATCTCGAGTGTGTTTCTCTTTGGTTTGTGTGTTTGTTACGTGTTATTGTGCTCAGTGATTTGGGCGTGTTCTATCATGATGTTCATAGCTGCTGCTATGGTGCTTTTACAACAAAAAGTATTAAACTCACCTCTACTGCACCCTATAAAAATCTATGTTATCACCTACCCCCACTCTTTATATTATTCTCACTATACTCACATCATCTACCTTATTGGGCTTCCCAATATATATACACACGCACACATATAAATTATAATCACTTTTACACAATTTTCAACACAACACATAATCATACAATCATTACAATACAATTAACAACAATATAATAATACAACATCAATCAACTTTCCACCATTAGCCTACCCCAATTTTTGGGATTAAAGAGTCGATTGTTTGATTGTTATTCAACTTTTCCACCATCATAGCCTATAAAATCTAACAAACATACTCCCTATGTCCTCTATTTAAGCTTACCCATTTCACAAAACGGGCGTCCCAACATAAGTTACCCCCCTTTTCATATTTCTCAACGTTTGCCCCCACCTTCTCTCTCTCTACCTTTTCTTTTCTGTCTCTCTCAACCTTTTTTCTTTCTTACCACATTTCAACACCCAACTACACATTTAATACTATATTTCTTAAAACTTGTGCAAAAAGGGGTAGCTAAATAGTTGATGGAGGGAGTACAATATACTACCTCCGTCCCAAACTCGATTGTCACATTATCGTGGTGCTCGGTTTTAAGAAAAAAGTGATAAAGCGCATAGGGTAGAAAGAGTTGTTTATTAGTATTTTATGTGATAAAGTGATGGGTAGTTGGGGTTAAAAAGAGTTGTTTATTAGTATTTTATGTGATAAAGTGATAAAATGAGTATTTCCATTTAAGGAAAGTGGTAATCAAGTATGGGATGACCGAAACGGAAATGTGGCAATCGAGTTTGGGATGGAGAGAGTACCTATTTATCAAGATTTTCAAATACTAGGACTTAAAAGCCCGGACTCCCAAATACTATAATCCCAAAACAAACATACCCCTAGGGATATAGATAGTTGTATTTGGTTCCAAGCTTGGCCAACAATTTTGCCTAACACAAGTCATATGAATATATTATTCTTGAATCAGGATCTTGCAAAGCCTCTAATTCACAACCTATGTACGCTAAAATCTACTAGAAGAAGCACAGAATTTAGGAAGCAAGAATCCAAATTCCATGACAAAAAAGGTATATAATGTGAAAGAGCACTCAGTAGCCTGACATTATAGTTTGCTTAACTTCATTAAAGCAATTTTATACTTTTGTGAAATTGTTACAAGTTTTAAAAACTGATACGCATACCTTCCTCGTTTGCCTTTCATATAAATAATAAGGGCAGTTGGAGATGCCCGTGGAAATTGCTTGATCCGATCCATTAACCTCGCATCATCTAAAAGTGTAAAATGATGTGGTGTAATCACCATTTCCTCAAGCCCCGCAGCAGAAGCCAACAGATATCTTAAAAGCTCAGTTTCAGTCTCATAACCAGAAAAATTTGCAATTTCCACCCTTCTAAGTTGACGCAAATAATGGTCTGGTGTTTCTTGGGCTCGTATGAATTCTACAACAGTTCCCTCAGTTCTGTGGGCATGCAACTTCACAAAACAGGATGGATGAAATTGTATTAGTAATCTCCAGTGGAGGTAAATTCGAAAAAGAAATTAAACTAGAAGAACAATTACTCACAGTAACCCTTAGCATATGTAAGTTTGGAGAACTTCGTGCTAAGGAGAGAGCACAAGCAACCTCCTTGATGCTATCCAGATACATTGAAAGATTAAGAACTTTGAGACTGTTTAAACTGTCAGCATAACGACTTGGTACACCACCTGCACCCGAAAACTGTACCACTAAAGAATAAGTGCCAACAAACCACATGTTAAAAAGTGTACTTCATTACGGGTACATTTGATTTTGGATTACAAAACTGGATATGAGATTTCAAAATCTTAAATCTCGTAAAATAAAAGTTTTTAAATACACAACACATCTTACCCTAATATACCTATAAACCCTACATATACTATTTTTTCTCCATCACACTCTCCCTTATGACCCATTAATGCAAATATAATTTTTTTTTATCACCACTCATCTTCTATTTATCACTTTTCACACATTTTTTTCATTTTACAACTTTCAATAAAGCTAACTAATCAATGCACAATCATTCACATTATAATTACAACCAACAATAATTATATAATAACAATACATCTTCACAAAAAGTTAAAATCCTACCCTAGTTAAATCTCACACCATTACTATTTATCAAGACTTATAATCCACATTTCAATCCACTAAATCTCAAACCAAACATACCCCACGAGAATAGAAATAGGTATCTCACCTCCAGTATGCATGGACGAAGATCCAGTTTCTCCAGCATAGGTGGAATATTAGAATACTTGAACTTGAAGCCAGTAGAGGACCGAATTCTCCTATTTTGAACTATGGGAATGGAATCATGGATAACGAAACTTCGGCAAGAACCGGAGATTTTCTGAAGCAAATAGTCTTGAGAACACCATGGAATGTGAAAAACCTGATACTTGGCCCTTGAACTTCAAATGCATCCAGTTCAATGCAGCCTACAAGCCTCACCCTTTCCAGAAGTGGGCTTTGAGAGATGAACTGTTCAAATGTTGCAGGGACATATTCTACTTCCTGAAAATCAAGCTGCAATAAGCTTGCTAAACTTTTTGAATTCTGGTGGCGGCTTGAATATACATCGATAAAGATTTAGGTGTTTTAGGTTTTGGAATGCAAAGAAATGAGATGTTATTTGATGTTTATCCACCAAATGAAGGGTGAAGTCCTGAACTTGGGAACATGATAGAAGTAGAATCCATTGATCAATATTCAATAATTCTAAACTTAAGGGAAAACTTGCTTATAGGTCCTTAATGATGATGCAGAACTTGATAAACAATATTTTCAACATAGTTATCCAAGAAGATGTGGTCATAAAGGAAATCAAACACAAGCTTCGAATAGATGTCCATTTATACCTCCATTGTTTGATAATATACTGGTCCTCACTGCTTCCTTCAATGGCAAGCGAGCAAGAATACTATCTATGATACTACTAGGCAGACTGCTTATGGCATCTTCACTCAATTTCATGCAACTTCCCATTTGACAAATTCACAAGCAATCCTGGACATCCAAAATGATACTGGTCCCAAAATAATGATACTGGTCCCAAAATAATAAACCGTAGAATACGAGTTATCAAAAAAAAAAAAACTGTAGAATCATGAAATTAAATCCAATTTTGATAGCCTCCAAGGCTCTAATGATATAATTCACCTCCCAAAAATAGATAATAGAGCTCTGTTTTTCTCAACTACCACACACCACGGCAACACCCTCCACCACTGAAAGAAAAGCACAGGATAGACCATTTTTCATTTCTGATTACAAAAATTAAGTGCCTTAATTACAAATTTCAAGAAACATAGAATTAGGTGAATTAAACCCTAGTTCTTCCAAGAAGCAAAGCAAGAAAACAAAAGCATAAAATCATGACGGAAGTTAGCAGGAAGAGAAGGTACCGGATAGTGGGAGACTGTCACTGCTGGTTTGTGGTTCGACGCCGTCGAGTTTCAGTGAGGTATGCCCTCCCGAAAACGGGTACGTTTTATTTGGTTTTAATTAATGGATTTTGAAATTTGGTTTTAATTAATGAATTTTGAAATTGAGACACACTTCAGTATCTCATTGCGGTATTTTATATATGTTTCTAATATCATGATTTAATATTTTAAAAAGAATAGATGTAGTTTTGCTAGTTTATACTGTTTTACGACGGTATATCGGTATCGCCTCATACTTTAATTTTTATCTTTAAAATTTGGTTTTAATTAACGGATTTTGAAATTGGAAATTGTGGAATGTCTTTTTTCATGTAAAAAATGGCGGTATAAACCTTTTTAATTTGATAAAAACTCATATTAAAAAGATTCTACCAAGATCGCGATTCATAATGATTTTTTAAAAGTCAAGAACTCATTATGTTAAAAAGTGCGACTTATTTACACGTAAAAGTACAATTGTTAATACGGTAACATAACAGATGCTTTATTTGGAATAGTTACACGCTTCGCTTTGTATAGTTCTGGCACGCTTAAAAATGCACTATAAGTGCATCTACAAGACCCTATACACATGAGACCCACTCAAAACTCATATGAAACTACAGTATAACCAAGACAAATTACATTCACCCTCCTAAAGTGTCAACGCCCAATTTATATTTCAGATCACAACGGTACGATCTCATACAAATGTATTCTTTTATTTTAATTTTTTTTAAGATCAACTTCTACTATTAATCAATCTTTTCTATAATCATTAAGTTTAATCAATTATTTAAAAGGATATTTTTTTGCAAACACCCCGTATTCACTCCGGCCTCCGATAATTTTCATAGAGATAAGACGCTGTTAAGAAAGTTTTAATAACGAGTAGAGTTTTGAGGAGTAATTTTAAACTTTTCACTTATAAAGTAAAAAGATAAATTAAATTGTGTATAAACTTTCACACAATCTTTTTTTCTCAGATTTTAGCAAACTAATCGCTTATTAAGATTTGAAAGGATAAAGGACTTTTACGAATTCTATATGACAGATCTATCTCCCATCTATTATATATGCCTCCTTAAAAATTATTTTATCATTTCAAATACTAATAAAAAACTCGCTCGCTAAAACACGGAAAAAAAAAGAAATCGGAAAATAATCTGGAACCAAGGACTATCATTTTATGTAAATTTGTAAATATTATAAGAGTAGAGTTTATGAGTGATTTTTTTTTTTTTGGGATGTGAAAATAATCTTGAGACACTTCAATAAAAGAAAGTGGGAAAATAATCACAAATAAAAGAGAGTATATATATATATACTAGCATGTAACCCCTAAGAAATAAATTTTAATGGATTGAATGTAAAAGTTTATAATACTATTTAAGATTAAATATTTTAAATAATTATATAGATTTTTCAGAGATATATTCTTGAACAAAAATAATTAATAATTTTATAGTAAATTTTTGAAAAAATATATATACAAACCTCAAGTAGATATGATTAGCTATAACTCTTTAAAATCCTTTTAAACAATCCGATTTTCAAAGATTTTGTATAATAAATATTTAATAAATTAGATGTTTTTTCAAACAAAGATAATTAATAAATTTTATAGTAAATTTTTAAAATAAAAATATTTAGCAAATTCGAGTAAATAAATGATTTTTTTATAGATTTTTGTAAAAATATGTTTAAATAATTAGATTTTTTAGAAATATTGTAAAATATATATTCGGGCTTAAATTAAATATTATTTTGAACAATAAAAAGGCAAAGTATAGTGTGAACAAGTTTTACTATGAACCTAAGTTATGAGCGCGACTTTTATTACTAAAGAGTGTGACTTTTTATCAGAAATGGTGTGACGCTTACTATAAAAGAGTATTACTCATAAAAGTGAAGTACAGTGACTTATATTACTAAAGCCAGCGACTTATATTACTAAAGAAAGATGTCTATAAAAAAAAAAAAAACTCAATTTCACTAAGAAAAAGTTTCACAAAGATACCAACTCCAATAAAAAATTGATTACTTGCTTATACTTGACACTTTCGCACATATTGAATTGAGCTCATTGCAAATCAAATCAAGTAATAATTTAAAATTCAATAGAAGATTTTTTTTTCTAATTTAAAATAATATTAAAATCTTTTAATAATTTAAAATTCATTAAAAGAAAACACAATATTTTTTCTAATAATAAAACAATATTATCATATATTCTCCGGTTTTTAAGCTTTCTTAGAACAAAAGAACAACAACAATTATTTTAGCAAGTACGATATTATTCTATATCGACCAATATTCCGCTGGAAATTTTTTACTACCACCATTAAGTTTGACCTCCTTCTCAAGCTTTCACCTATAAATTGCATATATACTTACTACTTAGAGTTCATTATTAGAAAAGTATTTAAATTATATCAACTTCATTGATTTTTAGTCATATGACTCTCATCGCCACAATCGCAATAAACATTCATAACCCATGATAACTCAATTTATTTACTTTTAATACTCTCTCGCAATATTCAAAACAAAATCATTAATTTAATCGCACAATTGCAATAAATATTCATAACCAATTTGTTGGTCCCGCTTTGAAAACCCATGAATGCTAAATATCATGTAAAGTATATAAAATAAAGTGAGGGAATGGTGATTCCAATTTTTGTTTTTAAATCTATGTGTTTTGCTTATAATCAAACGATATGACAAATAAAGAACATAAAGCAAAGAGAACAACATTTCGATCTTATAGTGGTTCGTTCGAGTCCAACTCTCGATCCACTCTTCCCTTATCGCCAGGGGCACCAACTTAACCAACCTGGACTTAGTTTAACGTGTTAGTCCAACACAAGATGTGTTTAACGAAGTTCTCACTCACGGATTTATCTCCCGACGGATTGCTTACCCTCCCTTTCTGATTGCTCAGATGTTTTAACGAAGTTCTCATCAAGACCTGCAAAAGTAGCTAGTCCAACTAACTTACAATCATTGCTTAACAAAACTTAACCTAACTTTTGTGGGTTTTGGGTATAAGATTGTTTCGGTTCAACCAGATTGAGATTTTTCCTTACATTTATTTAGCGCAATGCTGAGTTGGGAAAAAATCTCTCCAAACTGGTGATATTACATTTGTGCTTAGATTCAGTGGTAACACACTCAATATACGCAAAGTATTTTCGCCGCTCAAAGTTCTATGGTGGAAATGTCGATGATTTTACTTTGAAGCTCAATGGTGTTTTTCACGATTTCACATTCTTCACACACTTAATTTGATGGAAGATTCAGATTTTATAGTGTGGATTTGAATGTTACCGCGGAGATAATCACATTCAAATCCATACTATTCTCAGAAGTTCTGCAGCCTTTTTTCAGTCGGTTGTCTTCCTCTCATCGGGTCGCAACCGAATCTAATCTACCATATTCTTTTCGTGATCTTCCCGAGTCTTCAGGTTCTTCGAGTCCTCGCATTCTTCCGAGTCTCGTGATACTTTTACTCGATTCTTGATTCAAAGGACTCTCTTCACGGACCTTTGTCCGATCAGATAATTCACACTCGTGTTAACCGAGTTCGCCTTTCCGACCAGACATCCCGACCTCGCGCCACTAAAGACTCAAAGTATCCGATCATCGATTAAGACACTAGTTAGCATATCTTAGTTAGATCAGAGTCATCTTATCCGATCTCGATCACGCCCGATCTCGATCGATCTCATCCGCCTCCTCTTCCGATCAACAACATCCTCTTCTCGATCCGTGACCCTTCTTCTCGATCCGTCTCCCGATCATCCGATCACCGATCTCAGTCCATCCGATCGTAACTTCCGATTCTTCCGATCAAATTTTTAGCTTTTTCTTTTTCTTCCTCGATTTTGCTCACCATCAAGAACTCCTGAACTCATCTTATTTATTCGATCTCGACGCCTCGGGTCAAGTTCTTGCCTAATCTCGATCATCTACTGATTTTATAGTTCCTCAACTTGTTCTCTCGTTCTCAACTTGTTATTTGTAAGTTAAATTAATAACACAGCTGATAACGTTTGACATAATTTATCAAAACTAAAATAATTTCAATATCCACCGCAATATACAAACAAAACCAAATTAAAAAAATTCATCAAATAGAAGAATTCCTATGAGCAGGAAAAGAAGAAACCCCGAATATACCAAAAAAAAAATTAACAAATTTCTTGCTATGAACAGTAAAAGAAGAAATCATTCATAACTAATTCAAAACTCAAATTATTTACCCCAATAATAATCCCTACAATATATAAAACAAAAAAATGAGAGTGATCCCAATGAACAAAAAAAAAACTCTAAATTTTAATTTAATTACACAATTGCAACAATCATTCATAACTAATTCAAAATTTCTTATATATATATATATATATGTATATATAAGAATATATAAAACTCATTATCCCATTTTTATGGAACCACATTAACGGTTATCATACGTCAACTCATCATCCACATAATTAATTCTACTTAAATAAATTATAGAATATTTTATAATATACTATACCCTAAATCATGAACCATAAACCTTAAATCATGAATCATTCGGGTCGAGTGAACCATGAATCACTTCAGCAGATTCGGTTCAGTGTTAGGTTTTTTTCAGCTCAATTCAATTTTTTTTATCCCGCCTGCACTAACCCGACTGCATCTTAACCCGACCCGGAAAGGGTTCATGGTTCACCCTACCCAAATGGTTCATGGTATACTTCCTCACTCCCAACATTACTGCAACACTTGCCTTATTGGGACGTCCCAACATTACTGACTGCAACACTCCTAAAAATGAAATAAATATAATATTAATACACTCACAACAGCCTTTATTTTATTCCACTCAAACCCACTTTTCTTGGTTTATGGTGACGATTTCTATGTTGCAATAATCATGGGACGGAGGGAGTAATATATTATAAAACATTCTATAATTTATTTAAGTAGAATTAATTAGGTAGATGATAAGTCCCACCGTTGAACCAACGACCGTGGTCTCGTCAAAGTTCGACACCATTGCTCATATCACCGATACATAATAAGAGTTTCCTGCATCTACAAATCAGAATATTATTCTACAGAATAATGGGAGAGCAGGGGTGACATGGGTGAACAATCTCAATATGTAGGAATTGATGGATCCACTTTCACAGCGTATTGGTTAATTCCTCCAGCGACATTAATTATCCTCCTAAAACCCCAACAAAATTTTAAAACCAAATTAATTAGAAGGATGACTACAAAACAAAAATAAGCTGCAGAAATAGAAATGGATGTATAGGATATTTTGACAGAATAAATGCAAAGCACAAACCCTGTGTTTGCAACCATTAATATATTATTAAGGCGCTAAGGCGCACTAAGGCGCCAGCACTCGGGCCTACCATAGCGCCATAGGCCAAAAAGGTTGGGATTTTTTCAAGCCACCATGGGCGCTTTTCCTTGACTCGGCAAAAGGCGCCGGGCAGGCGACTTTTAAGACATCTAGGGTTTGAAAATAAAAAACATTTTTTATTTGTCAAATAACATCGAATAATAAAAATACTATCTCTTGTTTTAATATTTAAGTGAATCACATCTAGGGTTTCAAGATTCACTTTTATCAAGATAATCGCAGATTCTCTTTGAGGGATATAGATGAAAGCAACGAAAAATGGTTGGTCTAATGGAAGATTTAAGATGAGTTGGTTCACCAAGGAAAAATTTGACTTGGGGTATTGCTACGTAAGCCATGGTTAGGGTTTACTAAAAATTATCAAGGCCTTTACGTTATTTTTTCCAGGACGCAAGGCGAGCTTTTAGGCTATTTTGTATTTTGTTTTTTGCCCATTAATAACTATACATTGGGCAACTTGCATCGACCGCATACCATGATGGCACTGCATTAAACACAAAAATATGTAACTTTCGGAAGAATGGGGAAAAAAGGAAAAATAATTCTTTTAGTCTTGTCGACTTTCGCAGCTTGAAAATAGTGTTGTAAGTTTCAATTGTTCGACATTTTAGTCAAATGGCCGACTATAGGAGGTGAGACATCGAATTGACATTGACGTGCCAGAGTCTGATTTGCCCACTGACAGAGTCTGGTTTGTTAACTTAACAGGATGTTTCACTTCCTATAGTTGGCCATCAAACTAAAATGTCGAACAATTGAAAGTTATAGAACTATTTTCAATTCTTGAATGTCGAATGGACTGAAATCGAAATAGAGATAACTCATAGGACTAAGAAACTACTATCCCACAAAAAAATTATCCAAACTGCTACGTGGGACAAACATGTGAATGGTTAAAAGGAAGATGTAAGCAATCTGTTGGTGACGTTCAATAGCATATAGACATCCATGAACCTTAAAAAATTTCCATTTAGTCCCAGAAACTGAGTTCAGGAGCTTATATAAAAGTCAAAGTGAACCACTCAAATCAACACTAGATGTTGCATAAGGAGCAGCAAAATGAAGAAGCATTAGCAGGCAACAAATTCAGGTCCAGGAACCAAGCAACCATTCATTTTATGTAGTTTGAGGGCAGTACCAAAAGTAAGCAACAGTATCTTAGGCCAAGATTAAGTTTCATGACGTATGTGAAATGCAGTTACAATTATGGACTACAGTTATGTACATACCATAACATATGTATCCTTTTGTGGATCAAATTTTGTCGAATTTCTGGTCCCCAATTTCCAAACTGGCTAAGAGGAAGAACTTCAAAATCTGGCAATGAGGCTATGGCCCTGTTTTAAATAGACACAATCAAATTAGGAAAACATATTTACCCAATGTACTAATGAAGGTTTTCAATAGTCATATCATCCCAACCATACTGCCTAATTTAATGATTTAGCTGAATTGCATCTTAATGAAGGAGGATGAAACTTACATTCTTGATAGTTTTAACGGTTCTTTAGATCATTTAACATTTTTCCGAACCTAACAGACCATGCATGTATTTGTATACTTTTTTTTGCTTCAAATATTTTCTACAACTTAAAAGGTAAGAGGACAGAAAATCATGCACGCATTACTTCTGCCTGGTTCTCTAACATCAATTAGTTGTGCCTCTTCAAGAAAAAAGATGGATTTTGCATTTTCTCATGGAGCTCATTAGGCTGAATCTGTCCGAAAATCGACTCCTCTCTGTATATTAAGAAAGAGAAGAATTAAAAAAGGCAATCCACTTTTTCGAGACATATTCCAATTACATTTCAAATTCAAATTGTACCTTTCTGATAGGACTTGCAGCAAATGCCACCCAAATTTAGTCTTGCACCTTACAACTTTGTTTAATGGAGAACTAAATGCAGCCTCCCAAATTCTGGCACCTGGTAATTTTCACCATGACATGAGAGATTTGTCTACATTAAAGCTGTTACTAAATAACAAATTACAAGTCAATATATTGAGGTCATATGCTCTTGTTACAAATCATTGTCTATCCTTCTATCAGATGCTTCCAATGATTTCTAACCATATACATTATTTTAGTTTTATAACTCAACTTCTAATTTCTGTTGTTTACAAGCCAATCTTTATGAATAGCAAATATTTTGGCTCATAGGCATGAAACTAAGCTGCATGGTAATCTTCACTGCACAATATCAGAAGGCTAGAATTGACTGATTGCATACGTCAAAATATCCAAGGTAAAACAATTATTTAAGGTGTCATCCATAAAGGTAACTAGTAAGTGATTATTCTGCTTCCAAGTAGTTCAATATAAGACAAACATAAATGACATACCATCTGCCCCTTTATCACCCAACCAAGTATGCCCCCTTCCTCTTTCGATGGGCAGATCGAGTATTCCACTGCCAAGTCACTCAAATCCTCTCCTGAATGAGACAAGTAATTACTTACATCACCAAAACGATAAGCAGGAAGAATGAAACAACTTAAGCATTTGAAATAGCTGTAATCACAAAGAAAAGCAAAATGATGACATGATGTGATATGGTTGCTTAACGAACGTTCCCCAGATTCTACAAATACCGTCCTTGTACGTATATCCACCCGTGTAGCTGTAATGACAAAGAAAAGCAAAATGATGACATGATGTGATATGCTTGCTTAACGAACGTTCCCCAGATTCTACAAATACCATCCTTGTACGTATATCCACCCGTGTATGCTTGTTTTTCTAAAATTGCCAGCAATATATAGAACTCCTATATACCTATTCTATAGGGTGTTGCAATAATGTGTTTCCCATTTTCTGATCATCCTAGGTAGTATACAAAGAAAGAAATCTTGTACTGATTAAAGATAAAAGATACAGATACTAACCATTAGAAGCTCTTTTTTCTGCAGTTCAAGCAAAAGCTTGATCATCTTCTTTGACAAGCAAATGTTGCACTAACATTTTCTTCCAGCTTCAGAGCTGCTCCCAGAGCTGAATGAAGCTGAAGAGAATACATCATTTGAACCATATCTACTTAAATCAAACAGAAATTGTTATTAATTAAAGAGAAAATGAAGCAGAAACTAGCATTTTGTACATTATTTCAACATTCACAAAAAGAAACTGAATCTCATGACTCATGGAAGCAGGGTTTGACAGGGTTTTTTCTAACAATCACACTCAAAAACTCAAAAAAATGCAAACTCTTTTAATCAGTACACTGCAAACCTAGAAATATATACATCGAAAACCGCCACCAATTAATCAAGTTTCGGTTCAAATTAAAACAACCTGTTAAAGTTAAACAACACATAAAAAAGCAACAATAATAATTAACGACGTAATTATCAATATCAGGGCAGTACTGAAAGCAGAGAAATGAAATTCACAAGGAACATCAAAAGATCAGATTGGAATATCAAAAATGGCATCGGGATTCGAAAGAGGGCATTGACAGACACAGACCTGCGGCTTTGAAGGTGCGAGGTTGAGCGGCCATGGGATTGAATTTCGAGCTGAAGAGATAATAGCTATGGCGATAAATAGAAAAAGAGTGTGTGGCTCTGTGATGAAAGAGGGGCTGAGGTATCCGCTGCAACGAGGACGGGAAGTGTTGGCGAAGAATGAGGGAAGGTAGAAGAGCAGAGATAGGCGAATGAGAACGAGAAACAAGGGGGGAAAGGTGAAGGACGAAGCTTCGTAACATTGCTTAACGAGGATTTGCGATTTGCAGAGGGTAGAAGAAATGAAGATGATGATGGTCTGAGTTTGTTCGCCATTTGGTATTCTCCGTTTTATCCGGTAGAGCATAGTAAAAACTGGTATTACTTAACTCTCAGTAATTAAAAATATTTTATATTTTTAAATAGTGATAGCTTTTATATATAATAGTGATAGAGTTAATTGTAATTTAATTTACATGAATGTTACTATTTATTTGATAAAAAATTGTGTTATGTGTCATGCTAAGCATGATAAAAACGATCACCAAGTATATATAAAAAAATATTATTATCACAGACAAAATCCTCACTATTTAAAAAAATATTTTATATTTTTAAATAAGAATTTTTTTTTGTGTATAACTCATGGTAGTTATCTTATGTGGAAAATATATTGTACAATGGTTGATTGACAACTAAACAAAAATAAAATACATCGCGTGACGAAAGCACAAGTGCGTGGCGAGCACAAGTGTATGTTTGAAATGGAGAACACGATGTGAGATATAACGACAACAAGGATTTGGTGGACCTGGGGTTAATCACGAATGACTACGCCCCGTGCATTGCGCCGTGGTTATTTTATTAGTGATTTGGGTATGTAATGCAGCACAAGTATGATGTGGAATGGAGAGAATATCAAAGCAAACATGCCCAAAAAAAAATCCTTTCTCCCCCCCTCTCGAGGACCTATTTATACTATTCTCGCCAAGCCGGCCGCACGGGAGCGCAGTCGACCTTTCTTACTCAACAAGATTGCAAAGAGGTGTCGACACTTATCTTGTTTTGTGCTCTCCCTACGACATCTCGCTTTGCAGATACTTTTGAAGACTTTGCCTTGTCGCCCAAAGTGGCTTGGTCTTGGTTCGCCAAATGAGGTGAGCACCCTTACCTTTTGATTGGTTTCATGGGTATCGCCCACGGTTCGCCAACGTGGTTTGGGTGTACACGGCCCCGGCCTTTGTTGGGTCTCCTGCGTTTTTCCTCGTGTTTCGCCATGGGGCGTAGCACGCTTATTGTTATGGTTGACTTCGCGGGTCGCTTTCGATGAACCATCTAACAAGGTGGGATAAACGACGGACCTTCCGGGGCTCTTCGACGTGTCTAGAGTAAGTTCAATTCCTGCGAACTCCCCGACAAGCATCGCTTTTACTCCCCTTCTCACGGGCTTTTCGCTTCGCTCAGATTGAGCTCGCCACACGGGCGAAGCATGTGCGTGGTCCCTAAAGTAGCATATAGTTTAGATGGGCGATGTTACCTTTGATATAAGTTGTGGTCGCCGAAATGGCGCACGTGGGCGAAGTCGGATAATTTCGTTCACCCCATGCTCTATGGTCATACGCAGCTCGAGGTCAAGTAGGCATCGCTGCAGTGCTCTCCCAATCGTAGTGTGAATTGCGTCCCGCCAAACTCTTGCTAACGCTTGGTGTGGTCGCCCCATCGGGTCGTGTTTTTGTCCGGATTGGTATGACCCGTGCTCGCCCACCTATGCTCGCCCACCAGCGCTTCGCCCCGACCGGGCGGTGGCCTGCGTTTCGCCCACTTGTGCTCGTCCCCGAATCGGTGTGGGTTCGTGTTCGCCCAATTGCTCATTTGGTGGACACGCGGGGTGGTCTTTGACCTAGAGTTGATCTACACAACAATAACATGTAAAAGGATAAAGTTCACGTAGACTGATTCATGCGAAAGTGTTACTCTATTTATTTATGTTATTTATTTTATGGGATTATTAAGTAGGGAACTATACTCTTCTTGCATGGTTAATAGATGTTCAAAATATTTTCCTAAACCCCACAAGGAAAAAAACCACTGTGGACGAGGATGGTTACCCGTTGTACAAGAGAAGAAATAATGAAATTACTGTTAGTAAAGGTGATATTGATTTGGATAATAGTTTTGTTGTACCATACAATCCGACTTTATTATGCCGATATCAAGCATATATAAATGTTGAGTGGTGCAATAAAAACCACTCTATCAAATATCTTTTCAAGTACATTAACAAGGGTCCTGATAGAATGATTTACTTAATATTGATCATAATCTTCGAGATGGGGTTTTTAAAGAAAAAATCTATAGATGAGATAAAAGATTTTATTACGTGCCGATATATCTCATCATGTGAAGCCGTTTGGAGAACCATGGGGTATGAAATACACTACAGGTTCCCTGTTGTCCAAAGGCTGTCCTTCCATCTCCCTAATGAACAAGGTGGTGGTGTTTATGATAATGATTGTATTGATGATGTGCTTGATAGACCAACATCAAAACAGTGAATGTTTCTCGCATGGATGGAATGCAACAAAGATGAAAGATATAAATGGGGGAAAAAACTTACTTATGTGGAATTTTCATCAAAGTTTGTATGGGACAATAAAGAGCGTAAATGACATCCAAGGCAAAAAAGGATTCTCACTAGAAGATTGCATTATGTTCCTCCAGTGCGTAAGAACGCCACTACTGGGATTGCTCATTCCACACACTAGAGAGCAACATGTCATGATGATATACGGACAATTTTTGGAGTTTTGTATCATAATTTCAAATGATGCTTGCTATTCACTCGATTGTTAAAATGATGATAGATAATATGTGGATGAATATTGAGGCAAGTTATTGGGCATCAACGCATTAAATGCAAAATTTATTTGCCATACTTCTTACTTCGTGGAGTATGTCTTCTCCGTAAGTTGTCTTCAATAAAACTTGAGAGTGTCTATTTGATGATATATTACAAAGACAAATGAAATATTTAAACATGCCGTATCTACTCAAAATTAAATACTTTAGTAATTGTTGGGATAACTTATGCTAGATCTATCTAGATGACCTCATAAACACAAATTTAAATTAGAATTATTACTAAAGATGAATTAACCTAAGTGAATTCAAATAATAATTAATCCAACAACTACATGCAAATAATATTTCACGAAAAGATCCAAGCATGCAATTTCTAGAGTTTACGAACGCATTCGCTTGGAGAGACGGTTTGAGATGCATAAGATCAAGTATCCGATACCCACCAAAAGTCCTCGAGAGAATTTCTCTCATCTAAAAGCTCGAGCTTGTAGAGAGGGCTCGAGAATAATCTATTTATTTAATTTCCCTCAACACTCCTCACCAGAGTTTAATCATTACCTCTCGCTTCTCCGGAGAGAGGGCCCAACAGAGTGGACAATTTAAATGGGTGGAGTGCTTCCACCTGAATCGAACCCACAACCCAGCTCGATACTATGAGAGAATTTCTGCCTCATCTAAAAAGCTCGAGCTTGTAGAGAGGGCTTCTGTAATAATCTATTTATTTAATTTCCCTCAACAAATTCTTCTCAAGTATTCCCAAGTCCTCGCTCAATAACCCCTATGGAAGGTTCTCCAATGAACAATTTATAAAACAAAGGAAAAATAAATAATTGTTGCACCACCTTTGTGGATTTCTAATATTTCCAACACATAGACACTAGTTGGATGAAAAATTCATCCCTATTTATAAGTGAGGGAGGATTTAAAATTTGAAGTCAATTAGGGCTAGAAAAGATCTTTTTCTTGATCTCCAAGAAATCTTGAATATATCCAATATATTCTTCTTTTCTATGTGTATTTTTCCACAAAAATCTCACACCCTTTATTTAAATTTTTAAATTTAAAAAATTACAAGAAGATTTGCAAGATCGATCTTTCTTGAATTTATGAGATATTCTTGTATTCCAAGAATACATATATTTCTCCATAAAATATTTTCAAGAAAAATCAAGAAAAATCTTTTCTTACCATTCTGTTTATATTATTTTTGAAAATTATCACTTAAAGAAGCCAAGTGAGAGTTTTCTTGAATTTATGGGATAATCTTGTATTCCAAGAATACTTATCTCCTTTCCATAAAATATTTCCAATAAAATCTTATCCCTCTATTTCTTCAAAATTTCGAAAGTTTCAAGGAAAATAATGCAACAAATATTTAATTTATTTTAAGCACCTTTATTTAATGGACTTTAATGGGTTACTTGAGGGCCTTTTAGGAGAATTAAGATGGACCTTCCAATGGGCTTCAATCCAATATTGAGTCACAATATAATTCAAATTTCATTAATATTAATTAATGCCACTATATAATTAATATTGACTATCCAACTTAACCCATATTACTAATATGGCTCCCCGATTATTATTTCCCATGTTTAAGATTATTTAGTCCATTAATTAATTAAGCCAATTAAAAGCTTTATATTAATTAATATCTTTATCCTTGGAGTAAGGACAACCCAACTTTATTATCCATACCGAAAAATTAATTCCACTTGCAAGATTTGGTATGATAAAGGTTCCGGGCCCACCAAGAAGACCAATCACGCAAGACATTGCAAGAATACGATTCTCTCAGATAATTTAGCAAGAATCAGTGCAATTAATATTATTGCCCAAGATATAAGGTATCGAGGTCACAATAATTCTCTTCCCATTTATAAGTCAAAACAATAACTACTAATCGCACACAATCTTTATTAAGTGACAGAGATTAAGAAATCAACAAACATTGAGGTCTAACTCTTCATCCCTTAAGTCAGTGCGAATGAGTTTATCCTCTCAAGCAGTCCGCTCAAAGACATCAAATGCACTAGTGTAATCTTTTGGTCAAGACAAATCAATCTGAGCCTTTACATATCAACCTCTACCAATAGATTGTTCTGATCTATCTAAGTTGTGAAACACGACTGCTTACAAGGCACCGCTAACGTGATCTTCTCGGATCCGCATCACCACGCTAACTACAATGTAACGCTAATGAATGGTTTGTAATAAATATATGTAACATTCAATCATATTTAAAGCAACAATGATAAATAATTTATTTCAAAGAAATAAGTGTTTAATACATAGGTTATACAAAGTAAAAACATACTTTCAATGATAACCCCAACAATCTCCCACTTATACTCAAAGTCCGCTTTTAAGATACTACAACATGTCTCGATATTATAATACGGTGACATCTAATGTCACCTACATCAACCTAATAACATTTCTCCCGCTTATAGTCAAAGCAGATTGACAACGCCTGACACCCATTCCTTCCACATGTCTCTCGAATGTTAACCGAAAAGGGCACCCTTTGTGAACGGATCGCCAAGGTTGTCTTCCCGACGCAATCTTTTGCCAATTCTATATCTCCTCCCTTAACGATTTCTCGATAAGATGGTATTTCCTTTCAATGTGTTTGCCGGCCTTGTGGGCTCTTTGCCCCTTTGAATTTACAAATCGCCCTAAGATTATCACAGTAAGATCGTGATAAGGCTTGGGCAAATTTAACAACGCCCAAGTTCACTAGAAGTTCTTTTGCCACACCGCTTTTTTCACTACTTCACAAACAAATACATATTCGCCTTTCCATGGTAGAATCCACGATGCATTTCGCTTAACGCTTCTCCATGTTACAAAATAACAAAAACACACTACCCGAGGTAGATTTTGAATCTAGGTTTGATTGAAAATCCGAGTCCGCCAGATCCCAATCAAAAATAAACCGTCTCGACCGATAAAACCAACATTCTATTTTGAGTTCTTTTCAAATACTTTAGAATGTTCTTAATAAAGAGTCCAATGTTGATTTCTGGGTTACTTTGATATTTTATACCATGCTACTACAGTAGCGTATATCCGGTCTCGCATAACAACATTGCATACACGGTGGCTTCCTAATTCCGACACATAATGAATTCCTTCATGTCATCTATCTCCCTTTGTGTCTTGGGACACATGTCTTTCGATAGATGGATTCCGGGTATTCCGAAGGTACAAATCCTTCTTGAATCTTGCATGTTGAAGCTTGCGATAAGCCAATCATTCTTTTCTTTCGATCTCGAAAGTGATCTTGATCCCAAGAATATGACCGACTTCCCCTAAGTCCTTCATATCAAACCTGCTTTTGATACCATACCCTTACATCTGACAAAACCTTTACATCGTTTTCGATGAGCAGAATATCGTCTACGTATAGTACTAGGAATACCAAGGCAGCTCCATCACACTTCTTATAAACACAACTCTCGAAATTGTTTTGATCAAACCCATAAGATTTGATTACATGATCAAAACATTGGTTCCAAGCTCGAGATGCTTGCTTCAGTCCATAAATGGACTTCCTCAGCTTGTACACAAGGTATTCTCGCCTTTTTCGATGAAACCTTCTAGTCATTGATATAAATTTCCTCGCCAAGACCCCCTCAAGTAAGGAAAGTCGTTTTGACATCCATTTGCCATATCTCAAAATCTAGATGAGCAGCTACTGCCAAGAGAATACAGATGGACTTAAGCATGACTACATGTGAAAATGTTTCTTCATAATCGATACCCTCTTTCTAAGTGTATCCCTTTTGCCACAAACCTAGCTTTAAAGGTTTCCACCTTCCCGTCTGGCCCTTTTTTCCTCTTGTAGACCCACTTGCATCCAATGGGTTTTACCCCACTGGGTGGTTCAACTAGCTTCCACACTTGATTATGATCCATTGAGTCCATCTCGACTTCCATCGCAGCTTGCCGGATTCTCAATCCTTATCTTGACCGCCCCTTATAGACCAGGGGTCCGATTCACTTTCTCCTGGGATCAAATCCAAGATTCTCCTATCCCCATGAATCTCTCAAAGTTGTTTGACAACCCTCCCACTACGCACGAGGTTTCGATTGTGGTTTGTGTGAAGCTTGGTATATCAACCCATGCAGTTGGTATAGAGTTTGCCTTCTTATTTCTTTTTTAAGGTAATCTCACTTTTGGGCTTTTCGATTGTTCATAAAGTCTTCTTCCAAAAATCTAAAGTGCATACTTAATACCACCTTTTGATCTTTCTGGACCATAGAACACGCACCCTTTCATTCCCACGGGATATCCTATAAACATCCTTAGTTCAATGTGTATCCAAATTTTAATGGGCTTCCTTTGTTCTAGCACGATGCCGGATACCCCCAAATTCGAGGTGTCTCCTGATCGGCTTGCCCCGGTCCCACTCTTTAGGGGTTTTGGGAATCGATTTGATGGCACCAGATTCGAGCAACGTAGTCGCCGCTTTCCAAGGCATGACCGACTTTGGTAGATCCGAATAACTCATCATGGATCTAACCATTTCTAAGAGTGTTATGTTTCTTCGCTCTGCGACCTCGCTTTTGTTGAGGGTTCCGGGCAAATAACCGAGAAACAATGCCGCCCTTATCCGATGTAGTTCAAAAACTTATCGCCGAGGTATTCCTCCATGATCGATCAGAGAAACTTGATACTCTTTTTCCCTATGATTCTCCACTTCGCTTTGAACTCCTTGAATTTATCAAAGGTTTTCGATTTGTGTTTCATGAGGAAAATGTAATTCAACCTTGATTAATCATTGATGAAGGTCATGAAATACCATAGCCACCTCTAGCTTTGGTTGACATCGACCACACACGCCGCAGGAACGATTTGGTAACACTTCTATGGCTCTATTCCCCTTGGCTCCAAATGCCCTCTTGGTTTCGCAGGTTGGAAGTGGTTCTAACTGTAGGTCCGACAGCGAAACCATCTTTCACCAACCTTTGGATCCTATTTAGATTAATATGACCTAATCTTAGATGTCATAGAAGTGTCTCATTCACGCTTTTCAACATTTTCTCTTATCGCATGAAAAAAATCGATGTGTTATAAGATGCATTTTGTAAGTGGTGTGCACAGTTGATAGTATAGAGATTGTTCCGTAAAGTTACATGACAAATAAACACATCGTTACGGTAAACAGTAACTTTCTTAGAAAAACAAACATAATATCCATCATTAAATAGTTTAGAAATTGAAATAAAGTTTTTTATTAAAAAATCGAACGAAAGAACATCTCTTAAAACTAAAAATCTTGTCTTCAAAAGACAGTGCACGCCTCCCAATCGCTTCACCGCTACTCATAAGACGCCAAACAGGTGATGAGGATCTCACTTCCACTAAGTTGCTGTGTCAATTTGAACCCCTCAGAATGTGAAACAAACATGATCGATCCTCCCGATCCATTACCCACGAAGTGTGTAAGATATACCGCTAAACAAGTTTCAAATAACTAAATGAGTAGTTAAGTTCGATAAGGTTTGCAAATGGGAAGACAAATGCAAAGATTTAAGAATTATATTCCATTGATTATTTAAATTCTATTAGGGTTTCGATTACCTAACCACCGCTTGGTTCTCAAGATAGGCGTCCCAATAATCTCCTTATAAACATTGATCGAAGTCGATTGTGCAATGTAACAAGATTGATTTCAACAAAAGCTTGGAAAACATATAATAGAGGCCAAAATTATATCCGAAGAAAAATATTGAGACCAAAATTATGAGATGTCGTGTTCTATGAGACCAAAATTGCATTAAACTCTATCGAAAAGTCTTGCATGGATGGAGACCAGGTGTTTTGTCATGTCTATAGGAGTGCCCTTTCCGCCAAGGTGCCAACCTTGACCTCAAGTCAATGGAGGAGGATAACATGCCCAACTTATTAATTAGGGCAATTAGAAAAACATATCATACAGTCATACTCATGGTTTCATGGTGGCACATGAGGCGCATACAAGTCGTCAAGGGGTGGTATATATTATCCAAAAAAAATCTGATATGGGTGACATTTTTCCAAAATTTTGAAATTAATTATCATCCTTGCAAACATATTTACATACAGAAGGCGCATATATAATATCGGTTTCTTAGTGGCCAAAACCTGGCAAACCATAACCCAAAAAGGTATTAGGAAAAAGTTTGTTGTAAAATATGGGATAAATGCTTTAAGATACAAATAAATTTGTCTATGAAAATATAAATTGTCTAGGGAATTTTATGTCTAGGTAAGTTTGTTTAGGGAAAGTGCAAATATGTAAACACTTTGTTCGTAAGTAATTTGTTTGTTTACTAAAAAATTCGTAGGCAAGTTAGACAATTCTCATTATTTAAAGACCGAATTATTTTTGTTGAAAATTTTTATAGCCATTTGAAAAATTTCGTTGATAATTTTATTTTTTTTTGAAAACAAAAAATTATGTGCTCAATAAAAATTAAACTAAACCAGCGACCAAATACACTTTATTTTCTTATAATGTAAAATTTTTAAAATAAAAATAGAAAATTGATACAAGAATTGTGTAGTGCAGGGTTCGCATAGTAAAATAAAGTATTTTGGTGTTGAAAAGTAGATTTGGGAGATCTGATTCAAGAAAATGAATTAAATAAATAAATGTCCAACGGATAAGCATTTTTCTGGTGATAGCATCAGCTTTAATCCAACACACTGTAATGCTTCATGACTTTTTTTTTTTTGACAGGGTCATGCTTCATGACTTGATTATTGTCTAAGGGGCATTTGGTTCAATTTGTAATATTGCATTTGGAATATGTTCTATCTCACATTTTACATGGATTGATATATCTCTCCACGGGAAGATTTAATACATTTTCTATCCAAACTTGAAATATATCATGGACCCCTATCCTACAAAAACCAAATCGGTGGATTAGTTGATTAAAATTATAATCCTAACATATCCCGCTGAACCAAACGGACCTAAGGGGACTTCAATCAATGTTACCATTAAATTAGTTTAAAGCTTCTAATTCTAGAAGACTATTTAATTAACTTCAGCTCCGAACAAGCGCTTTATCGCCTCATTCACTACCTCTCCATCGGGTCGAAGCCTTCATAACTCGGTCAAGATATGAAGTACATCCGCGTAGAATGTGTAACATAATTTGGACATCGATTCTTTAACACTTGGGGGGGGGAGGGGAGGTGGAGAAGGATATTATTTTTGTTGTTGAATTATAATTGCCCTCACGATAAAAATCGCCTCATATAAATTTTTGTCTCAAGATATTATAATATGTAGGTTTGGGACCTACTAATGTGTTTCTAAGCAGCAATGCTTCCCGGGAATAGACAAACAGTAGCTCTTGAGTATAAAGTGGCCGATCCAGTTTCCATCAGTTTTGTATTTGCGTTTTGCCTTTTTAATACCCATTGGACGTTAAGAACCTCCAGATGCTGGACCATCATTATGTAGGTTCAGGGGAAATTCAGACAATCCTGGAGAATTTGACATCGATTTACTTTTTGGGTTAGTAATCGATTGTGATGAGTCATAATTGTTGGAATTTACTTGCACGTAAAACAGTTACATATGCGCAACGGATAAACAGATTCACCAACAACGAATAACAATCACATAATTTAAATAATGGAATACGTATAAAAGAATTCTTATAGTGTTTCGTAAGCAATCTCCTCTACTATGGTATTCACGTAACCCTCGTTCACAAACTTGCATAGATCTGTCAGTGTTGAATCTCCAGATGAACTTGATAGGAAAATTCTATACTAAAGATTTTATGGAGAAAATAGTTTCTTGTGTATTTTCTTGATCCCCAATGACTCATATATATATAAATTGTGACTTTGCTTAAAACCTAAGCAATTTCAATAAGAAATAAAAGCCAAAATCCATCTTGAATTAAATTCCATAGATTTGTTACCTTTTATATATTTTCCTACAATAATATTCCTTATATTATTTTGGGTTTTCTATTTAATTAAATAATAATAATAATTCCATATAATTATTATTATATTTCTCCATAAATTAAATATTAAAATCAAATTTAATATTTAATCAACCAACTATAATTTGTAAACTAGAGTTACTTGTTGTGTGACCCATAGACTCTCACATATCGAGCGTGTTAATAAAACTAATAATTTTAATTAAATCATAGACAATAAATCTAACAATCCTCAATATATAGAGGAATTGTAACAACTCAGAAAATGTGGGCAATTATGATAATTTCCTTTCATTCACTTAATACCCCGATTAAGTTTAGAAATATGATGAAGTGTCTATTCAAATAACTTAATCATATTATCTCATTTTACTAACTGATCACGTATGTCACATTTGGACACCATTCCAAATGTGACTTGCATTAGCCAATGACTAACGATCAAATTAGAATGAGAAGACAAGCATTCTCTCTAAATCTACTTTGAGAAATGAATCATTTTCTTGGATCAACTACCACACACATGCATTTCGTGATGAACCCAATTCATGCCATATCTACCCAAGAAAGGTGCAAGCGCCACCATGGTCAAAGTTCATCATTCCGCAAGACATGTCGTATGTGATTGACCTCAAGTCGATGAATTTTACACACCTCCCACTAACCGATACACCAGTAGACACCGAAGTAGAATTACATTAAACGGTTTCTCGGATGGGTATATCAATACCCTCTAAGGTATCTGTGCATCCATCATGAGATACCTAGTATCTCGTAGTAAGTGAGAACTACTACACCCTTTAAGGGTATGATGCAGATCGCACAACAATCTCAAATGTATCATCAATATCTCATTCTTGATGATTCTCGATTGAGGCTAATTGAGAACCATGTCTAAGTCATCTAAGGATGACATAGGTTCATGGGAACACATACATGAATATTTGCAAACAACCAAATGCTATATTCAAGTGAGTATAGTGCCAGATTTTAATATTAAATAAAGAAATAATATTAATGACTGAATATCACCAAGTATTATGTCCTTATAAATGATTGTCTCTAGGACATCAATACTAACAATAATTTCCACTGCATGGCATAAGCGAAGGTAAGGTGACACTGGACGGTTTAAGCTTGTCAAGGTCTTTTAGTTTTGACCAGACCTGATCAAACCTCCAAGGTCCCCCAGTAGATAACTTGAACAATTCTTTTGCTTCATCCATCTCCAAATAAGGGTACGTATCACATTTTAGAATGAAAAATGAGGATTAAAATTTATATAAACCAACTACTTACAATGTCTTTCTTTGAAGCACCGCTCGGGTTTCTTTGTTCCACTTGATTAATGCATCCGCTAAATTTATTCGCTTCTTTTCTTATGTTTTCCCATCGGCATTGAAGGGCCTTTGTGATACAAGGCTCTGTTGGTGGACTGATTATTTGCCTGTTGTAGCTTGAAGTTACTCGAGACTACAAAGTATCATTGGATTGATTTTTGCCAATTATAGAATTCTGAGAAAATTTAATATAACAATCCACTATGAGGTTGTCCTCCGAATTTATGAAAGAAGCACCACATTTAGATGAATTCATTTTTTCAATGTTGAAGATATATAGTTTTGTGTTTGTATATTGTTTGTAAAATTTTATGAATTAGAGCTTGTATATTGTTTTATGAACCGGGTTTTGTTGAGATTCATACACTTTCTCTCTACTCTCTAGGAAGAAGATGATGAAAGTTTTGTTTTAAAAAATTTTTGTTGTGTTTGATTTTTTGTGCATAGTTCATGTATTCTTGCATATGTTCATGTATTTTTGTGCATATGTGCATGTCAAGATATGTAATTTTTTGTTTTTAAATATGTAAATTTTTGTAATTTTTTATTATAAATATGCAATTTTTTAAGTATAAATGAAATAGAGTCTCTCACTTTAAGGTGCAAAACATCGTTAATGAAATATTATACATAACACACTATAAAGTTCATGTATTTTTGAATATGTGGATGTCAAAGATATGTCGCTTTTTTTGAAAATGAACCTTTTCTTCACTCCCTTCCTATTTTTTTTGAAAAACTCCAAACCCCCTATTGTAAAGTTTTCACCCTAAAAGAAAAAGAGGAAAGAAAGGTATAGTGATTTGACGGGTGTGGCGATTTTGTTGGGAGGAGTGAAAAATGGTTCAAAAATGGGCTCATTAAGGGCATTAAAGACATCACAACCATCCATTTGCACCTATTAGTAATGTTTTAAAAAGGTTTCACTTATTTGTAATAAATCACTTATGGTATGATTGGTATGATTGAATAAAATTGCAGCTGAATGGAATGAATTCACGAATGGAAATGAAGGTCCTGAATGGAATGAAATTGAATGATCATTCTTATGATTGATATGATTCAGAAATGAAATATAGGTATTGGTGAATCTACTTTTTAATTATATTTAATAATTATTAAAATTATACTTTAATATTATTATTAACTATTGAAAATATTTTACACATATATATATTTAATATATTATTATTGTTAAATTTTTATTTATTATTTAAATTTTTTAAAATAATATTTTTATAATTGCAAAAAATAATATTTTTATTGTAATAAATATATAACTTTAGTATTATATGTTTTAAATTATTTTGGAAAGTTTGAGTTAATAATAACTTTATATATTTTTTAATATTTTTATTAAATAACAATATTTGTTATTATTATATTCTCCGTCTCCATAAAAAGCGTAAGGCACACTACTTTATTATCGAAGTTTTTGTGAGCTTAGTTATTTATTAGTATTTCAAATGATAAATTGATTTTTGTAAAGAGGGTATTATAGATCTACCTCTCATCTATCGCAGACGATCTTTAAAAAATTATTTTATCATTTCAAATACTAATAAAAAACTCGCTCGCAAAAACACGTGAAAACAGTAAACGTGCACGTTTCTTTGGAACGGAGGTAGTACCATATTACTAAATAATACTAATATTTATATTTTTATTAATATATTATTGAGAATTGCTAAAATTTACATTTTTTGAGATATAGTATTAATATTGAAAGTTTTATATTATTTATATATTTGAATATTATTATATTTATTATTATTATTGTTGGAGTTTGTTATTATTTTTATTAAATACTATATTTTTTTAATAAAATAATATTATTAACTTAGTATTATTATTGTTGTTGTTGGTAGAAGATAATATTATGAAAATAAAAAATAAAGGATAATATTATTTATGGAAAAAAAATTCATTCCTCAAGATGTGAATACATAAACCCATGAGGTATGTAAGAATCACAATTTCTTTATTTTTGGGAATGACCATTCCTAATGGAATGATGATTCATTCCAAAAAATTATACCAATCATTGTATTTGGAATAGATTAAGGAATGATCATTCCATTCTCAATCTATTCCAACATACCAATCATACCCTTAGGATTACACCTATTAGTAGCTCATTCTTAAGGGAAGATGCACACACATTATATAGACCATGAAAAAAGTGAGAAGTAAACTTGATAAGACAATTTATTGTAGAAAATAATAGACATTGGAAAGTGAACCCCAATGTGTTGGCTTTATAATACAATTGGAAATTGAATGTGTAGGAAATGTGAGCCCCAATGTCTTGACTTATTATAGTAATGAATGTGCATGAAATGAACCCGTGAACCCACTTGATAACTTATCGTAGTAATAGTAAATGCATATTTTGAAAAATGGGCCCCAACCCCAACTTATCATAATAGGTAGAAAATAAAATTATCGAAAGTGAACCCCCACCAATCATGATTTGATCGTGATAATTCAATTCAGAATTCTATAACTAGGGACACGAATAACTTGATCAATGATTCATATTTAAAGAGCTGAATTTTGATTGTGATAATTCAATTCATATTTTTATCACTAGGGATACGAATAAGTTGATCAACGATCCATATTTAAAGAGCTGATTTTGATTGTGACAATTCAATCCAGAATTCTGTCACTAGGGATACAATAATTGGGGTAATTACATGGGGTACAAAAAAACCAACCCCTCTAGCTAATATATACAAATTGTAAAAGTAGGTTTGTAAAATATCAAATGTGCCCTTCCACACTCTTTTTCTTCCCATCTATCATATCCTTATCAGACACATATGTATACACATATCTTATCAATAATCTCTCTCTATCTAAATAATTTAGCCTACTACACTCTTGATAAGTCGAGTTTAATGAGTTTTTATTGAGTTAATTATAATCATTTTGTGGTTATTAATTTACTATTATTTTACTTTTGCTTGACTTATTATATTTTGGTCTCGATACTTTGATTTTGTGTTTTCTGTGGATTTCAGGTTGTTTTTAGAGTCCTTTTTAGCAGGAGAAAATTTGGAAAATTGGATGCAAGTTGTTGGGGTTATACTGGAAAGTATGCTTTTTACTTTGTATAACCAAACTGAATTTCTTATTTATTTACTGAAATAAATTATTTATCACTGTTGCATTAAATATGATTGAATGTTATATATATTTACTGCATACCTATTCAATAAAAAGTACGTGTTACATTGTAGTTAATTTGGTGATACCAGATCACAGAAGATCAAATTAACAGTTCCTCGTAATTAAGTACAAATTCATATAATATTTTGGCTTAATATTAAAAATTCATAGCCCATTGGAGGTCCAATCTTAATTCCCCTAAAGGCCCGTCAAATAGCCCAAATTAAAGTCCAAGGAGAAGAAAATATTATTGCCTAATTTTTCCTAGAAATTTTTGAAAATTGTAGGAAAAAGAAGAGGAAAGATTTTCTTGATTTTCTTAAAAAGATTTTATGGAAAAAGATAAGTATTCTTGGAATACAAGATTATCCCATAAATTCAAGAAATCAAATCTTGATTCTTGTTTCCTTGTATTTTTCGAAAATCTTGTAATAAAGGGAAATGGGATTTTGTGGAAAAATTTAATTATGGAGAAAAGAATATATGAGATATATTTAAGATTTCTTGGAGACCAAGAAAAATATTTTCTCCTTATTTTTCTACACCAAAAAAATCGCCACCCCTTATAAAGTTATAAATAGGGGATGAACTTTTCATCCCCAAGGTAATTCCATGTGTTGGAAAATTAGAAATCCACAAAGGTGGTGGCAAATATTTTTAGTTTTCCTTTATTAAAACCAAGTAGTGAGAATCCTCCCAATTCGATTACGCTCGTGGGACGTGAGACATATTTGAGAAGGTACTTTGGGTTGATCCATCGTCTCAACGGTTGTCTCTACAAGAGGTATGTAATTACGTAACTCCTAGATTCCGCATGCTTAGGATTTACGTGAATTACGTGTACGCATGTTGTTGTTGCTTATTTAATTATTATGTTGAATTAATTTAGGATTGATTAATGTTAGTAATTAATTGAATAATTTAAATATGTATTTAAATACACCTCGAAAAGATCCGCACCCCCATATTTCCCAACACAAGTTACATGTAGACCGGAACCATAGAAACATGCAAACAATGGACAAATCGATCGAGAAATCGAGCACAAATATCGCCCCATTCATTATCATTCATTGCCATCATCAATACCAATGGCCAAAGAATACGCCATGTGAACAAGTATCAAGGAGGCCATGAATGAGGGTCTTTATTCTTGCAAGATTTAAGGCCCCTTGAGCACTATATAAAGTCTCACCTTATCGGGCATTTCATATGAAATCAAGGAGAAAGGAGAAAACAATTGGAGAGAATTGAGAGATGCAAGTGTTTGTTTATTTTTATTTTATTTCATTAGCCACGTTTAGTGGTTAATTTTATATTCTAGCTTGAGGTGAGCCGAACCTTGAATGTTTTGATGTTTTAATTAATTAAGTATCGTCTTTCTTGCTTAACTCATTTTCTTCGTTATTTAATCTTATGCTATGCATGTGTAATTAATTGAATTATTATGTTTGGCCATCCAAATATTTCTTTTGATTATTTTCTAGCTAGATTACACTTTTTAAATTCATAATTGTTATAATTGTGTAATCGGAGTAGCAAAAGAGGGCAACCTTTGGATAACGAAGTCTAGATTGTATTTAAATGAGCATCTCGTATTCATAGTCTAGTTTGTCCTATTATTTTGAATCTTTAATGCATTCTAAGAGTTGAATCTCTAATACATGTTTTGAGGCTATTCTTGAATAGATTAATAAGAAATCGTATTTCTTTTTGAATTAAACTTAAGAAATAATTCAACTAGTTTGGTCGCACTAATCGGGTTTAGGGCAAGATTCGAGTAAAGTTAAGGATTTCAGATATTGTTTAATTAAAATAATCGTTTATCTGGGGAAAGCAATTGAGAGCTAGAAATTCAATTCCATTGTATTTTTTCTTTTCATTAGCTAAGTATAAATCAATCATCCAAACCCCCCTCCCCATTTAATTACTGTTTTAATACACGAATTATAAATTGAATTTCTCTATTCCCTATGGGATCAACCCTTACTTATCCTACTACACATTAGTGGATTAGTCAAGGTATTAATTTATTTTTAGTGCTTACACAACACACCAAATTTTTCGTGCGCCACGCTAACGAGAGTAGTTGAAATTTCTTTTATTTTTCGTGTTTTTTTTTCTGTTTAAAAATTTTTTAAAAAAAATCTCGCTTATCTCTATTCTTTTTTTGCAATGTATGATCTATGGTATAATAATCATCAAAGCTCTTATTTCTATGATAATTATTGGCAACGAGACCATGATCAAAGGCCTCAACTATTTAAAAATTATGAGAGGAATTATGATTATGGTGGGTGGGTCAACCCTGGGCAAAACTCTGAACCGTCATTGGAAGATTTGTTGAAAATTATGGAGTTGAACATGTTAAATTTTCAACAAACAAACCAATTGGCACTTAGGAGTTTGGAGGATGAACAAGATAGTGGTGAGAGAAGCTTAGAGCCGTCGTTGGTAGAATTGGTGAAAATCTTAGAAACAAATACGAAGAAATTCCAACAATATGTACGAGCAACCACGAAGAACCTAGAATATGGGCAAAAGAACTTAGTGTTTCAGGTGAGTGAAAATCAATCGAAAAATGTTCCAGAACCTAACCAAGATAGGATGATTGAGAAGGAGATTGAAATAGAAGAGGAACAATATTATGGAGAGTTTGATAATAAGACTGACATAGGAGTTGAATATGTTGATCCGAAAAATCAGGCAAGAAAATCAACTAGACATCTATTAATCGAACCTATCAGTGTTAAGGAACCTCCAGTGGAAATTGAGGTAAGTTCATGTGAATCGATTCTTATTATTTCTAATCCCTTCTTATTTCCTTTTAGGGTCCAGGAAGATGAAAACAAGGTTAAGGAACATGCTTTTGATGTATATCGGATGGACGCAATTCATATACCTTTCTTTGATCTGATAAAGTTAATTCCAAGATACACCAAATTCTTGAGCGTACTTTGCACCAACAAAAGATGGTTATCTTGGAATGGAAAAAAATTGATGGGAGAGAGCACTCATTCTCAAAGGAAGATGCCACTTGATGTAAATGATTATTTTACTCCTATTACGTGAAAGAAAGAATTCCTAAGTCAAGCCAATGACAATACACAAAGGCAATCGATTGGGAGAAGAACCCAATATATATATATATATATATATTTAATCTTTTTTTTATTTTTGTTTTTCCGCTTTTGTTTCTAATTCTCTCTCCAAAGGTTCTTATTTTTGTTCCTGTGTTTATGTGTCAGAGTAGAATTTTAAAGTGTGGGCTTGAACTTAATTGAAAGATCATTTTTTTTTGTTCACCCACACAACGAGACCCACACTGCTGCTCAAGGAACAAACGACCCTTCCCTAGTTCTTAACATTCGCAAAAACCGCCCTTTTATTCATTCCTTATGCTTATTTGTTGTATATTTAGGCTAGGGACTAGCACGTGTTTAAGTGTGGGTGGGGGGGTGAATTATACTTTGAAGGGGTTGTTTGATGTGAGTTGATATTTTAGTGTGTTCTATGCATGATAGTTGGATACTTATTTATGTTTTTAGTGGCTAAATTTTTTTGTTAAATATGCTGAATTTGTAAGTTATTTGTCTTTATTGATAATGAGATTTAGGTTCACGTATTAGTCACAAAGTTGAGTTAATTTTTTTTTTTACTTAGCTGGCAAGTAACCCTAAGATGCTTGCACTATTGGTGATGTTGTCTTAATTTTCTTGATGAGTTAAACAACTTGAGTTGGTGTCTTGAGTCGAAAATAAGTTTTTGAGGGTTGGAGAAAAAGAAAAGGTGTTTAGTCGAAAAGAATTTTGAAAAAATAACGAGAAGCCGATACAGCTGCCTACTTTCAGGGGTTCAAGTGAAAAATAAATAAATAAATCAATAAGAACTGAACTAAAACCTGAAAAGTAGAGTGGAGCTGCGAGACCTCGTTAAAAAAAAGAGCAAGAATAAAAGCCGAAAAATTCCAAGACAGGAATAAAGGCTAAAAAAAAAAGAATTTGGAGAAAGACCCTACTCAGACTGTTAACTTTGAAGGAAAAAAAAATCAATTGAAACCATGGTTGAGTGTTTAGGGTTTATAGAGGTAGCATGATTAGCTAATGATTGATGATACTTTGTGTTTGATTGTGGACATGAGTCTTGGTTATCATTGAAGAACATACAGTTTATAAATTTGGCTCAAAATTCGGTTACGAGGAATATAGATGAAAGTGTTTTAACTATCTTTGGTTTGAACTCTAATGTGCAAATGCATGGATGTGGGGTAGTCTTTTTTTTTGTGGAGTAATTTTTGGGCTTGAGGACAAGCAATTGTCTAAGTGTGGGGGTATTTCTTTCTAAAATCATTTCAATTTAATTCTCTATCAATCGAAATTAGTAACCCACCGAGGATCGCTTCCTCCTCCCTCTCAAACTAGTTTTCGTGCAAGGTTCATCGCTGAAGCCGAACGGAAAAAAGAGACAAATCGGATCTCGAGGATGGTGGTGGCGTATATGATATGTGAGGATGAGTCTGCGGAGGCAAAGGGTGCTTGCCTTTTCCACGCCCCGATTTGTTTTCTAATCTGCAAAGGGTGAACGATTTTGAGAGCCGAGATGGAGGGGCAAGTGGAGGGTGGTGGAGTGGATCCTGCATAAATCCATTTTGGTGGTGTAGATGGTGTTTTGACGGAAAACGGTGATGAATTTGTATAGATTCGCCATGGTGGAAGGTGAATGATGGTTACGGGTATGAAATGCGATGCATGACTTACAAAGGGGGTTTTGGAGGGGATGGCGGTGGATATAGGATCTGTTAGAGATGGTATGGCGATGGAGGTGTGCTTCAGAGATGGAAGGGATGGTCAGATGGCGGCGGTGTTGGGAGAGGGGTGCAGGGGATGGAGGTTGTGGAATGTACAAGACCGAAAATTTATCATTTTAAATTTAAGTCCGCCTCAACTCAATTGTTTTTTTTCGAAAATCCAAGAACTTGTAATTATTAATTACTCAAATTGGGATTTAGTTAATATATATACTATTGTTCTTTTAATTTGGAAGTAGAAGAAAACATTTGTTCTTTTGATTTATGATATTTAAGGAAATGTTTTTGTATTAATGCGATATGAGTTTATTAATTTAAGCCAGATTATATCTGCTTTTATAGGTTGGTGGTTGTGGTTGGTCAAATGAAAATGGATGTTGAGTATTGTTGGTCCCGGTGCAAACGAGTCTCACACGTGTATGAAGGGGGGGAGGGGGGGAATACACGTGTTCAGTGATTTTTAAAACTTTTTCTTCACTGAGGTCAGATGGGTCAGGTTATCATGATAATTTTGCCCTGAGAAACACAAATCGCCCTGAGTCAAAGTCTACTGAGACAATGATCCCGAAAGCAACTTTTTCGAAGCTTCAGATTAGCCTAACCGATCCCGAATTTATCGAGATCCCGAGGAGCTTTAGATCGATAATTATCTTAATTGAACACTCGTAAAAGTTAGTTAAGTTTGGTAACTATCTCGTCGAAGCTACTCAAGTGTGTGGAATGGTTGGCCCCAAGTTTATACTCGTTTTAGCTTTCCTGAAAAATCTTTTTCCTTTAATAAAACAGTGATTAAGGCCGTGATCAATTTGATGCATGTTCAGTGGATTGGTTCCAACTGAATATCAGTAAAATCAACTTTCAGTGAAAAACATGAAACAGATATAATGCAGTACAAAAAGCAAACAATACACCAATTATAGTGGTTCGTAGGCTCAAGCTCTTATGCCCACTCTCTCGATCTTCGAGAAATTCCTTAACCACTTCCTAAAGCTTTCTAAATTTAACTCATCAGAGCTTACTCACTTTTCTATCTCTCGAAGTTTTCTCGGTCGACTCACCGCAGCCTTACTAACTCAAACATACACAAGTGTTCGACTACCACAAGTAGCTTACTAACTTCTTTCTAGAGTTTTCTCGACCGACTCACTCGCAACTTACTCACTTTTTTAACTCTAACTCACCAACAAATCACACGCAAACTACCTTAACAAAGGGTTTGGGTTTTTGGTTGGTTTCCAACTAGGGTGAGATATCCTTTAAAATGAACACAGATGCAAAGGATATGATATCTCTCTAAGATTAGTATATAACTTATCAAATCTAGGCTTAGTGAATGAGCTCTCTCCAATGTGAAACACTTGGGAAATTCTAGGGTTTTCGAGTGCTTCAATTTGCAAGAATACGAAAGAGCTCTTGAGTTGCTTGAAATTTCCTGTAACCTTTCAATGTAGAAGGTCACTGGTATTTATAGGCAACTTCTCCAAAGGTTACTCTTGAAAAACTATCCATTGGAAGAGATAAAGATCAAGGGTTTCTCTTTCCGTTATTGATGAACGACTATTTTTGGGTTTGTTGGTCCCGATTGGAAAACCCATTTTGCGCGTGCGGAAGAGAAAACATTAAGTTCGATGCATATAAAAACAGGGGTGAGGGCAGAGTGATTACAGATTTTTTTTTCATTTTAAGCTCATGTGTTGTGTTTTGCTTATAATAAAATGCATATGACAAGTATAAACATAAAGCAGTAAAGAACACACGATTTTATAGTGGTTCGGAGTTCAACTCCTACATCCACTCTTCCTTATCATCAGGGGCACCTACTAAACCAACTGGACTTAGTTTAACGTGTTAGTCCAACACCCAACAGATGTTTACCGAGTTCACACTCAAATGGGACTTATCACCCTCACGGGATTGCCTAACAACTACCTCACTTCACCATGGGGTTTGGTTTTGGTGTTGTCTCCAACTATGGTGAGATTTTCCCTTACAATGATTTAGCCTCAATGCTAAGGTTGGGAAAATCTCTCTAAGCTTAAGATACATCGCGGTTGCTTAGGTTGGGTTCTAGAACACTCTTTTGAATATATTTGTATATCTATAGACTTGTGTTCTCTGGTGGGAAAGCTTAACTCTCTTTGGCTCAGAAGATCGCTGCAACTTCTCATTTCCGCTTCCACCCTTGATAATTAAGGAAGAACTTGTATTTATAGTGTGGATTTGAATGTTACCGTTGGAGAGAATCACATTCAAATCCATACTATTCTCCTCAGAAGTTCTCAGAGCTTTTCCAGTTGGTTGTCTTCCTCTCATCGTCCACGCCACCGATTCTAATCTGGCTTATATTCCCAGATTCCCTTTGAATCATTCAGATTCTCTTACCTTGAGATCTATCCGAGCCTTCAAATTTACTTCTCTTCAATGGACCTTTGTCTCGATCAGTATATCGACACTCACCGACCGAGTTCTTCTTTTGTCTTCGCATTAACTGACCCTCAGTCACTAAGATTTCCGCTAACCGATCATCGAGAAGTGTTCGATTCTCGGTCTTCATGACTTCGGATGGCTTTTCTTCGATGACTTCTCTTACGATCCGGTATGCGATTTCGCTTCTAATATCTGGTTTCTTCTACTTTGATCCGATCGGCTCACATGATCGGATCGATTATAGCGATCAGTCACATATCGGTTTATCTCATATCGATTAGTTCATCGATTAGCATATTAGGTTAAGATATCGAGGTTAACACATCTGGTCTCAATCACGTCGATCTTGACCATCCGTTCATCTTTTCATATATCCGATCTCGATCACGTCGATCTCGATCGGTCCCCATCTCTTCCTCTTACGACCGCAACCTTCTTCTAATCCGCCATCCAGTGGGGTCTCGATCGATTCGATTTTAATATCCGATCATTTTGACCTTCGATTCTTCCGATCGGTGGCTTAGCTTTTCTTTTCTTCCGATTTTGGTACAAAATTTCATCGATTAACTTCGAACTCATCTAACTCATCCATCTCGATCAAGATCGTCTCTTTCTTCTTCGATCTCGATCATCTTCTTCGATTCCGTGAGTTCCCTCAATTTGTTCTCTCGTTCCCCCTCAACTTGTTATCTGTAAATTAGCTTCAATAACACAAGTTGATAATGTTTTGGCATAATTCATCAAAACTAAAATATCCCAACAATTTCCCCCTTTTGATAATGACGCCAAAACATTATAATATATGCATTTTTAAAGAAACGGGTTTTTGTTTTTAAAAGATCGCCTCGTGGTTACTTTGAAATCGCTGAACCGCTTTGAACACCAACCGATACCAATTGTTGGTCCCGATTGAAAACCCATTTTCATGGCGCGGGAAGTAAAAACATTAAGTTCGATGCATATAAAAACAGGGGTGAGGGCAGAGTGATTACAGATTTTTTTTTCATTTTAAGCTCATGTGTTGTGTTTTACTTATAATAAAATGCATATGACAAGTATAAACATAAAGCAGTAAAGAACACACGATTTTATAGTGGTTCAAGTTCAACTCCTACATCCACTCTTCCCTATCATCAGTGGCACCTACTAAACCAACCGGACTTAGTTTAACGTGTTAGTCCAACACCCAACAGATGTTTACCGAAGTTCACACTCAAACGGACTTATCACCCTCACGGATTGCCTAACAACTACCTCACTTCACCATGGGTTTGGTTTTGGTGTTGTTCTCCAACTATGGTGAGATTTTCCCTTACAATGATTTAGCCTCAATGCTAAGGTTGGGAAAATCTCTCTAAGCTAAGATACATCGGGGTTTGCTTAGGTTGGGTTCTAGAACACTCTTTGAATATATTTGTATATCTATAGACTTGTGTTCTAGGTGGGAAAGCTTAACTCTTTTTGCTCAGAAGATCGCTGCTATCTTCTCATTTCCGCTTTCCACTCCTTGATAATTAAGGAAGAACTTGTATTTATAGTGTGGATTTGAATGTTACCGCTGGAGAAGAATCACATTCAAATCCATACTATTCTCTCGTAAGTTCTGCAGCCTTTTCCAGTGGTTGTCTTCTACTCTCATTGGTCGTCCACTGATTCTTGGTATATTTCCTCGATTCCTAGCCTGAATCATTCAGATTCTCTTAGTCTTGGATCTATCCGAGCTTCTTGTTGACTTCTCTTCAATCGGACCTTATGCGTCGGGGTATCTTGACTCTCACGGATCGAGTTCGATTCTTCTTATCTTCAGACAATCGACCCTCAGTCCATCACTAAGATCAGTGCTAAGTCATCATCGATGGCGTTCGATTCTCGATCTTCATGACTTGAGATGACTTTTTCTTGATGACTTCTCTTACGTCTGGTATGCGATTTCTACAGTTTCGATCCTGGTTTCTTCCTCTTTAATCCGACTACTTCACATGATCGGATCGGTATAACATCGAGTCATGTCACATTTATCCAGACGAGTTAGTTCATCGATTAGCATATTAGGTTAAGATATCGAGTTAACACATCTGGTCTCAATCACGTCGATCTTGACCATCTATTCATCTTTTTCATATCGATCTCGATCACGCCCGATCTCGATCGCCTCATCCGCTTCATCTTCCGATCCGCAACCTTCTCTTCTAATCCGGGTATCCGGTCCGGTCTCCCCGATCGGGCTTCGCTTTTGGTCATCCGATCATTTGACCTTCCGATTCTTCCGATCACCGGTTTAGCTTTTTTTTTCTTCCGATTTTCCATATTTCATCGGGCTAACTTTGAACTCATCTAACTCATCCGATCTCGATCATCTTCTTCGATTCCGCGAGTTCCCCCTCAATTTGTTCTCTCGCCCTTCAACTTGTTATCCGAAATTAGCTTCAATAACACAAATTGATAATGTTTTCGTATAATTCATCAAAACTAAAATATCCCAACAGGTTTGAACACTCCCTTGCATGTTTTGGGGAAATATGCAACCAAGTAGCCAATCACCAATTTCGTGAACGAAGATATCGCACTGACATTCTTCGTAGAGATGTCATTTTCTCGTGGTCAAGACAAGACAAAGGTCAAGCCTTTCCCTCATTGGTTGAAATATTTGTTTGAGTAGAGACAAACAAACGACTCTTTTTTTCTTGATCCGATATGTTCCTTTAATGTCCACAAATGTCTAAACATTCTCGCTTGTTTGTACTAGAATGAACATAACACTATTTCATAAAAAATAGCTTTGTTCAGATCCTTTTGATCAAGACACAAACAGCCTTCGTGATCTTTGGGTCTTCAGGATACTTTCAATCTTCAGGATACCTCTGAGTCTTCAGAGTCTTCTATTCTGGTTCATTTGATCAGTTCTTCTGATATGTATTTCTGATCAGTCTTTTGGGTCTTTAGTAAACTAAAATCCCGATCTACATCTCACGACTATACATGGTGCGTATAATCCCCGATCCCTAGTATCCATTTGAAACCCGATCCCCGATTCTATTCTATCAAAATGTCCCGATACATGTCATACTCGCGGTTTTTGGGATCTAATCAAAATCTTTATTAAATTCATCTCCCAACACTTTTTTTGATGATGCCAAAACCATCTTGTTACAAATATGCGAACACAATAGAAATAAACCTATCACCTAATCAGGTTTCAATTCCTATACAAGATAAGATATTAAAGGCAACCATCAATCATGAATCAGTAAGATAATGAAATATTATATTTTCAGAACAAAAACATCAGTAGAGTTTTCATTAATCAGAAAGTTTAAGTACAGGATACAAAGTTGATCCCACTCTACTGAAAGAAAACACACAAACAAAAGATACATCATTCTTCATCACATTCAATCTCATCAGCTGGAGGGTCGAGATTGAACATTCCATAGTATCTTTTCTTCAGCTCCTCTCTCTCCTGAATGGTCCTTGCATCATTTCTTGTCACCCAAATAGTTGGCTTGATCCACAAAGTCTGCAAGTGGATGAAATCGGAGTTGATCATCCCATTCTTGAACTTGGGTGGAGGGTACTTCATCTGTCCTGGAGCTTTTAACTGATATCCCAATGTGTCAAACAGATTGAACCATTTTTGACATATATCAGTGAAATTTATCAGAAGATATGCAATAAATGCATCATCTCCGCAAGAATAGAACGAGGCCAAACTTGCAAAGACATCATAGTTGAACACAAATTCTCTCTTGCAAGCTCCCATCTATCATTCATCTCAATAGGCATCCACTTATCAAGATGGGGCCATTGCCTCTTCCTTTGTTTTGTGCCTCCTCCCAGACAAATCTCCGAATCCTCTCCTTATCCTCTTCATCCTCCTTGGCTTTTCTCGGGTCATTTCGATCCTCGACACGTAAACCGCAGCCTTTCCTCTTCTTCTCGACTTCAATCATCTTCACCGAAGTTGTGCTAATCCCAATTTAGTCTTTGGAGGCCACATCATATTCACCAAATCCCTCATTGAAGAGTTCATCGGTTTCAGATTCTTCACTTCTATGTGCCTTAGCCTCAGAGAACTCTCCTGACAATCTCCTTCTGATTGGTTTATCAGCAGCAAGTACCACCTGAGATTTTTCAGGAATAGGATTTAGGACACCATGAGCTTCACCCATTTTACTTGACTCATGAGCCCTTTTTCCTTTTTTCGCTCCCTGAATAACTTCAAGAGTAGCCTCGGATGTATGGATATTTCAGTCGCTTCCTTTTTCCTCGATATAACAACTTTTTCAAAGAATAAGAATCTCCTTCAATTGTCGGGCAAATTAGGTGAGAGCATATCATAACTTTTCCTTTTGGCATCATAGTTAGCCAATATCCGAGAAAATGTTCTGTATATGTAGTCGCCACGCCCAACCGATCAAGTTTGGCAAAGAATGTGTAGATTCTCATCCCAAGTCTCGCAAAGACATTCAAATTTCGTTTTTGTCAGATTCTCAAAGAAGACCACCATAAGTAGCTTGTACCTTGGTCATGAGTGATGAACTCACTTCCTCAACAACTGTTGGGGAATAAGTTGCACAGATCTATTCGGGGTGAATATTTAAATACAAATTTAATTCTTATAATTATTACTAGCATGAATTAATCCTATATTAATTCAAATAATAATCCAACAACAAATCATGCATATAATTAATTCACATAAATCCTACGAGATGTGGAATTCTACGAGTTTACGGAATGTACCTCTTGGGATGGCAAATCGGTCCGGTCGATTAGACTAACCAAAAGAACTTCCCAAGTATTCCCTTAATCCTTGTTCGACTATCCTCCCAGGTAGGATACTTGTGAACAATTAACAAAAGGAAAATAAATTATGTTGCACCACCTTTGTGGATTTACTAATTTTTCCAGCACATGGAATTGTACTTGGGAATGAAAGAGTCATCCCCTATTTATAGAGCATAGGTGGTCGAAATTTTGGGTAGAAAATAATGTGGGAAAATCTTTTCTTGATCTCCAAGAAATCTTGAATATATCTCCTATATTCTTTTTCCCATAATTATAATATTCCACAAAATTCTACATACTTTTTTGTTATGGAGTAATTTTTGAAAAATTATGGGCAAGATTCCAAGATTTGGATCTTCTTGAATTTTTGAGATATTCTTGTATTTCAAGAAGTACATATCTTCCATAATAGTTTTTCAAGAAAATCTTTCTTGCCCTTAATTATCCAAAAAATTTCGAAATTATCTTCATGAATAACCAAGTGGGAGATTTCTTGAATTTAATGAGATAATCTTGTATTCCAAGAATACATATCTTCATTCCATAACAAAATTCAAAGAAAATATTTCTCCCCTTTTATCCATAAATTTCGAATTTAATGAGGAAAAATAAGCACCAATATTTATTTTATTTTAAACACCTTTTTTCGCTATTGGACTATATGTTGGGCTACTCGCGGGCCTTTAGAGAATTAAGATTGGGCCTTCCAACGGATCTTGAATTATCAATATTGAGCCACAATAATATTCAAGCCCATAAATATTAATTAATCCCACTACATAATTAATATTGCACTATCCATCTTAACCCATATTACACCAATATGACTCTTGCTATTATTTCTCGTGTTTAAGATTATCTAGCCCATTAATTAATTCAAGCCACCAAATAACTTTCCATTAATTAATATCTTTTGTCCTTGGTCAAGGAACGTTCAACATTATTATCCATACCTAAACTAATTCCACTTGCAAGATTTGTTATGATAAAGTTTATGAACCTCCCAAGGGGGAAAATCGAACAAAGCGTGCTACACCCATTCTTCAGATAAATCTTAGCAATCACACGTGACCAATAATATTGACCAAGATAAAAAGTATTGAATCTCGTTGATTCTCTACCCATGATAAGTCAAAGCAATAGTTACCAACCACACGTGATCCTATTTAAGAACGAAGATTAAGAAATAACGAACCACCGAGGTCTAATTCTCCCATGTTCGGGCTCAAGAATTTGTCCTCCCGTAGGGTCCTATTCAATTATCATCACCATGCACTAGTGTAATCTCTTGGTCAAGACAAGCCAATCCGAGCCTTTACACTTCAACCTTTCACGATGGATTGTTCATTTCATCTAGGTCGTGAATGACGACTTTTAGTTACAAGGGACCTGTTAATTTAATCTTCTCGTGATCCGTATCACTAAATTAACTACAATGTAACACACACGATTTATTAAAATGCTTATGCAAAGAAATATATGTAACATTCGATAAAAATTTAAAGCATCGCTGATAAACAATTTATTTCAAGAATAAGTCGAAATTCAGGTTTTGATTATACAAAGTAAAAGTATACTTTCCAAAGATAATCCCAACAATCTCCCCCACTTATACTCAAAGTCCGCTTTTAAGTATACTACAACATGTCTCGTGTAGTTCCTACTTCGTGACATCAAATGTCACCTACACGAACCTAATAATTTCTCCAACTTAACTTCAGAGCAGATTGGCAACGGTCTTGACACCCATTCCTTCCACATGTCTCTCGAATGTATTCAGAGGCGCATCCTTTGTGAACGGATCTCGCTAGGTTATCTTCGACGCGCCATTTTGCCACATCTATATCTCCTCTATTAACGATATCTCGTATAAGAGATGGTATTTTCAATGTGTTTGTTGGCTTTGTGGGCTCTTGGTTCCCTTGAATTTGCAACTGCTCCGGCATTGTCACAATAAACAGTGATTCTACTGGGCAAATTCGGAAAAACATTCAAGTCCACTAGGAAGTTCTTGAGCCAAACCGCTTCTTTCGCTACCTCGCAAACATCTACATATTCGGCTTACATGGTAGAATCATGACGATTTCGCTTGACGCTTCTCCATGTCACGGCCTCCCCATGCAAAACACACTACGGAGGTAGATTTTCTCGAGTCTATGTCCGATTGGAAATCCGAGTCCGTAGAAATATGGGATCGACTATCTCGACCGATAAACTAACATTCTATCCCGAGTTCTTTTCAGATACTTCAGAATGTTTTTAACTACCGTCCAATGTTTTTTCACGGGTTACTTTGATATCTTACCACCATGCCAATCCAAGCAGCGGATATCCTGGCCTCGCACAAAGATTGCATACATAAGGCTTCCGACAAATCAAGCATAAGGAATGCCTCTCATGTCATCTATCTCCTTTTGGCCTTAGGGCACATTTTCTTGATAGATGGATTCCATGTCCGAAAGGTACGGCCTTTTTTGAATCTTGCATGTCAATCGCTTCAAGACAAAGGTCTATGTATGAAGCTTATGATAAGCCTATCATCCTTTTCTTGCGATCTCAAGTGATCTTGATCCCAAGGATGTGCGCGCTTCCCCTAAGTCCTTCATATCAAACCGCTTTTGAAAGCCATGCCCTTAAGTCCGATAACACCATCACATCGTTCCCCGATGATCGTAATGTCGCTCACGATAGTACTAAGAATACCAATGCAGCTTCCGACACGCCTTTTGTACACACAACTTTCAACTCGCTTTTGATCGAACCCATAAGACTTTATATTATGATCAAAACATTGGTTCCAAGCTCGATACCGTTTGAGTCCGTAAATGGACTTCATGAGCTTACAAACTAGGTGTTCTTGGCCTTTTTCAATGAAGCCTTGGGGTTGTTGATATAGATCTCTTTATCAAAACTTCCGTTATGAAAAGCCGCCTTGACATCCATTTGCCGATTTCAAAGTCGAGATATGCTAACAATCGATAAGAGAATACAGATGGATTTGAAAGATATACGCGTAAAAAAAGTTTCCTCATAATCGATCGCTTTTTTCTCGAGTATAACTTTTTCGCCACTAGTCTTGCTTTTGAAGGTTTTCACCTTCCCTTCCTGGCCCCTCTTTTTTTTCTTATACACCCACTCTGCAACCAATGGGTTTGACAAAATTAAGTGGTTCGGCTAGCTCCCCACACTCGTTATGAAACATAGAACCCATTTCGCTTTTCATTTGTCAGCTTGCCAAGAATCAGATCCTTGTCTTGGATTGCCTTCGGGCATATGTCCATGGGTCCGATTCGCCTTTTGCCCGAGAATCAAGTCCGGGACTCTCCTATTCCCATGAATCTCTCGTCGTTTTATAACCCTCCCACTACGACGAGGTTCCGTTGTGTAAGTGTGTCGCTTTGGTATATCATCTTGTACAAATTGGCATTGAGGTTAGCCCCTTAGCTCATTTAAGGTAATCTCACTGGGTCTTCTTTCGCTCATATAGTCTTCTTCCAAAATCTAAAGTGGGTGCTTATGACCACCTTTTGATCTTCGGGACCATAGAACATACACCCTTTTTGTTCCCCGGGTATCCCACAAACAACCTTAGTTATGATCGAGGATCCAATTTTCCGACTTCCTTGTCCAACACGTGGGCGGACACCCCAAAAATCCTCATGTGTCTCATACTAGGCTTGCACCCCATCCACAATTCTTTTAGGAGTTTTGGGAACCGATTTGGATGGCACCAAGTTCGAATGTAAGTCATTGCTTCAAGGCATGACCCCGTAACGACTTTGGGAAGATCCGTATAACTCATCATAGATCTAACCATTTCCTAAAGAGTTCTGCTTTTTTCGCCCGCAACCCCATTTTGTTGAGGGTTCCGTGTAGTAAGTCGATGTAGTTCAAAACTCATCGCTGAGGTATTCGCCCCATGATCGATCGTAGAGACTTGATACACGCTTTTTCCCTATGATTCTCTCTCGCTTGAGCCTTAAATTCTTTTGAATTTCTCAAAGGTCTCAGATTTATGCTTCATAAGGAAAATATAACCGCATTTTTGAGTAATAATCAATAAAAGTGACAAGATACTCATAACCTCCTCGTGCTTTTGTTGACATTGACCACATACATCTGTGGTGAACGATTTCTAACACTTTTTTGGCTCTATTCCCTCGGCTCCAAATGCCCTCTTGGTCATTTTTTTACCTCCAAACATGATTCGCAGTTAGAGTTGGTTCAACTTGGAGAAACTCCAAAGAACCGCCTTTTCACCAACCTTTGATCCTCTTTTGATTTATATGACCTAATCTTAGATGCCATAGAAGTGTCTCTGCTCACGCCCCGATGAATGTTTTCTTTTCTCGAAAATAGTTGATGTGTTATAGGATGCATTTCGTGAGTGGTGTGCCAAATTAATTGTATAGAGATTATTCGACAACGCTCCATGACGTATAAATTTATCAAAAAGAGAAATGGTAACAACTTTATTAAAAGTAACCGAATATCCATCATGAAAAAGTTTAGAAACCCAAATTAAATTCTTTTCTAAAACTCTAACGAAAGAACATCTCTTAAAATTAAAACTCGCTTTCAAAAGACAGTGCACTTCTCCCATCGCAAATTTGCCACTCTCGTGAAGACGCCAAAGTGATGAGGATCTCACTCCCACTAAGTTGCCGGTCCGCTTGAACCCCTCAGTAATGTGAAACAAACATGATCAAGGATCCCAGATCCACCACCCATAAATGGGAGGCATACCGCTAAACAAGTTTCAACAACTAGTGCGTGAGAATTACCTTTCTTTCCATTCCTTTTGGGTCCCGAACAAAGCAACCTCCAATGTCCTTTTCTCACCGCAATTAAAACATTTTCCTTTTGGTCCTTTTCTTGACACCCAACCAAATTTAACTGTCTTTTTTCTCACTTTTCTTAGTGATGAGTTTGCTTTTGTTCTCGACCCACTTTCATTTTCTTGAGACTTGCCTTCCAATCGCCCTAGATCTCGAGAAAAACTTTTTGTCACCAACGCTTCGCCTTTTTTTCCTAAATGCTTCTCTATTTTCTCCAAGGCTTTTTGTAGGATATCCATAGTAAAACATGTGATCACTCATCACAAAACTACAAGAAAATCCATTGAAGCTTCTTGGTAGAGTTAGCAATGTAAATTCGATTTGAGCCTCATCATAATACTTAGTTCCTAGATAAGCCGCTTTTTCAAAATGGTGTTTAATCCTCGAGAACATGCTTCCCTTACGTGTTCCTCAACCATCTTTAGCCCCGCCAAGACTTCATTTTTAAACCGATTGATCATGCGGTCTTTTGTTAAAAACATTTCTTCAAGACTTTGCATAATTTCTCGCAAAGAAACTCAACACCTTCATGAATGTGTCTCAAATCATTAGACAAAGAAGTCAAGATTACACGTTTACGGGTTCATTGGCTCGCTTCCCAAATATTATACTCATGTCTTTCCGCATTAGGTGATTCAACAAGAGGCTTTACGTGGTTTGGGGTACATCAAGAACCCAATAATGTTCTTGTGTGTAGGACAAAACTCATATTTCATTTTCAAACATTATAGTTTTCGCCAGTTAATTGGTGTTCTTTGAGTGTATATAACAGTGGATTAAAAGGTTGCGACATGATGAACTGAAATAAACAATAATATGCATAAGCACAAATATATCACAAGGTTCGATCACATGCATCATATTAAAATCTCAAAAAATATGAACATGCATCAGCCAACATCTCAAAACAGTTTAAATAAGCCACGTGGGGTGGGTCATTATTTAAACACATTCAAGTAGGTTACAAACAAGAACAGTTACAAACCTTTAATATCCAGATTAATAGTTGGCTCCCACTTGACCAATATAAAATTGACAGGGACTTCGGTGAAGTATATGCATATCAATTTTATACCTAAGTAATAACCATGATTAAATACAAGATTATTATTTTGTATTGAACGAGCCTCGTGGGGAGGGTCATCGTCGCCACTAGTAATAATCCACAATCATCCATTTGGAATTCATTCATGTGAAAGCAAACTTTTGACCATCCCGTGGGGGGAATTTCTCCAAAAGAATTCACAAATAAATAAATCAAGGAGGTCAAAATTAATTCAATTTTATTATCCGGAATAAAATTGTCAATTAATTATTTAAACATACTTAGTAATTTTTTGATTGTGAGATTTTTCATTGGGCAACTATCATGCAAACACATTTAAACAAATTAAATAAAGCATAAGATAGCACAATAATAAATCAAGCAAAGCAGAAAAACAAACATATTGGGCACAAATTATCCAATTGTCATGGTTTGATTTTTCTTGGCTTGATCTTCAAGAAACGCTTTCTTGAATTTCTCCCACTCGATCGTCTCGAAAAATACTCTCGCTCGAATGCCACGCCAAGTAGCTCGCAAATGATGCACGCCAAGATCCCCTACCACTGGGCCAAGTCACCCTCTGCGAGCCATTTCCCCCCTCGGCCCACAGGCCTCTAAGAAGGTTGAAGCACCACAAGATCCGCAACACCACCACACCTTGACCTGCCTTTCGCCCCGCAGAATTGGCAAAGGTCACGTCCACGCACCTCTTGTCATTGCTTGTCTCCTCCTCGCGGCCCGCGCGTGGTCTAAGATGGTGTCACAGGCGCCTTGCAGCCATCCTCTCACGCTCTCGGCCTCGCCTGCGCCAAGGCTTTAGATTTCATGTTGCATATCATAGCGTTGTGCCTCCCTTTGGCACGCTTTTATATGCGACGACGCCGCCACGCTGTTCTCGATTTTATCTTTAATTCTTCGCTCTCGTCCTCAAGCTTCCGATCCTAAGCATAATTTATTTACAAAAAATAAATAAACCTAGATCTAGACTAGTCTATTACATTGATCAAATCAAACAAATCCTAATCTACTCGTGGATTTTCTCACGAGGCAAAAACGAATCCGAATCGAATCAATTAAAACCACAATTTATATGCATGCATAAATAAACACATTAAATTCCATGACAATTTGATACCTGCAAAACAGATCTAGCAATTCTACTATCCAATTTCAAATTTAATGTCAGCGAATTAAATTACAATTTAAAATTCAGAGCTCAAAACCGTGGCTCTGATACCAGTTGTTGGGGAATAAGTTGCACAGATCTATTCGGGGTGAATAATTAAAAACAAATTTAATTCTTATAATTATTACTAGCATGAGTTAATCCTATATTAATTCAAATAATAATCCAACAACAAATCATGCATATAATTAATTCACGTAAATCCTACGCATGCGGAATTCTACGAGTTTACGTGAACGTACCTCTTGGGATGACAACTGTCTGGCTGATTCGACTAACCAAAAGAACTTCCCAAGTATTCCCTTAATCCTTGTTCGACTATCCGGTGGTAGGACACTTGTGAACAATTAACAAAAGGAAAATAAATTATGTTGCACCACCTTTGTGGATTTACTAATTTTTCCAGCACATGAAATTGTACTTGGGAATGAAAGAGTCGTCCCCTATTTATAGAGAATAGGTGGTCGAAATTTTGGGTAGAAAATAATGTGGGAAAATCTTTTCTTGATCTCCAAGAAATCTTGAATATATCTCCTATATTATTTTTCTCATAATTATAATATTCCACAAAATCTACATACTCTTTGTTATGGAGTATTTTTCGAAAATTATGGGCAAGATTCCAAGATTTGGATCTTCTTGAATTTATGAGATATTCTTGTATTTCAAGAAATACATATCTTCCATAATAGATTTTCAAGAAAATCAAGAAAATCTTTCTTGCCCTTAATTATCCAAAAAATTTCAAAATTATCTTCATGAATAACCAAGTGGGAGATTTCTTGAATTTAATGAGATAATCTTGTATTCTAAGAATACATATCTTCATTCCAAAACAAAATTCAAAGAAAATCTGTCTCCCCTTTTATCCATAAATTTCGAATTTAATGAGGAAAAATATGCAACAATATTTATTTTATTTTAAACACATTTTTCAGTTATTGGACTATATGTTGGGCTATTCAGGGGGCCTTTAGGAGAATTAAGATTGGGCCTTCCAATGGATCTTGAATTATCAATACTGTGCCACAATATTATTCAAGCCCATAAATATTAATTAATCCCACTACATAATTAATATTGCACTATCCATCTTAACCCATATTACAGTCAATATTGCTCCCGATTATTATTTCGCGTGTTTAAGATTATCTAGCCCACTAATTAATTCAAGCCACTGAAATAGCTTTCCATTACTTAATATCTTTTGTCCTTGGTAAAGGAACGGTTCAACATTATTATCCATACCGTAAACTAATTCCACTTGTAAGATTTGGTATGATAAAGCTTATGAACCTCCCAAGGGGACAAATCGAACAAGCTTGCTTGCACACGATTCTTCGTATTAAATCTTAGCAATCACATGTGACCAATAATATTGACCAAGATAAAAAGTATTGAATCTCGTTGATTCTCTACCCATGATAAGTCAAAGCAATAGTTACTAACCACACGTGATCCTATTTAAGGAACGAAGATTAAGAAATAACGAACCACTGAGGTCTAAATCTTCCTTGTTCAGTTCTAAAGAATTTGTCCTCCTGTAGATCCTATTCAGTGCATCAGTCATACACTAGTGTAATCTCTTGGTCAAGACAAGCCAATCCGAGCCTTACACTTCAACCTTTCACGATGGATTGTTCATTTCCATCTAGGTAGTGAATGGCGACTTTTTAGTTACAAGGACCTAATTTAATCTTTTGTGATCCGTATCACTAAATTAACTACAATGTAACACGTTTATTTATTGAACAATTATGCAAGAAATATATGTAACATTCAATGATATTTAAAGCATCGTTGATAAACAATTTATTTCAAAGAAATAAGTCCGAAATTTAGTTTTGATTATACAAATTAAAAGCATACTTTCCAGTATAATCCCAACAATCTCCCACTTATACTCAAAGTCTGCTTTTAAGTATACTACAACATGTCTCGTGTAGTTCCTACTTCGTGACATCAAATGTCACCTACACTAACCTAATAATTTCTCCCACTTATACTCAAAGCAGATTGGCAACGGTCTTGACACCCATTCCTTCCACATGTCTCTCTAATGTATTCAGAGGCAGACCCTTTGTGAATGGATCTGCTAGGTTGTCTTCAGACGTTATCTTTGCCACATCTATATCTTCTCTCTTAACGATATCTCGTATAAGATGGTATTTCCTTTCAATGTGTTTGCTGGCTTTGTGGGCTCTTAGTTCCCTTGAATTTGCAAATCGCCCTCCGCATTGTCACAATAAATGATGATTCTGGCCGCAAATTCGGAACCACATTCAAGTCCACTAGGAAGTTCTTGAGCCAAACCGCTTCTTTCACTGCCTCGCAAGCAGCTACATATTCAGCTTCCATGGTAGAATCTGCGACGCATTTCTGCTTGACGCTTCTCCATGTCACGGCTCCTCCCCCCATGCAAAACGACTACCGAGGTAGATTTTATGGAGTCTATGTCCCATTGGAAATCCGAGTCCGTATCCGATGGGGATTGACTATCCGACTAATAAACCAACATTCTATCCCGAGTTCTTTTCGTGATACTTCGAATATTTTTAATCGACGTCCAATGTTCTTTCCCCCTTACTTTGATATCTTGACACCATGCCAACGGAAAAACAAATATCCTGGCCTCGCATACATGAAGATTGCATATATATAGGCTTTCGACAATCAAGCATAAGGAATGCCTCTCATGTCATCTATCTCTCATTTTCGCCTTAGGGCACATTTTCTTGATACCGGATTCCATGTCCGAAAGGTACAAAGCCTTTCTTGAATCTTGCATGTCAATCGCTTCAAGACAATGTCTATGTATGAAGCTTATGATAAGCCTATCATCCTTTTCTTACGATCTCGAAAGTGATCTTGATCCCAAGGATGTGTGTGGCTTCCCTAAGTCCTTCATATCAAACTGCTTTTGAAAGCCATGCCCTTACGCTCCGATAACACCTTCACATCGCTCCCGATGATCAAAATGTCGCTCTACGATAGTACTAAGAATACCAATGCGCTTCCGACACGCTTTTTTGTACACACAACTTTTTCAACTCGTTTTGATCAAACCCATAAGACTTTATAACATGATCAAAACATTGGTTCCAAGCTCGATGCTGTTAGAGTCCGTGAAATGGACTTCATGAGCTTACAAACTAGGTGTTCTTGGCCCTTTTCAATGAAGCCTTGGGGTTGTTGCATATAGATCTCTTCATCAAGACTTCCGCACATGGAAAGTCGCCTCTTGACATCCATTTGCCAGATTTCAAAGTCGACATCGCGCAAAGAATCGATAAGAGAATACTGGATGGACTTGAGGATGGCTACGGGTGAAAAAAAAAAGTTCCTCATAATCGATCCTTCTTTCTCGAGTATAACCTTTTCGCCATTAGTCTTGCTTTGAAGGTTTCCACCTTCCCATCCCGGCCCTCTTTTTTTTTTTTACACCCACTTGCAACCAATGGGTTTGACCCCATTAAGTGGTTCGACTAGCTCCCACACTGCTTATGAAACATAGAACCCATTTTGGCTTTCATTGCTATTTGCCAAGAATCTGCATCCTTGTTTTGGATTGTCTCGTCATATGTCCATGGGTCTGATTCATCTTGTCCGGGAATCAAGTCCGAGGACTCTCCTATTCCCATGAATCTCTCGGGTTGTTTCACAACCCTCCCTCTACGATGAGGTTCTGGTTTTGTAAGTGTGTCGTTTGGTATATCATCTTGTACAATTGGCATTGAGGTTAGCCCCCTTAGCTCATTTAAGGTAATCTCACTTCTCGGTCTTCTTTCGTTCATATAGTCTTCTTTCAAAAATCTAAAGTGGGTGCTTATGACCACCTTTTGATCTTCGGGACCATAGAACATACACCCTTTTGTTCTCTCGTGGTATCCCACAAACAACCTTAATTCTAATAGAGGATCCAATTTTCCGGCTTCCTTGTCCAACACGTGGCCGGACACCCCCAAATCCTCATGTGTCTCATACTAGGCTTGCGCCCGGTGCACAATTCTTTGGGAGTTTTGGGAACCGATTTGGATGGCACCAAGTTCAGAATGTAAGTTGCTGTTTCCAAGGCATGACCCCAGAACGACTTGGGAAGATCCGCATAACTCTTCATAGATCTAACCATTTCCAAAAGAGTTCTGTTTCTTTGCTATGCAACCCCGTTTTGTTGAGGGGTTCCGGGTGCAGTAAGCTGGGATGCAATCCTTCATCAGATAAGTAGTTCAAAAACTCATCGCTGAGGTATTCGCCTCCACGATCGGATCATAGAGACTTGATACGTTTTTCCCTTTGATTCTCTGCTTGAGCCTTAAATTCTTTGAATTTCTCAAAGGTCTCAGATTTATGCTTCATAAGGAAAATATAACCGTACCTTGAGTAATCATCAATAAAAGTGACAAAATACTCATAACCTCCTCTTGCTTTGGTTGACATTGGACCACATACATCTGTGTGAACGATTTCTAACACTTCTTTGGCTCTATTCCCCTTGGCTCCAAATGCCCTCTTGGTCATTTTACCCTCCAAACATGATTCGCAGGTTGGAGTTGGTTCAACTTGGAGAAACTCCAGTGAACCGTCTTTCACCAACCTTTAGATCCTCTTTGGATTTATATGACCTAATCTTAGATGCCATAGAAGTGTCTCGTTCACGTCTGATGAACGTTTTCTTTTCTCGAAAATAGTTGATGTGTTATAGGATGCATTTCGTGAGTGGTGTGCACAGTTAATTGTATAGAGATTATTCGACAACATTCCATGACAGATAAATTTATCAAAAAGAGAAATGGTAACAACTTTATTAAAAGTAACCGAATATCCATCATGAAAAAGTTTAGAAACTGAAATTAAATTCTTTCTAAAATTCGAAACGTAAAGAACATCTCTTAAAATTAAAACTCTGTCTTCAAAAGACAGGTGCACTGCTCCCACTGCTTCAGCTGCCACTCTCGTAGCATCGCCAAGTGTGATGAGAATCTCACTCCCACTAAGTTGCCGGGTCCGCTTGAACCCCTGTAATGTGAAACAAACATGATCAGTAGATCCCGTATCCACCACCCATAAATGGGAGGTATACGCCGCTAAACAAGTTTCAACAACTAGTGCATGAGAATTACCTTTCTTTCCATTCCTTTTGGGTCTGGAATAGGCTGACCTCCAATGTCCTTTTTCACCGCAGTTGAAGCACTTCCCTTTAGCTGGCTTGTTCACTCCACCACCCTTCTTCACCTTTTCTTTGCCATTGGCAACTCTTGAGTTCACTTACTTGTGGCCGTTGTCCCTTTTCTTTTTCTTACCACCCCTTGGCCTAGAAGAAGAAGAAGGTCCATTTGCCACCAAGGCTTGGCTCTTTTACCCCAATATCGCCTCCGCTGAGACTAAAGCTTGCAATGATCGCATTGAGAACTTCGATTATTCATCCGGTAGTTTAGCTCGAATCGCTCAAAACTTTTTCGGCAGAGAGTGGAGCACGAAATCGATTTGGGTCTCAAGTATCGATTCAACGCCAAGTACCTCAAGTTTGTTAAGGTGAGCCATCATCCGAGAACGTGCTCCCTTACGCGCGTTCCTCCCACCATTTTCATAGAGAGCAAGTCCTCATGGTGATCCGATGAGCCACACGGCTCGATGTTGAAACATCGCTTTAAGACTAGTCATGATGTCTGCAGCGGTCTCAACGTTCTGGTGTTGGTGTTAAAACACATCTGACATAAAAGCCAAGATGGTACACTTTGCCATTTCGTTAGAATGCCCCAGTCAACATTCTCTTTCTTAACCGTTTTAGTGGACTCATCTTTTGGCTTTTCTGGTTTAGGTGTGGTGAGAACCCAGTTATGGCTTTGTCAAAAGAAGGACAATAGTAAGTTTACGACTCAATCAACAAAGTTTTTACCAGTGAGCAAATTGTCTTTAAGTATATTGAATAGTGGATTAAAAGGTTGCGACATGATGAACTGAAATAAACAATAATATGCATAAGCACAAATATATCACAAGGTTCGATCACATGCATCATATTAAAATCTCAAAAAAAATATGAACATGCATCAGCCAACATCTCAAAACAGTTTAAATAAGCCACGTGGGGTGGGTCATTATTTAAACACATTCAAGCAGGTTACAAACAAGAACATTTACAAACCTTTAATATCCAGATTAATAGTTGGCTCCCACTGACCAATATAAAATTGACAGGACTTCTGGGAAGTATATGCATATCAATTTTGTACCTAAGTAATAACCATGATTAAATACAGATTATTATTTCAGATTGAACGAGCCTCGTGGGGAGGTCATCGTCGCCACTAGTAATAATCCACAATCATCCATTTGGAATTCATTCATGTGAAAGCTAACTTTTGACATTCCCCGGGGGAATTTCTCCAAAAGAATTCACAAATAAATAAATCATGGAGGTCAAAATTAATTCAATTTTATTATCCTAATAAAATTGTCAATTAATTATTTAAACATACTTAGTAATTTTTTGACGGTGAGATTTTTTCATTGGGCAACTCTCATGCAAACACATTTAAACAAATTAAATAAAGCATAAGATAAAGATAATAATAAATCAAGCAAAAGCGTAAAAATAAACATATTGGGCACAAATTATCTAATTGTCATGGTTTGATTTTTCTTGGCTTGATCTTCAAGAAACGCCGTCTTGAATTTCTCCCACTCGATCGTCTCGAAAAAAAATACTCCATCTCGAATGCCACGCCAAGTAGCTCAAGCTCAGATGCACGCCAAGATCCCACGCACCACTTGCCAAGTCCCTCTAAGCGAGCTTTCACTTCGCCGTCCTCGGCGAGGTCACTGAGTACCTCGGCGGTTTCGCGTGCATTCGCGTGCATCGAGATCCGTCTTGGCGCTCAACTAGCCTCGCCACTAGTGGAACTTCGTGTAACCGCCAGCGCGTTTACCAGTGCGCGTCGCGACCACCACCAAACCTCCGCCTCCCGATCCGCTTATGCATTACAACGGCAGACGCTTAGCACCCGCCCGGCAAGACGCTTTATCTGTCTGCGTCGTCGCGATCGCAAGACGTGCCTCCCTTAGCACGTTTCACGTGATGCACACCGCCGACGCCCGGTTTTGGATTTTATTCTTTAATTTTTTGTCTCCGTCTTCGTTTTCGATCCGGTTACAATTTATTTACAAAAAATAAATAAACCTAGATCTAGACTAGTCTATTACATTGATCAAATCAAACAAATCCTAATCTACTCGTGGATTTTCTCACGAGGGAAAATGAATTCGAACGAATCGAATTAAAAACCTCAATTTATATGCATGCATAAATAAACACATTAAATTCCATGACAATTGGATACCTGCAAAACAGATCTAGCAATTCTACTATCCAATTTCAAATTTAATGTCAGCGAATTAAATTACAATTTAAAATTCAGAGCCAGAAACCGTGGCTCTGATACCAGTTGTTGGGGAATAAGTTGCACAGATCTATTCGGGGTGAATATTTAAATACAAATTTAATTCTTATAATTATTACTAGCATGAATTAATTCTATATTAATTCAAATAATAATTCAACAACAAATCATGCATATAATTAATTTACGTAAATCCTACGCATGCGGAATTCTATGAGTTTACGTGAACGTACCTCTTGGGATGACAACGGTCTGGCTGATTAGACTAACCAAAAGAACTTCCCAAGTATTCCCTTAATCCTTGTTCGACTATCCGGTGGTAGGACACTTGTGAACAATTAACAAAAGGAAAATAAATTATGTTGCACCACCTTTGTGGATTTACTAATTTTTCCAGCACATGGTGTACTTGGGAATGAAAGAGTCATCCCCTATTTATAGAGCATAGGTGGTCGAAATTTTGGGTAGAAAATAATGTGGGAAAATATTTTCTCGATCTCCAAGAAATCTTGAATATATCTCCTATATTCTTTTTCCCATAATTATAATATTCCACAAAATCCCACCTACTCTTTGTTATGGAGTAATTTTCAAAAATTATAGGCAAGATTCCAAGATTTGGATCTTCTTGAATTTATGAGATATTCTTGTATTTCAAGAAATACATATCTTCCATAATATATTTTCAAGAAAATCAAGAAAATCTTTCTTGCCCTTAATTATCCAAAAATTTACGAAATTATCTTCATGAATAACCAAGTGGGGGAGATTTCTTGAATTTAATGAGATAATCTTGTATTCCAAGAATACATATCTTCATTCCATAACAAAATTCAAAGAAAATCTTTCTTCCCTTTTATCCATAAATTTCAAATTTAATGAGGAAAAACAAGAAACAATATTTATTTTATTTTAAACACCTTTTTCAGTTATTGGACTATATGTTGGGGTACTCAGGGGGCCTTTAGGAGAATTAAGATTGGACCTTCCAATGGATCTTGAATTATCAATATTGAGCCACAATATTATTCAAGCCCATAAATATTAATTAATCCCAATACATAATTAATATTGCACTATCCATCTTAACCCATATTACAGTCAATATGGGTCCCGGTTATTATTTCCACTGTTCAAGATTATCTAGCCCACTAATTAATTCAAGCCACTGAAATAGCTTTCCATTAATTAATATCTTTTGTCCTTGGTCAAGGAACGGTTCAACATTATTATCCATACCGAAAACTAATTCCACTTGCAAGATTTAGTATGATAAAACTTATGAACCTCCCAAGGGGCCAAATCGAACAAGCATACTTGCACACGATTCTCCGTATTAAATCTTAGCAATCACATGTGACCAATAATATTGCCCAAGATAAAAAGTATTGAATCTCTTTGATTCTCCAACCATGATAAGTCAAAGCAATAGTTACCAATCACACGTGATCCTATTTAAGGAACGAAGATTAAGAAATAACGAACCACTGAGGTCTAATTCTTCCTTGTTCAGTTCTGAAGAATTTATCCTCCTGTAGGTCCTATTCAGTGCATCAGTCATGCACTAGTGTAATCTCTTGGTCAAGACAAGCCAATCCGAGCCTTACACTTCAACCTTTCACGATGGATTATTCATTTCCATCTAGGTCGTGAATGGCGTACTTTTAGTTACAAGGGACTGTTAATTTAATCTTCTGTGATCTGGTATCACTAAATTAACTACAATGTAACACGTACGATTTATTGAACAGTTATGCAGTAAATATATGTAACATTCAATGATATTAAAAGCATCAGTGATAAACAATTTATTTCAGTAAATAAGTCCGAAATTCAATTTTGATTATACAAAGTAAAAGCACACTTTCCAGTATAATCCCAACAAATTCCAACACATAGAACACTAGTTGGGGATGAAAAATTCATCCCCTATTTATAAGTGAGGGAGGGACGAAAATTTGAAGCCAATTAGGGCTAGAAAAGATCTTTTCTTGATCTCCAAGAAATCTTGAATATATCCAATATATTCTTCTTTCCATGTGTATTTTTCCACAAAAATCTCACACCCTTATTTAGCCTTAAATTTCAAAAATTACAAGAAGATTTGCAAGATTGGATCTTTCTTGAATTTATGAGATATTCTTGTATTCCAAGAATACATATATTTCTTCATAAAATCTTTTCAAGAAAATCAAGAAAATCTTTCTTCCCTTTCTGTTTATATTATCTATGAAAATTATCACTTAAAGAAGCCAAGTGGGAGTTTTCTTGAATTTATGGGATAATCTTGTATTCAAAGAATACTTATCTCCTTTCCATAAAATCTTTCCAATAAAATCTTCTCCCTCTATTTCTTTAAAATTTCGAAAATTTCAAGGAAAATAATGCAACAAATATTTAATTTATTTTAAGCACCTTTTATTTAATGGACTTTAATGGGGCTACTTGAGGGGCCTTTAGGAGAATTAAGATGGACCTTCCAATGGGCTTCTGAATTCAATATTGAGTCACAATATAATTCAGCCCATTAATATTAATTAATGCCACTATATAATTAATATTGCACTATCCAACTTAACCCATATTACGGAAGTATGGCTCCCGGTTATTATTTCCCATGTTTAAGATTATTTAGTCCATTAATTAATTAAGCCACTGAAAAGTTTTATATTAATTAATATCTTTATCCTTGGAGTAAGGACAACCCAGTTTATTATCCATACCGGAAAATTAATTCCACTTGCAAGATTTGGTATGATAAAGGTTCCGGGCACACCAAGAGGACCAATCACACAAGACATTGCAAGAACACGATTCTCTGTTGTTGGGAGATGAATTTAATAAAAGATTATATGATTTTGATTAAGATCCCAAAACCCCTGAGTATGACATGTTCAGATTAATCTTGATAGTTGAGTCAGGATTCAGTTTTAGAGTATTCAGGATGTTATCTTCAAAATGTATAATCAGCAGATATAGTTCAGGATAGGTTCAAAGACTCAAGAACTCAAGATGAATCGAGAACCAAGACTCAAAGATGAAGACTCAAAGGTATCGACCAAGATAAATCAAGACTCAAAAGACTCTGAAGACTCTGAAGACGCAAGACTGAAGACTGAGAAACTGAAGATCAAGAATATCGAAAAGCACAAGAATTCATCAAGACTTCGAATATAATCTTGAATGCTCAGTATAAACATGAATGTTCCGAGGCAATCAATATATCTATCCGGCGATGCAATATCGGAAGAACGCGATACCTTAGAAAGTTAGATATTGCCACAACATTCAAAATGCGCATAAAAGGAACTAAGTCGTAGTGTTGTTAAGGTTATATCAAACCCGAGTTTGTAACCAAAAGAGCCGCTGAAGGTGTCTACCTTTAATCAAGGCAAAAGTCAAAAAGAGGAAGACGACATCGCATCTATACCGACAATCGACAAAGGATGTCAATAAAAAAGATGTCGATGTAATGAAAAGTTCCAGATCGCAAAAAAGTGAAGATCGGCTACATGAAAGGCTATTGCCTAAAACATGTTAGGGAGTTTTCAAACCCTAATTATAGCCGTTTCTCACACACCATAAAGAGGGAACTCACGGGTTATATCTCTCCAACGGATAGTTTTCAAGAGTGACCTTGGTGTATGCCTATAAATACTGGTGACCTTCTACATTGTAAGGTGACGGGAAATTTATACGCAACTCAAGAGCTCAAACCTATTCTTGCAAAAGTTAAAGCACTCGAAATACCTTGAATTTCCCAAGTGCTTCTATATTGAAGAGAGCTCACTTTACTAAGCCTAGCTTGATAAGATTTATCCAAAGCTTAGTCGAGATATCCTAACCCTTTGCATTGTGCTTCATTGTAAAGGATATCTCATCCTAGTTGGAAACCAACCAAGAAACCCCAAACCCTTGAGAAGGTAGTTGGAGTGTGTTTGTTGGTGAGTAGATTTTGTAAAGAGTTAGTAAACTACGCGAGTAGTCGTAAAAACTCTAGAAGAGAAGTTAGTAAGCTGCTGCGGGTAGTCCTCAAAGCTTGTGTGTGATTGAGTAAGTAAACTACGGAGGTAGTCGTAAAACTCAAGGTCGGGTTGAGTAAGTAAACCACGTGGAGTAGTCGTAAAACTCAGTACGAAGTTGAGTAAGTAAACTACGAGGTAGTCGAAAAGCTCGAAGTTGATAGTGAATTTCTCTCAAGAGTCGGAGAGTGGATGTAGGAGCTTGAGTCTCCGAACCACTATAACTGCTTGTGTTCTTTATCGCTTTCCTTATCCGTGCATTAATCGCTGCATTGACTTGATTTTGAAAGCATACTTTTCACTGATATTCAGTTGGAATCAATCCACTGAAGTTGCATAAGTAAATCACAACCTAATCACTATTTCATAAAGGGAAGGTTTTTCAAAGAAAGCTTAAAAACGAGTATAATCTAAGGGCCAACCATTCAAAGACAACCGAGTAGCTAGAACAGATAGTTACCTAACTGAACTCTCATCTGAGGATTCAGTAAGTTAGTTATCTGATCCAAGCATCTCGGGATCTCTGACACTCGGGATTCAGTTGGGATTATTTGAGGTATCTGAAAGCAGCTCGGGATCACTGCCTCGATGAGACTTTGACTCAGAGTGATCTGTGGCTTCTCGAACCTAATCTTCGTGATTATCCTCACCCAAGTGACCTCGAAGAAAAAAAAAAGTTTTAAAATCAATCAACACGTGTATTCCCCCATACACGTAAGACTCGCTTTTCACGACCAACAAGTGGTATCGAGAGCAAAGGTTCAACTTGACCACTGGCTGTGTTGACCAAAGTTTTGTTTTCAAAAATACTTGTGGTCTATCTGAACTGATCTTATTTGCTGAAATTTTTTTTTCTTTTCAAAAGATCAGAAAAATGTCTTCTAAAAAACTTCCCATGTTCTCAGTAGAGAACTATGATCTATGGAGACTAAGAATGCAGCTCATCTCAGATTCTAAACATGAGCACATGGAGAGTGGTCTCTCAAGGACCATTCCAATTTCATCGTGGTGAATCCTGCATGACAGAAGATGAGAGAACTGATCCCAGAGCAGAATTTCCTAAGTCTGATGATCAACTGACTCCTGAAGAGAGAAAGTTAGTCAATCTAGACTTCATTGCAAAAGACACACTATACAGTACTGTTGATAATGGTGTGATGGGAATGATCTCTCACTGTAATACTGCTAAAGAAATATGGGATACACTAGCTGTTATGTGCCAAGGCACATATCATATAAAAGAAAACAAACTTTCAGTGGCAATTGGAAAGTTTGATAGTTTTGAAATGGAGGAAGGTGAATCAATTGACAAATTAGAAGTCAGATTCACTGGAATCATGAATGATCTGAATGCGTTGGGTAAGAAATACCCACAGAGAGAAATTGCATTGAAAATTCTTAGAGGTTTATCTAAGAAATGGGACATCCATGCTGTGGTGATTGAAAACACCAAGAATATCAACTCAATGCCTTATCAACAAGTATTCTCTGAGCTGAAGGCTTATGAATTCGTAATTGATAAGAAATCTAAAAGGGCTGACAGCAAAGATGATTCAAGATCATCTAGTAAGAATGTGGCTTTTAAAGCCAAAGATAAAACCTGTAAAACTCGAGAGTCTGAGAACTCCCATGCCAAACATCAGGATGAGCTTGAGGAAAAGCTAGCACTGATGGCAAGGAGGTTTGACAGACTTAATAGTAGATTTGGAAAATACAAAAGCTATTACAGGAATCACAGGTACCAGAAGAAACCTGAGGACAGATCAACTGAGAAGAAGAAGGACCTGAAAGCTGAAGGATCTTCATCCAGAAAGAAGGACTCCAAGTCCATAGAAGAAAATGATCAGGATGATGATACCAACATATGCTATAATTGCCAGAAGAAAGGTCACTTCCAGTATGATTGTCCAGAGTTGAGTGCTAAGGAGAGAAGAGAAAGACAAGCTAAAAGAGACCAGAAGCTCTCAAACAAAAAGGCCATGGTTGCGTAAAGAAGAACACTCGAGGAAGGATCTAGCTCTTCGGATGATATATTCTCGACAAAGGAAAGTGATGACATCCGTCCCGATGGCCATTGAGGAGGTAAACTCTTCTGCCTCTCGTTATTGCTCCTACACTAAAGCACAAGAGTTTTCAAGTTCCAATTGAAAAACAAATCAATTTGACCTCGATGGATTCTTTTTGAGAATCATGAAGGACTATCTTTGTTTTGCAAGGATCGCTAAATAAAACTCAAGAGCGTAATAAGGAACCGAATGTTTGAAAATCTAAAATGGAAAGACTCTAGCAAAACCGAGATCACTTCTCAATTAATGGGAACTATCGATGAACTGGATGTTCAAAGTACAACTCTCGAGAAAGAGAAGTTGATAACGCCCCTAATCGAAAAGCTAGAGAAATCCAATCAAGAGATTCAAATAATCGTAATCGAAGTTCAATGACCTCTCGAGAAGCATAAAACTCTACAGAATCGTGAGGATAGTGCATGTAAGAAGTTAACTCTATTGAATAATGCATCTAAAGTAATAGATGAAATTCAGAGTTACCAGAGATCTGTCACTACTATAAAAACTGGATTGATACATTCCAGGGGAACCTCACAAGGTCATCCGAATCTTTGCATCATGTAGCAAGAAGACTATCTTTGTAAAACCAAATGCACCTACACTTCAAGTCAAGTAATGCCCAAGGTTGTAGACAAGGAAAAGGACCTATGGTTTCAAGAAAACCGAATGATCGTTTAGAAAGCCCAAACCTCGGAAGGCTAGAAAACCCGAAAGCAAATATTGAAAAAGATCAGCAAGTACTTCAAAGCCTCAGCTAAGAATGCAAATCTGAAAAGCTCCACATCGAACCATCGAGAGGAATCCTCGATGAGAAACACTCAAAGAGACATTCTCAATCAAGAGACCAAGTCCTCAAGATAATCGAAAAGACCAGATTTCAAAGACAGCATAACCTAAACCTCACTTGCCTAAAGGTAAAGGTTATCTCAACCCAAGTCAACAAAGATTTAGACTGTTGCACAAAAAGCCTAAGCATCCGAATGTAAGGCCCGAACCAAAGAAGAATTCAAAGGCACATGTTCATGCTAAAGCTAGCACACATATACGTAAAAACTGCTAAGGCACCCCCAGAGTAGTGGATGTATATGTTGATGTTTATGGAAGATGAGATCAACCACTCTAAAGTGATTAGAGTTGTCAGCAGATTTGGATTCCGAAAGGTACATCTAACCTTGTAGGACCCTACACAAATTGGGTACCTAAGAATTGATCTGTTTTTCAGGAGGAAAACAAGGGCTCTGAATTGACTAAAGATCACATGGCACTGATGAGCAGAGATGAAAAAAGCTCCCTCGATATATGGTATCTTGACAAAGGATGTTCAAGACATATGACAGATACAAGAAGATACTCAAGGTGACTATGTTAAACAAAGAGGCCCACGATCACTTTTGGAGATAACTCCAAGGGTGCATCAAGGATATGGAACTTTGGAAATCGACTTCGGTTCATATCCATGGTGTTTCATATGTATTCAGATTGAAGCATAATTTGCTTTCAATAAGCCAATTCTGTGATAAGGGTTTTAATGTTGAGTTCTCTAAGAACTTATGTTTTGTGAAAGATGATACATCACAGAAAGTTTTACTGACTGGTACAAGAAAAGGGAATGTGTATCTTGCTGATTGGAGTTCAGCTCCTAAAGATACATGTTTAGTTGCTAAAAGTTCCACAGATACCAGTTGGTTATGGCATAAAAGAATGAATCACCTAAATTTCAAAACCCCCCAAGCTTTGCAAAGATTAGCTCTTGTGAGAGGGTTGCCTAATGAAGTGTTCAGTAAGGAACATATTTGTGATGCTTGTCAGAAAGGAAAACAAGTTAAAGCATCATTTAAAAGTAAAGTTGAGGTTTCTACTGAAAGAATACTTCAGCTTTTGCATATGGATCTTTTTGGTCCTATAACACCTGTAAGCACTAATGGCAGGAAATACACATTGGTAGTAGTTGATGACTACTCGAGATATACTTGGGTCATATTCTTACTCAGTAAGAAAGAGACTCAGATAAAGTCGCCATTCATCAAGAGGCTCAGTATTGAGAAAAATCTGAGTGTGGTCAAAATCAGATCTGACAAAGGAACTGAGTTTATAAATCATATCATATCTGATTATTGTGCAGAGAATGGAATTTCACATGAAACATCAGCTGCAAGGACCCCTCAACAGAATGGTGTTGCTGAAAGGAGGAACAGGACTCTGAAAGAAGCTGCAAGGACTATGATAGTGGGTTTATATCCCTAAAAGATTTTGGGTCAAGTCATCCAACACCGTGCATGCTACTCACAGAATAGATCCATGCTGACCAAAAGTCAAGGCAAAACACCATATGAGCTTTGGAATGAAAGGAAGCCTCTTGTCTCTTTCTTTCGTGTGTTTGGTTGCAAGTGTTTCATACACAATAATGGTAAAGATCGCTTGAAAACCTTTGACAAAGAAAGTCGATGAAGGAATATTCTTAGATATTCTCAAGTCAAGAAAAGCTTTCGAGTTTACAACCTGTAGGACTCTTATTGTGGAGGAAACACCTCATGTTGTTTTTGATGAATCTATTTGTGTTCGGAAGAAACAGAAACATGATGCAGATAAACCGACTAAGAGGATCACCAGATTAAGCCCTAAACAAAAAAGATAAATCATTCAATTTAACTCCGAAAAGAAAGAAGTCACCACATTCTATGATTGGAGTGACTCGGACTCGAATAAGGAAGTTCAGATGGAACTCGTGATGGTGAGCCTCAGAAAACCAACACTCCAAAGGTGACCAATCCGAATGACACTGGTTCGCACTTCGGGTATGTGATGCCAATGATGATGTGGTCACAAATGAGGCAAATTCTCAATCTATCAACCAAAGGGGAACAAATGTCTCGACAATGTTCTCAATAGAATTTCCCCGAGAGGAAGATGATTCTCTTTCTCCTTTTCTTTGTTCCCCGAGTTTGTTTGATTTAATCGAACCTAACATTTCAAATGTTGAGGATACTATTGAAGGGGGAACATCAAGAAGGAAATGGTTAGATAGTCATCCTACAAGTCGATTGTGGGTGATCTAACCAAGGTGTTAAGACAAGAAGGTTCCATGGTGAGAGTGCACTATTCTCGTCAGCGCTTCCTTTCGTAAAAAGAACCTCACGAGATTGGTGAAGCTCTACAAGATTCTTATTGATTATTTTATGCAAGATGAAATTTGAATCAATTCTCAAGGAATGAAGTATGGGAGTTGGTAGATAGACCGAAAAGGCACAATGTCATTGGAACCAAGTGGGTTTTCAAGAATAAAAGAGATGAAAACAACAACATTGTAAGAAACAAGGCAAGGCTAGTTGCACAAGGTTATTCCCAAGAAGAAGGCTTGGATTATGATGAAACCTTTGCACCTTGTTGCAAAGACTAGAAGCCATCGATTGTTTCTTGCATATGCTGCCCACATGAAGTTCACATACTATCAAATGGATGTGAAAAGTGCATTTACGAACGGTGTGCTTAAAGAAGAGGTTTATGTGGAACAACCTCCCGGCTTCAAAACAGAATGACCAAGTTTACAGTGCTCGTAAAAGCCTTGTATGGTCTCAAGCAAGCACCCCGAGCATGGTATGATACTCTTTCTCGCTTTCTTCTTGACCATGGTTTTGTCAAAGGATCGTTGATAGAACTCTGCTCGAGATAGAAGATGGAGAAGATATCTTACTAGTTCAGATATATGTTGATGACATCATTTTTGATCTCCAAACCATCACCGTGTGTGAAAAGTTTTCAACACCGATGAAAGGCAAGTTCGAGATGTCAATGATGGGAGAGATGAATTTCTTTCTAGGTCTTCAAGTGAAACAATCAAAGGAAGGAATATTCATCAACCGTGCAAAGTACACCGTAGATCCGATTGCCAAATATGGTGTACAGACTGCAACGCAGCTTAGATTCCTATGAATACTAACTACAAGATGGATCCTCGATTCGAAAGGCAAATCGAGTGAATCATACCGATTATAGAGGAATCATTGATCATTGCTCTATCTCACGTTAGTAGGCCCGATATAACATTTGTTTGTTGATATGTGCAAGATACCAAGCTAATCCTAAGACTAGTCACACGGAGGTCGCCAAAAAGATACTAAGATATCTTAAGGGCACAAAGTGAATAGAGGATTATGGTATCCAAATGATGATAACCTTGAATTAACCGGTTACTCGATGTTGACTATGGAGGTTGCGTAATTGACAGAAGTCCACAACAGAACTTGTCAATTTCTAGGAAAGCAAGTCGATATCTTGGTTTTCAAAGAAATGCACCTCAAGAGTAACCAAGATTATCGGGTTTGAATACATGGTCGCAGGAAGTCCGTTTTCGATTCTTTGCCTCGCATAACAATTAAGGGATTATAAAGTTGTAGCTAATGAAGTACCAATATTTTGTGACAACAATAGTGCCATTGCTATTTCACAAAATCCTTATTGCACACCGATGCAAGCATGTGGATATCGACATCACTTCATCGAGATCATGTCGAGAAAAAAGGACATAAGGATGGAGAAAATTCATACCGATAGGCAAAGAGCCGATATCTTGACTAAACCTTTGGCTGAATCAAGATTTCAGGAACTTTCAGTTGAATTAGGGATGTTAGAACCAGGTGTATAAGAGTAAATCTGAAAAATTGGAGATTTTCAGATGCATGAAGCTTTCTCAGAATTCTACTGAGAAACTCAGGATAAAATGGAAATACCGAATCGAGTCTCGTGAAACTCAGATTCATCAAGGTCAAGATTTCAAAGAACATATCGAACCCATTCAAAGACTCAAAGATTATAATCGACATTTTATCAAGTTCAAGATTCGAGAAGACTGATAGAGGTAAATTAGTCTGAAGAAGTAATGACTCATGCGACTCATTTATTGCTCAAGTAAAACTCAGTAATCATTCGCAATAAATACAAAACACCTGAGGAATGTTTTGGGCGGGATTATTTTTTTATTCCGGAGAAGGTCAACAGTCATTTAATGCTCTGCCACTTTAATGACCAATGAGGATATTTTGGCGGCTTACTTTTCGAGATCGCTTGGTTCAGATAATTCGATTAATCGGAGATTAATCTCAACCGTTGCTTTTCACCTAACCAACACGAATATCCACGATCTCGAAGCTATTTATACTCCTTCAAGCCATTCAAGCCAAAATTTTATCAAACCCTTCGTTCCCAAATCCTCTGCAAATATCCCCTTTTGCCCAGAAATCTCCAAACCCTAAAGCTTCAAATTCTTCAATCTTACTCTAAAATGGCCCCAACCGTGTTCGAGAGATTAGCCATAACCAACAAGCCATGGTACGAGTTCGCTGTCTCTCTTGAAAGAACAACCAACTCAAAGCCAGAAGAGGAGGCTTTGCAGATATGATTCGATCAAGCTAAACTCACCCATCTAGTCGCAGTTTCCACTGCATCAGAGTTTGCAAAAGAGGTAATCGAATTCATCTATAATTTGAGAATAGATGAAAAAGATTGTATGCATTCTTCGATTACCGTGTCGCATCTAGAGCATTCATCAAAATACGTCGATTTTGAGAGGGAGTTGTACATTATCCCAAAAAATTTAAATGATGTATTTGAGCTCTGTGATAGAGGAGAGGATCCTGCGATGTTTATGTCGGGTAGAGAGCAGGAGTACCTAGATAGGATTGCTGAGAATCCTGTGAAGTTTGAGGCAACATTGCACAAGAGGTAAGACTCTAAAGCCACAATATCGTGTCTTGATGGATATTGTGAGCAAGTGCATCATGAGTCTTCAAGGGGAGTTTTGAGCAAATTAGTACCTCAAGCTCGATTGATGGCGGCGATCGAGGCTTCTCCCACCATCGACTTCAACCGGGCTGAAATTTTAATCCGGATGGTGAATTTGAGCAAGCCAAGGTCATAAAAAGGACCAATGGGGAAATCACGATGAAAGGCAAGATCCACCATGCCACCAAAATTGCTTACATTTTGGAGATGTGCAGAGAGGAGGAGGATATCTTCGCCAATTCAACCCCATTCCCTAAATCCAAAATTCTCTTCAAGCCCATCACTTGAAGAAGGTTGGGCATCGTGAGGGAAAAGAGAAAAGAAGGAAGAGTCACCTTCTGCGGCTGCTGAGAAAGAGACCCAACAAACCAGGGGGAAGGTTTTGTTGGAGGCAAAAATGGAGCAGGGCGCAAAATTAATGAAGCAGAAGACCCTTGCCCCAAAACGCAGAAAATTGGTGGTTCTCACCGATGAGGATGGGAGTGATTCTGAGGAGAGACAATCTGAGGGCCAAACCGCTCAGAATTCGCCATTACAAGTATTGGCTCAGGTTATCTCTAAGACTCAGGATCGATCGAGGAGCGTGTTTTTTCTCGAGGTGCTCGAGACATCACTTCAGCCTCGAGTAAAAATTTCTCATGAAATTTTAAAGGAGTTCGACCTCAGAGATACTCTACCTCGATATATGCCTACCGACATGAAGAGCCACCAGAGTCGATCCAAGATGTGCAGTTCGAATCGACAAGCCAACTCGACTATATCGAGGATATTCCACCAAAGTCTCGTAACCCACTCAGATGCAAACCGAGGACCTCGAATGCACACACTTCAGACACTACCGAGGCTCGTGGAGCGTAATGTACTTGATGAGCTCCCGAAAGATCTATCGCTGATCCCTTAGCGTGGTTACTATCAACCGTAGAGCCCGAAATGGAAGAAGGGCGTAGGCCAAGAAGGAGAATGGAGGAGCAAGGGGAACGGTTCATCTCTTGACCGATACCCCGAGCTCTCAAATTTCATACCCCGATCGCAAGATATCTTCTTCAGATTAAGGACGACAAAGATATATCCTCAATCGACTCTTCCCCAGATGCTTGATATTGTCGCATTTCAGAGGGGAAGATCGTGGAATGAGGAGATAGCCTTCCCGACCGACTTCTCGTGGTTCGTAGGACAAAGCTCAGATGAAAAATTCCATTTTTGATGAGCCGTTCGTAGGAAGCTAATGAGAAGAAATCAATCGAGGTTGGTGCCCCGAAAGCAAAGAGACAAATCCAAAGATGGAGATGGGGACCAACAGGGAGATGCTGATGATCAGTCTCAAATGGAAAAAGAGACTTCTGTTGCTGATCAACCTCAGACTGAAGCTAGCACTCTTCAGGTACCTTTTGACACTATTGACAACTATGCCAAAGTTACTGAAAGTACTATCTTTAATTCTGAATTGTCTGATAAACAGACTGAGGCTCAATTGGAGACTGGAGCTCAGGATGAAGCCGTAGCTCAGGATGATCAAACAAAGATGTATAAGGTGCGTGTAAGGTCACCGAGATTGATCTCACTCCCGTAATGGAGAAACTTGAGAAGATTGAGCCAATGACGACCAAAATTGCTCAGATGGAAGAAACGTTGGCCAATCAAGCTCAGACAATGGAAGGTCTTAGCCAATCTTCAGAACTGGTGCAGATACTGTTGGGGATTATACTGAAAAGTATGCTTTTTACTTTGTATAATCGAAACTGAATTTCCAGACTTATTTACTGAAATAAATTATTTATCACTAATGCTTTAAATATGATTGAATGTTATATATATTTATTGCATAACTGTTCAATAATTCGTACGTGTTACACTGTAGTTAATTTAGTGATACCCGATCACAGAAGATTAAATTAACAAATTCCCTTGTAACTATAAGTACGCCCATTCACGACCTAGATGGAAATGAACAACCATCGCGAAAGGTTGAGGTGTAAGGCTCGAGATTGTTTTGTCTTGACCAAGAGATTACACTAGTGCATGACCGATCTTTTGAATAGGACCCACTGAGGGATAAATTCTTGAATCGAACAAGGAAGAATTAGACCTCGGTGGTTCGTTGTTTCTTAACCTTCGTCCCTTAAATAGGATCACGTGGGATCGGAATTATTGCTTTGACTTATCATGGGTAGCAAATCGAGAGAGATTCAATACGTGCTTTATCTTGGGCAATATTATTGGTCACATGTGATTGCTAAGATTTAATACGAAGAATCGTGTGCAAGCACGCTTGCTTGATTTGCCCTTGGGAGGTTCATAAGCTTTATCATACTAAATCTTGCAAGTGGAATTTGTTTCCTTATGGATAATAATGTTGAACCGCTTCCTTGACCAAGGATAAAAGATATTAATTAATGGAAAGCTATTTCAAAGGGCTTGAATTAATTAATGGGCTAGATAATCTTAAACACGGGATATAATGACCGGGAGCCATATTGACTGTAATATGGGTTAAGATGGATGGTGCAATATTAATTATGTAGTGGGATTAATTAATATTTATGGGCTTGAATTATATTGTGGCTCAATATTAGATATTCAAGATCCATTAGAAGGTCCAATCTTAATTCTCCTAAAGGCCCCCCGAGTAGCCCAAATATATATAGTCAATAACCTAAAAGGTGATTAAAATAAAATAAATATTGTTGCTTATATTTCCTCATTATTTTCGAAAATTATGGATAAAAGAGGGAGAAAGATTTTCTTTGAATTTTGTTATGGAATGAAGATATGTATTCTTGGAATACAAGATTATCTCATTAAATTCAAGAAATCTCCCACTTGGTTATTTCATAATAGAATTTCGAAATTTTTGAAATTTTATGGGCAAGAAAGATTTTCTTGATTTTCTTGAAAAGATATTATGGAAGATATGTATTTCTTGAAATACAAGAATATCTCATAAATTCAAGAAGATCCAAATCTTGGATTCTTGTGCTAAATTTTCGAAAATTTAATCCATAATAGAGGAGGTGAAATTTTGTGGAATATTTTAATTATGGGAAAAAGAATATATGGGATATATTCAAGATTTCTTGGTGACCAAGAAAAGTCTTTTCCCACATTGAAAAACCACCAAAATTTCGTGCCCCCCCTCTCCTATAAATAGGGGATGATTAGTTCATTCCCAAGTACAATTCCATGTGCTGGAAATATTAGCAAATCCACGAAAGTGGTGCAACAAAGTTTATTTTTTCCTTTTGTTAATTGTTCGCTAGTATCCTTCCACCGGATTGTCGAGCAAGGGCTAAGGGAATACTTGGGAAGTCCTTTTGGTTAGTCCGTCCGACCAAAGCCACTGCCATCCCGAGAGGTACGTTCACGTAAACCCGTAGATTCCGCATGCGTAGGTTTTACGTGGCTTTTTATATGCATGATTTGTTGTTGCAATTATTATTTGAATTAATATAGGATTAATTCATGCTAGTAATAATTAATGAATTAAATTTGTATTTAAATATTCACCCCGAATAGATCTGTGCGAATCATTCCCCAACAGATACAAAACACTCTGACCACTCAGATGACCTCCATGGAAGAAAAGCTGAATGCAAAGCTGGAGGGAGTCAATGCAGAGTTAAGTGCTGAAATGAAACAAAAGCACCAGGAATCGACTGAATTTCTAGAAGGGAAGCTGGCAGAGAAAAATGAAGTGCTGATCAAAACCGCTGTTGAGGAAATGAGCTCGGTGCTCATGACCAAGATGACAGAGATGCTTAAAGATGCACTTTCTGGCCAGTTTGCCCATTTATCTGAAGAACTGTCTGTGGCTAAGAACCACATCAGAAGAATGGAAGATGAGCAAGATCAGTTAGCAGGAGAGATTCGCTGTGTGAGCAAAGAACAGTATCACATGGACACAGCTCTCTCCAGACTTCTTCCAAACTACGGTGCCAAGAAGGGGGAAAGGGAAGGTGCAGACCTCAGGAAGTTCATGGCACGTACTTTGGAAAAGAAGGCTCAGAAAGATGCTGAAATGTACAATTTAGCCCAAGCCTTTAAAGAAGTCAATGCTACTGAGAAGTTGAAATTTGCTCAAGTGGAGAAGCCTGTCTACACTCGAGTTTCTGAGCAAACCAAACTTGAGGTTGCAAGAGAGAAACTGGGTGCTAGAACTAAGGTTGGAACAAGCCAGGCTGGTGCTGAATTGCCTATGAAAAGGAAAGCCTTGGGCGTTGTTCAACCTGTAAGCAAGCGTGCGAAGGCTTCTAAGCCAATCCAGAGAAAGTTGATTCTGGATGATGAAGATGCAGAAGAGTCTGAGTCTCAACCTCAGAAGAAAGTCTTCAACACCAGAGAGGCTCTGAAGACACTCCAAACAGAACGAGCTAAGAAAGCTGCTGCTTCGGTCTCAGGAACATCTGTGATCAGAAAGAAGATAGACGAAGAGCAGAGGCGAAGGAGTGACTTCAGGAAGTTTGCGAGCAAGAGGAAGGGAACATCTAAAGCGCTGAAGTGGCCCCATGCTGATAAATGGATGCCCATTAAACTCAACGACATGTGGGAAGAAGTGAAGAGAACCTTCTGGTTCAATTACGATGTTCTCAGGGAATGGTGAGGGGAAGGCTCAGATCAGAACGAAGCTTTCATTGAATACCTTCTCACCTTCTATCCAAAGTATCTACAAAGCTGGATTAACCTTGCGGATGAAGGTGGAGTACAGATAGAAGCCCCCGGTCCATATTCCTACCCTCCTCCAAGACTTGGTAATGGTTTGGTAAATGAGAAGGCCATTACGCAAGAAATTGCTCAGTACGCTGGTCAGTTGGGATTAACAGGGAACAGTCCGGACATCATCAAAGAGAGGAATGAGCTGAAGAAATGATTTTTCGGGATGTTCAACCTGGAGGTGCCAGCTGATGAAGTCGAGAATGAAGCAGACTGAAGAGCCGAATCAAAAGACTGAAGACTGAAAAACTCAGAAGAATCTGTAATCTTTAAATTTTGTCTTTTTGATTTTGTTTGATAAATTCATTGTAATCTGTAACGGTATACCTATCATCAATGAAGATTTATCATTTTGCTCAAAAGATAATATCTCATTATCTTATTTACATGTCTTTATTTTGATATGCTGAATGAATGTCTCTGAACTGATTGTTGGGAGATTATTTATTTAAAGAGATTCCCTTCTTAAAGAAATTGTTGGGAGATTCTCTGTTCAGGAACCATTCTTGTAATAGGATAAACTGAAACCTGAGTATAGGTTATATGTTTGTAACAAGATAGGTTTTGGCATCATCAAAAAGGGGGAAATTGTTGGGAGATGAATTTAATAAAAGATTATATGATTTTGATTAAGATCCCAAAACCCCTGAGTATGACATGTTCAGATTAATCTTGATAGTTGAGTCAGGATTCAGTTTTAGAGTATTCAGGATGTTATCTGCAAAATGTATAATCAGCAGATATAGTTCAGGATAGGTTCTGAAGACTCTGAAGAACTCAAGATGAATCGAGAACCAAGACTTCGAGATGAAGACTCGAAGGTATCGGTCAAGATAAATCAACACTCGAAGACTCAAGACTCAAGACTCAAGACGCAAGATCAAGACCGAGAAATCAAGATCAAGAATATCGAAAGCAAGAATTATCAAGACTTCGATAATATACTGAATGCTCAGTATAAACATGAATGTTCCGAGGCACTGAATATATCTATCTGAAGGATGCAATACTGAGAAGAACGCGATACCTTAGAAAGTTAGATATTGCCACAACATTCAAATGAAGACAAAAGGAACTAAGTAAGAAGTGTTGTTAAGGTTATATCAAACTCAGAGTTTGTAACCAAAAGAGCCGTTGAAGGTGTCTACCTTTAACTGAAGGCAAAAGTCAAAAAGAGGAAGACGACATCGCATTATATCGACATCGACAAAGGATAAAGTCAAAAAAAAGATGTCAGATGTACGAAAGTTCCAGACTGCAAAAAGTGAAGATCGGCTACATGAAAGGCTATTGCCTAAAACATGTTAGGGAGTTTTCAAACCCTAATTATAGCCGTTTCTCACACACCATAAGAGGGAACTCACGAAGCTATCTCTCCAACGGATAGTTTTCAAGAGTGACCTTGGTGTATGCCTATAAATACTGGTGACCTTCTACATTGTAAGGTGACGGGAAATTTATACGCAACTCAAGAGCTCAAACCTATTCTTGCAAAAGTTAAAGCACTCGAAATACCTTGAATTTCCCAAGTGCTTCTATATTGAAGAGAGCTCACTTTACTAAGCCTAGCTTGATAAGATTTATCCAAAGCTTAGTCGAGATATCCTAACCCTTTGCATTGTGCTTCATTGTAAAGGATATCTCATCCTAGTTGGAAACCAACCAAGAAACCCCAAACCCTTGAGAAGGTAGTTGGAGTGTGTTTGTTGGTGAGTAGAGTTGTAAAGAGTTAGTAAACTACGCGGAGTAGTCAGAAAACTCTAGAAGAGAAGTTAGTAAGCTACAGGGGTAGTCTGAAAGCTTGTGTGTGATTGAGTAAGTAAACTACGGAGGTAGTCAGAAAACTCAAGGTCGGGTTGAGTAAGTAAACTACGTGGAGTAGTCGAAAAACTCAGGGCGAATGAGTTGAGTAAAGTAAACTATGAGGTAGTCGAAAGCTCGAAGTTGATAGTGAATTTCTCTGAAGAGTCAGAGAGAGTGGATGTAGGAGCTTGAGTCTCTGAACCACTATAACTGTTGTGTTCTTTATTGCTTTCCTTATCTGTACTTAACTGTTGCATTGACTTGATTTTGAAAGCATACTTTTCACTGATATTCAGTTGGAATCAATCCACTGAAGTTGCATAAGTAAATCACAGCCTAATCACTATTTCATAAAGGGAAGGTTTTTCAGCAAAGCTTAAAACGAGTATAATCTAAGGGCCAACCATTCCGCACAACTGAGTAGCTAGAACAGATAGTTACCTAACTGAACTCTCATCTGAGGATTCAGTAAGTTAGTTATCTGATCCAAGCATCTCAAGATCTCTGACACTCAGGATTCAGTTGGGATTATTTGAGGTATCTCGAAAGCGACTCGGGATCACCGCCTCGATGAGACTTTGACTCGAGTGATCTGTCTTCTCGAACCTAATCTTCGTGATTATCGACCCAAGTGACCTCGAAGAAAAAAAAGTTTTAAAATCACTGAACACGTGTATTCCCCCCCCCATACACGTGTAAGACTCGTTTTCACCGGGACCAACATCTGTATTAATTTAGCAACTGTTGTGCAATTAATATTATTGCCCAAGATATAAGGTATCGAAGTCACAATAATTCTCTTCCCATTTATAAGTCAAAACAATAACTACTAATCGCACACAGTCCTTATTAAGCGACAGAGATTAAGAAATCAACAAACACTGAGGTCTAACTCTTCATCCCTTAAGTCAGTGCGAATGAGTTTATCCTCTCTGTAGGTCCGCTTCAGCACATCGAATGCACTAGTGTAATCTCTTGGTCAAGACAAGTCAATCTGAGCCTTACATATCAACTTCTACCAATAGATTGTTCGGGATCTATCTAAGTTGTGAAACACGCACTCGTTTACAAGGCACTGTTAACGTGATCTTTTGTGATCTGGCATCACCACGTTAACTACAATGTAACGCGTGCTATGAACGATTTGCAATAAATATATGTAACATTCAATCATATTTAAAGCAACAGTGATAAATAATTTATTTCAGTAAATAAGTGTTTAATACATAGGTTATACAAAGTAAAAACATACTTTCACGTATAACCTCAACAATCTCTCACTTATACTCAAAGTCTGCTTTTAAGTATACTACAACATGTCTGATGTATTATACGGTGACATCTAATGTCACCTACATCAACCTAATAACATTTCTCCCACTTATAGTCAAAGCAGATTGACAACGCTCTTGACACCTATTCCTTCCACATGTCTCTCGAATGTTAACTGAGGCAGACCCTTTGTGAATGGATCGACTAGGTTGTCTTCCCACGCGATCTTTGCCATCTCTATATCTCCTCTCTTAACGATTTCTCATATAAGATGGTATTTCCTTTCAATGTGTTTGCTGGCATTGTGGGCTCTCGATTCCCTTGAATTTACAACTGCTCAGGCATTATCACAGAAGATCGTGATGGTGCTGGACAAATTCGGAACAACGTCTAAGTCCACTAGGAAGTTCTTGAGCCACACCGCTTCTTTCACTACTTCACAAACAGCTACATATTCGTCTTCCATGGTAGAATAGGCGATGCATTTCTGCTTAACGCTTCTCCATGTTACAGCTCCCCCAGACAAAACACACTACCCGAGGTAGATTTTGAATCTAGGTCTGATTGGAAATCCGAGTCCGTGTATACCACTGGAAATAAACTGTCTGACTGATAAACCAACATTCTATTTTGAGTTCTTTTCAGATACTTTAGAATGTTCTTAACAGTAGTCCAATGTTGATTTCCTGGGTTACTTTGATATTTTTCTACCATGCCTACGGCGTAGCAGATATCTGGTCTCGTACACAACATTGCATACATGAGGCTTCCTACTGCCGACGCATAAGGAATACCTTTCATGTCATCTATCTCCCTTTGTGTCTTGGGACACATGTCTTTCGATAGATGGATTCCGTGCCTGAAAGGTACAAAATCCTTCTTGGAATCTTGCATGTTGAAACACTTCAAAACGGATCTATGTATGAAGCTTGCGATAAGCCAATCATTCTTTTCTTTCGATCTCGAGTGATCTTGATCCCAAGAATATGACCGGCTTCCCCTAAGTCCTTCATATCAAACTGTTTTGACAGCCATACCCTTACATCTGACAAAACCTTTACATCGTTTCCCATGAGCAAAATATCGTCTACTTATAGTACTAGGAATACCAAGGCAGCTTCGTCACACTTCTTATAAACACAACTCTCGAAATCGTTTTGATCAAACCCATAAGATTTGATTACATGATCAAAACATTGGTTCCAAGCCCGAGATGCTTGCTTCAGTCCATAAATGGACTTCCTCAGCTTGCACACAAGGTGTTCTTGGCCTTTTTCGATGAAACCTTCGTGCTGTTGCATATAGATTTCCTCGTCAAGACTCCCATTAAGGAAAGCTATCTTGACATCCATTTGCCAGATCTCAAAATCTAGATGAGCAGCTATTGTCAAGAGAATACGGATGGACTTAAGCATGGCTACATGTGAAAATGTTTCTTCATAATCGATACCCTCTTTCTGAGTGTATCCCTTTGCCACAAACCTAGCTTTAAAGGTCTCCACCTTCCCGTCCGGCCCTCTTTTCTTCTTGTAGACCCACTTGCATCCAATGAGTTTTACCCCACTAGGTGGTTCAAATAGCTCCCACACTTGATTATGATCCATTGAGCCCATCTCGGCTTCCATCGCAGTTTGCCAGGATTCTGAATCCTTATCTTGGACCGCCTCCTTATAGGACCAGGGGTCTGATTCACTTTCTCCGGGGATCAAATCCGAAGATTCTCCTATCCCCATGAATCTCTCAGGTTGTCGGACAACTCTCCCACTACGACGAGGTTCCGATTGTGTCGGTGTGACGCTTGGTATATCAACCTGTACAGTTGGTATAGGAGTTTGCCCTCTTATTTCATTTAAGGTAATCTCACTTTTGGGCTTTCGATTGTTCATAAAGTCTTCTTCCAAAAATCTAAAGTGCATACTTATTACCACCTTTTGATCTTCGGGACCATAGAACATGCACCCTTTCATTCCAATGGGATATCCTATAAACAACCTTAGTTCCGAACGTGCATCCAGCTTACCGGCTTCCTTGTCTAGCACGTATGTCGGACACCCCCAAATTCTCAGACTGGGCTTGCGCCCGATCCACAACTCTTTAGGGGTTTTGGGAACCGATTTGGATGGCACCAGATTCAGAACGTAAGCCGCTGTTTCCAAGACATGACCGACTTGGGTAGATCTGAATAACTCATCATGGATCTGACCATTTCTAAGAGTGTTCTGTTTCTTCGTTCTGCGACCTCATTTTGTTGAGGGGTTCCGGGTGCAGTCAACTGAGAAACAATTCCGCCCTCATCTGACAGGTAGTTCAAAAACTTATCGCTGAGGTATTCGCCTCCATGATCAGATCGTAGAAACTTGATACTCTTTTCCCTATGATTCTCCACTTCGGCTTTGAACTCCTTGAATTTATCAAAGGTTTTCGATTTGTGTTTCATGAGGAAAATGTACCCGAACCTTGATTAATCATCGATGAAGGTCACGAAATACTCATAGCCACCTCTAGCTTTGGTTGACATTGGACCACACACGTCAGTGTGAACGATTTGCAACACTTCTTTGGCTCTATTCCCCTTGGCTCCAAATGCCCCCTTGGTCATTTTACCCTCCAAACATGATTCGCAGATTGGAAGTGGTTCTAACTGTAGGTCCGACAGCGAACCATCTTTCACCAACCTTTGGATCCTATTTAGATTAATATGACCTAATCTTAGATGTCATAGAAGTGTCTCATTCACGTTTTCTGAACATTTTCTCTTATTGCATGAAACAGTCGATGTGTTATAAGATGCATTTTGTAAGTGGTGTGCACAGTTGATAGTATAGAGATTGTTCCGTAAAGTTACATGACAGATAAACACATCGTTACGGTAAACAGTAACTTTCTTAGAAAAACGAACATAATATCCATCATTAAATAGTTTGAAATTGAAATAAGGTTTTACGAAAAACTGGAACGTAAAGAACATCTCTTAAAACTAAAATCTTGTCTTCAAAAGACAGGTGCACGTCTCCCACTGCTTCAGCTGCTACTCTCATAGCATCGCCCAGTGTGATGAGGATCTCACTTCCACTAAGTTGCCGGGTCAATTTGAACCCCTGTAATGTGAAACAAACATGATCAGTGAATCCCATATCCATTACCCACGAGTATGTAGCATACGCCGCTAAATAAGTTTCAACAACTAGTTGAGTAGTTAAGTTCTGATAAGGTTTGCAGCGGGGAAGACAAATCTGGTAATGATTTAAGAATTATATTCCATTGATTATTTGAATTCTATTAGGGTTTCTGGATTACCTAACCACCGTTTGGTTCTGAAGATAGGTGTCCCAATAATCTCCTTAGAAACATTGATCAGAAAGCTGTATTGTGCAACGGAACAAGATTGATTTCAACAAAGCTTGGAAAACATATAATAGAGGCCAAAATCATATCTGGAAGAAAAATTGGGAGCAAGTTCTACATTCCACGAATGATTTTGAGTATATCAGATCAGACGTCTCCTGTAAGGTTTCAAAGAAGACAATTTCCAATGCTTTTGTCTTTTGTAATGACTATTAATAAGAGCCAAGGTCAATCTCTTTCGACAGTTGGTGTATACCTCCCAAAGCCTGTTTTTGCGCATGGACAATTGTATGTTGCCATTTCAAGAGTGACGAGTAAGAGAGGATTGAAAATACTTTGTTTAGATGATGAAGGAAAATCATGCAATTACACTACAAACGTTGTGTATAAAGAAGTGTTTAGGAATTTATAATTTTTATTAAGTTATAATACTTTTTTTTATTAGATTCAAAATTGGTTGGTAATATTTTTCCATTGAAAGTTTTGCATTTCTTAATAAATTATATTTGTGAATTGGATATTTAAATAACATTTAAATTAAAAAAAAATCATAAATGTTAAGATTTGAAAATTTAAAAAATATAATATAATTTTCAAAATATCTTTGGATTTGGACAAATGCACTTACATATACGTAATAAATTTGTTTATACTTTTTCTTGAATTTTGTTTAATAGTACTAATGATTTATGTTATATATATGTTCATGTTCATTTACTATATGCTTACTTACAGTTGTTTGTTAATATAATGTCTCATTTATTAAAGTTGTTATCATTTGCATTTATCTAAATTCATATTTTAAAACACATCAAATAACATTAACGTTGCACGTTTAATAAATATGTATTTCAATAACATGTATTTAATAAAATATTAAGATGTATCAAATAAAATATGTTTCCTTCCAAGTGAATGATGATTTGGTTGGTCTAGGGAGAGAGGCATCAGACAGGGCGACAAGTTGTCACCCTATCTAGTTATACTTTGTGAGGAAGGGTTGTCAGCGGCAATCAAACGAGCATGCCCAAGTAATTTGCTGCATGGCAGCAAAGTTTGTAGATCGGTGCCAGCAGTAACTCACTTATTGTTCGCTAACGATTGTCTGCTCTTCTGTAGAGCGATCCATGATGAGTACACTTGGCTTCAAGAGGTACTGAAAAACCATGAAGAGGTTTCAGGGCAGGCCATTTTATTATTCGAAATTGGAGATCTTGTTCAGCAAGAATATGACGATAGATGAACGAGATACTCTTGCAAATATCTTGGGGGTCCATAGTTCATTAGTTGGCGAGAAAAGAGAGAATTGTGCTGTGGAAAACAGATCAAAGGGGTGGAAAGGAATGGGAAAAAGGATCTAATAAAATTAGCAGTGCAGGCAATCCTTTCGCATCGTATGAGCATATTCCTGCTCCCATCAACGTTATTAGACAAACTCTGAACTTCTTTTGGTGGGGAAGTGATGGTGACGTCTCGAGATGAGAGAGAATTTATGTTAGTAAGGATGCAGGGATTTGCATCAATTCAACATCACACTATTGACAAAAATTAGATGGCGCTTTCACAGATCCTACAGCTTTAATGTGCCAAAATTTTAAGACGATATTTCAGAAATTGCGATTAGGACACGAACCTAGTTACACATGGTCTAGCATTATGGTAGCCAGAAGGGAGTCGGTGGAAAGTGGTTGAAGGCGATGCAATTCCCGTGTGGGAGGATCCTTAGCTAAACTAAGATCGCAAGTTCGCAACTTCTATATTAAAAATTTTAATTTAAGGTCAATTGCATAAAAATAACATCCATAGAGTATTTATCAATTACAATATATCTTTTTTTTCTTTGCAATTCAATACCCCATCTATTAATTAAGTTTTGCAATTCAATCACTGATATATTTTTCAGCCAAACTATAATAATAGACTTTAGGATGTGAATGATATGTTGAAATAGATAAGGAATGAAATGATCATTCCTTAATCTATTCCAAATACATTGATTGGTATATATTTTTGGAAGGAATCATAATTCAATTAGGAATAGTCATTCCCAAAAATAAAGGAATTGTGATTCCTTACATACCCCATGAGTTTATGTATTCCACATTTTGAAGAATGAAACTTTTTAATATTATCTTCTACCCAACAACAACAATAATAATTTAATAATAATATTATTTTATTAAAAAAAATTATTTAATAAAAATAAAAATAATAATCAACTCCAATAATAATAATAATCATATTAAATATAATAATATTAAAATGTATAAATAATATAATTTTTTAATAATAATACGTACTATATCTCAAAAAAATATAAATTAAAGCGAATTCTTAATAATATTTTAATAAAAATAAAATAAAAATATTATTATTTAACACTACCTCCGTCACGGAATAACGTGCACCCCACCTTTATTATCGAGTTTAAGTGAACGAATTATTTATTAGTATTTTAAATGATAAAATATTTTTTAAGGAGGTATTATAGATCTATCTCTCATATATTACATGCATTTTTAAAAATTATTTTATCATTTCAAATACTAATAAAAAACTCGCTCGCAAAAATATGTAAAAATAGTAAACGTGCACATTATCACGGGACAGAGGGAGTAATATATTATTAATAATAAAAATATTAAAAATATATATAACGTTATTATTAACTCATACTTTCAATAATAATTAAAAACATATTAATATACATATACTATATGTTTACTAAAATTATATATTATTATAATAAACACACTAATAATATATATTATACATACTAAAAATATATATAATAATCAATAATAATATTAATATTAAAGTATAATTAATAATTAATAATAATATTTTTAAAATAGATTTACCAATAATTACCAATCATAAGAATGATCATTCCTATATCATTCTATTCAGAGCTTCATTCCATTCATTAATTCATTTCATTCAGCCGCAATTCTATTAAGTCATACCAATCATGCCTTATAGATTTTTCTCAACCAAACTCAAAAGACTCATTTATACATATATTCGTCTACTTTTTGTTATTTATACAAATATACTACATGGATAGATAGATATGCAATCCACATATTATGAATACAAAACTTGCATCAACTCTCTCCCACGGTATGTTATTCGAGCACATTCCTCAATTTATAACCCACCCGATTGAGGGGTCAATAGTACGGGTGAGAGAGTTTCTCGTCTCTACCTTATAAAGAAAACTTGCATCTACTTATTAATTACTTCTTCAATGTTTCCACAAACATGCATACATATATATTGCATATAAACAAAGTTTAAAAAGAGCGCCTCTAATCTACTTAAATCAATAGAAACAAAATGGCAAACCAATGCTCTCTCTTATCTCTCAAGCAGCTGAGGAGAAAGCAGAAGGAGATGGGGGCACTTCAACTTCAACTATCCCTTCAAGCATTTGACAAGCTCTCTTCATCGTCGGCCTTAACGACGCGTCTTCCTGAATGCACCAAATCCCGACCTTCACAAACCTCTCCACCATTTTCCTCTCACTCAACGCCTCTTCATCCATATTCACCAAACTATCCACCCTCCCTTCACAAAAGCAGTCCCAAACCCAGTCAGTCAGAATCGGATTCTCCCCATCTTCGAATTTCAAATCCTCCAAACTTTTCCTACACGTGATAATCTCCAACAGCACCACCCCAAAACTGTAAACATCAACTTTCACGTTGATCTTCGTGTTCCTGAACCACTCAGGCGCAACGTACCCTTTCGTCCCCCTTATATTTGTCAACGTCTTGCTCTGGTTCATCATCAATAGCTTTGCTAACCCGAAATCTGAAATCCTGGCATTGTGGTATTCATCGAGAAGTATGTTCTGAGGCTTTATGTCGCAGTGGATGATCTGAGTGCTGCATTCTTCGTGCAAATACGTTAGCCCCCTTGCAATCCCGAAGGCTATTTGAGTCCTTTGTTTCCAGCTTGGCTTCAAATCGCCAAACAGAAAGCCTGCTAGAGTTCCGTTGCTCATGTACTCGTACACCAACAAACGGTGGAGCCCCTCATCGCAGAACCCAACGAGACGCACCAAGTTCTTGTGGTGCGTTTGGCCAATCACGTTCACTTCGGTTCTGAATTCTTTCTCAGAATCTTGCGCCACTTGATCCAGCTTCTTCACTGCAACTATGGTGTTGGAAATAGAACCGAGAATCACTCCTTTGTATACAATCCCAAACGCACCTCTTCCCACTTCTTCTTTTAACCCATTTGTAGCTTGAACAAGCTCCTTGTAACTAAAGCATCGTAGATTCGATCCAGAGGTGTCACGAACAACGTTCATAATCGGGAGCTTTTTCTTGTATACAAGGAAAGAAACAAGTAAAGCAGCACTAATCAACAAGAAATTGATAGACGCTGAGCTACCTAAAAGAACTGTTAAAACAAGCACCAATGCTTTCTGGTTCCTTTTAAGCCTACTTGGAGTAGGGAGATCTGGATTAATGTTAGGAATCTCACTTTTTCTGAACTTGAGAAAAGCCTTGGAATTCAGAGAATTGTCAACTCTGCCGTTAGAGAGTGGGAGCTTCTTCTTCCAACAGCTTTCACTTCTATAAATTGCAACAGCACAGAGACAATCCTTCAAGCACTCACTGCGACAAAATTGCTCTGAGCTAGGAATTATTTGTTCGTAATCATTGAACGGCCAATCGGTATCCAAAATATCCAAGAAATCGTAGTCATCTTCATTCTCACCTCGAATACAGCTCTGCACAGAGTCGGGCCTGCAATCGCCGTACCTATTATTGGGATCACTCAATGAAAACCCGGTAGGGCAATTGCAAACCGGTCTCTGACTCTCGAGTCTACAGACGCTGTTATACCCACACGCCCCGCTGCCCGTTTTCCCGTTGATGTCGGAACATATATTTTCAGGCCAAGACGCAGCAGTGCTCCAATTGCCTCTGGAATTTCTGGGATGATAATAGAATGTGAAAACCCCATCGAAGTCCAGAGTCGCTCGGTAATAATTCTCTGAAGGTGGAGGAATCGAACTAGGGCTTAGAAATTTTTGTGACCCATCCTTCAATTGAATATAAATCAACCCTCTGTCGGAGAAAACCAACTGATTCCCAGGATTCGCATCAGAAGTGGAACTGCTGTAATACTCATCGTCGAAATCAGAATTGGTAGGCACGCTTTTCGTGTTGAATTTGAAATTGCCGTCACTGTTCATCGTGGCGTAGAATCTGCCCTGTGAGAAATTGGTCTCTGTTTTCCGCGAAATTAGGGCTTGGTTGATTTCAATCGTTTGTGTAGGCAAAATAGTATCACAGAGATTGCGAAAACTCTCCCACACCACGGATGAATCCGTGGCATGAAGAATGAGATTCCCGGTGTCATTCATGAATCCGAATGATACTCGATCAACACTAGTACTGTAGATTACCTCCCTCCGTGGATTACGGAGAACAAGGCCGTTGGTTTCAAGCTGTAGAGTTGAGCCACGTGGTACGGGGTCGACGCCTCTTGCGTACCAGGCTATGGTTTTATCAGGGATATTATCAAACCATATGGAAAGCACGAAAAGATCGGCGTTACCTCGAAGCTGTTGGAAGCCGAATGCGAAGTCTCTGGAAGGAGAGCGCCATGGTTCGGAGTTTTGTGCTGCTGTGAGAGAACTTCCCACTGTTATATTTTGAGCCCAAGAAGAAGGTGTGAAGAAAACAAGTGTTGTGAATAGGAGGAGGAGAGATGAAGGAGGCATTGCAGAATCAGGATGATTATTTTAGAAGCTTAATTAATAGCACATACTAGGAGGAGGGGGATTAAGAGTAATCAGGTTCTTCTTCTTCAACTCTTATAGTACTCTATCCGTCCCAAGTCTAATTCAACATTTACCTTTTGTACAGAGTTTAATGTAGGAATTATTTATTGATATTTTTCGAAATAGGGGTTTTTGGTATTTTTTACTTTTTTGTAAAAGAAGTTTCTGTATTCGAATGTGTTAGTGTGTTGGGTTAATGTAGGACAAATAATGTAAAAGTGGTTTATATGTGCATTCAGATGCACCGTGTACTATGAGTGCACGGTGACCTGAATGCATACAAAATTTAGTCAGTAACTTTGAAATGTTTAAATCTTATAATTTACAATCAAAATATTATTTTATTGCCATTTTAAAAAGTATTGAATTTATTTTACCATAATATAACTTTGAAATGTTTAAAGCTTATAATTTAAAAATCAAAATATTATTTTATTATTATTTTAGGAAATATTAAATTTATTTTAGAATGGATCTTTTCGATAAATATTGAATCAAACTTGGAACTAATTAGTCAAAACGAGGAATGACTCAGAGGCGCGTCTTATTTAACAGCCTTTCCCTACGGGTAGGTTGCCCATTCTTCTACTCTTGTAAGGGGATTGGTTGGAAGAATTTAACCAACACGTGTTTGCTTATTTAGGAAGAACCAGTGGTCCAGTACGTTACGTAATATCGAAAAGGAGTTTAATATAGTTTTGATCCCAGGACACATCACCTCACAATTTTGGTTTCAATATTTTTATTTTTTGTCCCATCAGCGAATTTTTTTACTCTTTTGGTCCCACCGTTAGCACTTTTGATCCCATAAAAATGTAAAAAAAAATTTATGGTGGAATCAAACCTGAAAATATTGAGACCAAAATTATGAGATATCGTGTTCTATGAGATCAAAATTGCATTAAACTCTATCGAAAAGTCTTGCATGGATGGAGACCAGGTGTTTTGTCATGTCTATAGGAGTGCCCTTTCCGCGAAGGTGCCAACCTTGACCACAAGTCAATGGAGGAGGATAACATGCCCAACTTATTAATTAGGGCAATTAGAAAAACAAAGTCTTGCATGGATGGAGACCAGGTGTTTTGTCATGTCTATAGGAGTGCCCTTTCCGCGAAGGTGCCAACCTTGACCACAAGTCAATGGAGGAGGATAACATGCCCAACTTATTAATTAGGGCAATTAGAAAAACATATCATACAGTCATACTCATGGTTTCATGGTGGCACATGAGGCGCATACAAGTCGTCAAGGGGTGGTATATATTATCCAAAAAAAATCTGATATGGGTGACATTTTTCCAAAATTTTGAAATTAATTATCATCCTTGCAAACATATTTACATACAGAAGGCGCATATATAATATCGGTTTCTTAGTGGCCAAAACCTGGCAAACCATAACCCAAAAAGGTATTAGGAAAAAGTTTGTTGTAAAATATGGGATAAATGCTTTAAGATACAAATAAATTTGTCTATGAAAATATAAATTGTCTAGGGAATTTTATGTCTAGGTAAGTTTGTTTAGGGAAAGTGCAAATATGTAAACACTTTGTTCGTAAGTAATTTGTTTGTTTACTAAAAAATTCGTAGGCAAGTTAGACAATTCTCATTATTTAAAGATCGAATTATTTTTGTTGAAAAATTTTATAAATTATTTGAAAAATTTAGTTGATAATTTTTTTTTTTAAAAAAAAAAAATTATGTCTTTCAATAAAAATTAAAAACCAAACCAAATACACCAAATACACTTTATTTTCTTATAATGTAAAATTTTTAAAATAAAAATAGAAAATTGATACAAGAATTGTGTAGTGCAGGGTTCGCATAGTAAAATAAAGTATTTTGGTGTTGAAAAGTAGATTTGGGAGATCTGATTCAAGAAAATGAATGAAATAAATAAATGTCCAACGGATAAGCATTTTTCTGGTGATAGCATAAGCTTTAATCCAACACACTGTCATGCTTCATGACTTTTTTTTTTTTGACAGGGTCATGCTTCATGACTTGATTATTGTCTAAGGGGCATTTGGATCAATTTGTAATATTGCATTTGGAATATGTTCTATCTCACATTTCACATGGGATTGACATATCCCTCCATGAAGGGATTTAATACATTTTTTATCCAGACTTGAAATATATCATGGACCCTCATCCCACAAACCAAACGGTGAATTAGTTGGGATTAAAATCATATTCCTGACATATCCCGCGAACCAAACGGGACCTAAGGGGACTTCAATCAATGTTACCATTAAATTAGTTTAAAGCTTCTCTAATTCTAGAAGACTATTTAATTAACTTCAGCTCGAACAAGCGTTTCAATCGCCTCATTCACTACCTCTCCACTGTCGAAGCCTTCATAACTCGGTCAAGATATGAAGTACATTTGCGTGAGACAGAACATAATTTAGATATTGATTCTTTAACACTTGGGGGGGGGAGGTGGAGAAGAATATTATTTTGTGTTGAATTATACTCCGTCTCATGTATAAAATCGCCTCATATAAATTTTTGTCTCAAGATATTATAATATGTAGGTTTGGGACCTACTAATGTGTTTCTAAGCAGCAATGCTTCCCGGGAATAGACAAACAGTAGCTCTTGAGTATAAAGTGGCCGATCCAGTTTCCATCAGTTTTGTATTTGCGTTTTGCCTTTTTAATACCCATTGGACGTTGAGAACCTCCAGATGCTGGACCATCATTATCTAGGTTCAGGGGAAATTCAGACAATCCTGGAGAATTTAACATCGACGACTTTTGGGTTAGTAATCAGATTGTGATGAGTCATAATTGTTGGAATTTACTTAAGACGTAAAAATGCTTAAATATGCTTGCAATAATAAAACGCATTCACCAACAACGAATAACAATCACATAATTTAAATAATGGAATACGTATAAAAGAATTCTTACAGTGTTTCGTAAGCAATCTCCTCTACTATGATATTCAAGAAACCTCGCTCACAAACTTGCGTAGATTTCTTGGTGTTGAATCTCCGTATTTAACTTGATAGAAAAATTCTATACTAAAGATTTTATGGAGAAAATAGTTTCTTGTGTATTTTCTTGGACCCCCAATGACTCATATATATAAGTGTGACTTTGCTTAAAACCTAAGCAATTTCCCAATAAGAAATAAAAGCCCAAATCCATCTTGAATTAAATTCCATAGATTTGTTACCTTTTATATATTTTCCTGCAATAATATTCCTTATATTATTTTGGGTTTCCTATTTAATTAAATAATAATAATAATTCCATATAATTATTATTATATTTCTCCATAAATTATATATTGTTGGTCCCGGTGAAAACGAGTCTTACACGTGTATGGGGGGGAATACACGTGTTCAGTTTTTTAAAATTTTTCTTACTGAGGTCAGCTTGGGTCAGATAATCGTGAAGATTAGGTTTTGAGAAACACAGATCGCTCTGAGTCAAAGTCTACTGAGACAGTTATCCTGAGCTGCTTTCAGATACCTTAAATAATCCCAACTGAGTCCTGAGTGTCAGAGATCCTGAGTTGCTTGGATCAGATAACTAACTTACTGAACCCTCAGAGGAGTAAGTTCAGTTTGGTAACTATCTGTTCTAGCTACTCAGTCGTGCGGAATGGTTGGCCCTTAGTTTATACTCGTTTTAAGCTTTGCTGAAAAAACTTCCCTTTATGAAATAGTGATTAGGCTGTGATTCACTTATGCAACTTCAGCGGATTGATTCCAACTGAATATCAGTGAAAAGTATGCTTTCGAGAACAAGTTAATGCAACAGATAAGCACAAATAAGGAAAGCAATAAAGAACACAGCAATTTATAGTGGTTCAGAGACTCAAGCTCCTACGTCCACTCTCCCTGACTCTTCAGAGAAATTCACTATCAACTTCTGAGCTTTCTGACTACCTCGTAGTTTACTTACTCAACTCGGCCCTGAGTTTTCTGACTACTCCACGTAGTTTACTTACTCAACCCGACCTTGAGTTTTCTGACTACTCCACGTAGTTTACTTACTCAATCACAAACAAGCTTTCAGACTACCCCTGTAGCTTACTAACTTCTCCTCTAGAGTTTTCTGACTACTCCGCGTAGTTTACTAACTCTTTACAACACTTCTCACCAACAAACACACTCCAACTACCTTCACAAGGGTTTGGGGTTTTTCGGTTGGTTTCCAACTAGGATGAGATATCCTTTACAATGAAGCACAATGCAAAGGGTTAGGATATCTCGACTAAGCTTTGGATAAATCTTATCAAGCTAGGCTTAGTATAGTGAGCTCTCTTCAATATAAAAGCACTTGGGAAATTCTAGGTTTTTCGAGTGCTTTAACTTTTGCAAGAATAAGTTTGAGCTCTTGAGTTGCGTATAAATTTCCCGTCACCTTACAATGTAGAGGGTCACCAGTATTTATAGGCATACACCAAGGTCACTTTTGAAAACTATCCGTTGGAGAGATAGCTTCGTGAGTTCCCTCTTGTGGTGTGTGAAACGGCTATATTTAGGGTTTGAAAACTCCCTAACACTTCTTTTAGGCAATAGCCTTTCATGTAGCCGGTCTTCACCTTTTTGCAGTCTGGAACTTTGTACATCTGACATCTTTTTCTGCGACCTGTCGCTGTCAGTGTCAGTATGGTACAGTGTTGTCTTCCTCTTTTTGACTTTTGTCTCCAGTTAAAGGTAGGCACCTTCAATGGCTCTTTTGGTTACAATCTCTGAGTTGGTTATAACCTTAAAAACACTTCTGACTTAGTTCCTTTTGTCTGTATTTTGAATGTCTTGGCAGATATCTATTCTTCTAAGGAATCGTGATCTTCTCAGTATTGCATCCTTCAGATAGATATATTCAGTGCCTCGGAACATTCAGGTTCATGCTGAGCATTCAGTATCTTACTGAGTCTTTAGTTCTTACTGTGCCTTCAGTATTCTTGATCTTTAGTTTCTCAGTCTTCAGTCTTTGTGTCTTCAGAGTCTTTTTGAGTCTTCAGGGTCTCCTGAGTCTTTCAGGGTCTTCTGAATCTTTTGTAGTTTATATTGACTGATGTGCTGAGTCTTCTCGCTGAGTCTTCAGTTACTCAGTGTCCTACTGAGTCTTCAGTATCTCAGTTTCATCCTAAAACTTCGGATACTTCAGAAACATACTGAGTTCTTCAGAGTCTTCAGAACCTATCCTGAATTATATCTGCTGACTATACATTTTGCAGATAACATCCTGAGTACTCTAAAACTGAATCCTGACTCAACTATCAAGATCATTCTGAACATGTCATACTCAGGGGTCTTTGGGATCTAATCAAAATCATATATTTAAATTCATCTCCCAACAATTTCCCCCTTTTTGATGATGCCAAAACCTATCTTGTTACAAAACAAATAACCTATATTCAGGTTTCAGTTTATCCTATTACAAGATTGGTTGTCTCCTAACAATTTCTTAAGTCAGAGAATCTCCCAACAATTTCAGAGTTTCTCATCAGTTTAATCATTCAGCAATTTCTTCAGTAATGAATCTCTTTAAATAGTTCATTACCAAATACTTAAACAATTTCTCCCATATTTAGACAATTTCCCTTTATATGAACATACAATCAGTTCAGAGACATTCAATCAGGCATATCAAAATAAAAGACATGAAAATAAGATAATGAGATATTATCTTTTGAGCATAATGATAAATCTTCATTGATGATGAGTATCTCGTTACATATTACAATGAATTTTTCAACAAAATCAAAAGAAACAAAAATTTAAAGATTACAGAATCTTCTGAGTCTTCAGTCTTCAGTCTTCTGATTTTGGCTCTTCAGTCTTCTGCTCTTCAGTTTGCTTCATTCTCAACTTCATCAACGGGTACCTCCAGGTCGAACATTCCGAAGAATCTCTTCTTCAGCTCATTTCTTTCCTTGATGATGTCCGGACTGTTTCCTGTTAAACCCAATTGACCAGCATACTGAGCAATTTCTTGAGTAAAGGCCTTCTCATTCACCAAACCATTATCAAGTCTCAGAGGTGGATAGGAATATGGACCAGGGGCCACTATCTGTACCTCTCCTTCATCCGCAAAGTTGATCCAGCTCTGTAGATACTTTGGATAGAAGATAAGAAGATATTCGATGAAAGCTTCATTCTGATCTGAGCTTTCCCCTCTCCATTCCCTGAGAACATCATAGTTGAACCAGAAGGTTCTCTTGACTTCTTCCCACATATCGTTGAGTTTGATGGGCATCCATTTATCAACGTGGGGCCATTTTAGTGCTTTTTATGTTCCTTTCCTCTTGCTCGCAAACTTCCTGAAATCACTCCTCCGCTTCTGCTCTTCGTCTATCTTCTTTCTGATCACAGACGTTCCTGAGATCGAAGCAGCAACTTTCTTAGCTTGTTCTTCTTGGAGTGTCTTCAGAGCATTTCTCGTGTTGAAGACTTTCTTCTGAGGTTGAGACTCAGATTCCACTGGTTGTTCTGTTTCTTCATCATCCAGAATCAGTTTTCTCTGGATTGGCTTAGAAGCCTTCGCACGCTTGCTTTCAGGTTGAACACCGCCCAAGGCTTTCCTCTTCATAGGCAGTTCAGCAGCAGCCTGGCTTGTTCCAACCTTTGCTCTAGCACTCTGTTTCTCTTTTGCAAGATCAAGCATGGTTTGCTTAGAAACTCGAGTGTAGATAGGTTTTTCTACCTGAGCGAATTTCAACTTCTCAAGAGACTTCTTTAAAGACTTTTTAAAGGCTTTTGCTAGATTATACATTTCAAAGATCTTTACGAGCCTTCTTCTCCAAAGTCGTGCCATGAACTTTCTGAGATCTTGACTTCCTTTTCCCCCTTCTTGGCACCGTAATTTGGAAGAAGCCCGAGAGCTTATGTCCATGTGATATTGCTCTTTGCTTACACAAATGGACTTCTCCTCGCTATCTCGATCTTGTTAAATCTTCCAAATTTCGCTTAGATGGTTTTTTGCCCACGGAAAAATTCTTGAGATAAGTGGGCAAAGCGGCGATGAGTGCTTCCTTGAACAACTCTGTCATCTTGGTCATGAGTATTGAGCTCATTTCCTCAACAAATAGACTTGATTAGCACCTCATTCTTTTCGCGGTTTCACCTCTAGAAATCGAAACTCTCTCGTGTTTCGCTTGATTTCATCACTTAACTCAGCCTTGACTTCCTCCAGTTTCTCATTCAGCTTTCCTTCCATGGAGGTCATCTGGGTGGTTAGAGTGTTTTGAATTTTCACCAGTTCTAAAGAGTGGCTAAGGCCAGTCCATCTTTTGAGCTTGATTGGCCAACGTCTCTTCCATCTGAGCAATCTTGATCATCATTGGCTCAACCTTCTCAAGTTTCTCTATCAGGGGAGTGAGATCAATCTCAGGAACCTTCTGATCTCCCGCTTTGTCGATCATCATCCTGCGGCTTCCGGTTTAGCTTCGTAAGAGTATTAGCACCAGTTTGATGTTGACTAGTTCGAGTTGATCGACAATGAAGTCTCATTTTCCTTCGAGAGATTTCTCCTCAAAGATCTCCCTGTTGGTCCCCATCTCCATCTTGAGATTTGTCTCCGCTGCTTGGGGCACCAACTTCAGTTGTTCTCCTCTCAACTAACTTCCTTTGAACCAGCTCATCAAAATCGGAGTTTTTCATCCTGAGCTTTGTCCTTCTGAATCCTGAGAAATCGGTCGGAAGGTTGTCTCCTCATTCCACCAGTCTTCCCCTCTGAAAGCAGCAATATCCAGCATCTCGGGAAGAGTCTGATTGAGGATGAATACAGTTGTCCTTAATCTGAAGAAAATATCTTGCAGATCAGGGTATGAACTGAGCTCAGGGTATCGGTCAAGTATGAACCGTTCCCCCTTGCTCCTCCACTCGCCTTCTTCAGCCTCGCCCTTCTTCCATCTCGGGCTCTCTGGTTCATTTGAAGTTTCTGCTAAGGGATCAAGAAGTAGATCATTCAGGAGCTCATCAAGAGTATTCTGCTCCTGAGCCTCAGCAGTATCTGAAGTTTGTGCGGTCAGGTCCTCAGTTTGCATCTGAGTTGGCTCGTCAGTCTGAGTCTGCACATCTTCAGATCGACTCTGAGCTGGCTCTTCTGTCTGAGCCTGCACATCTGAGGTAGGCATCTCTGAGGTCTGAGCTCCTTTGAAAATTTCCTGAGAAATTTTATCTGTACTGAGCGATGTCTCGAGCACCTCAGAAAAGACCTGTTCCTCAGTTTGGTCCTGTGTCCTGGAGATAACCTGAGCCAACACTTGTAACGGTGAACTCTGATCAGTTTGGCCCTCAGGTTGAATCTCTTCAGAATCACTCTCATCTTCATCGGTGAGAACCACCAATCTTCTGCGTTTTGGAGCAAGATTCTTCTGTTTCAACATTTTTGCTCCCTGCTCCATCTTTGCCTCCAACAATACCTTCCCCCTAGTTTGTTGGGTCTCTTTTTCAGCAGCTGCAGAAGGTGATTCTACCTTCTTTTCTCTCTTCCCCCTGATGACCTGCTTCTTTGCAGTAATGGGCTTAAAGAGAATTTTGGACTTAGGAAATGGGGTCTAGTTGGCGAAGATATCCTCCTCCTCTCTGCACATCTCCAAAATGTAAGCAATTTTGGTGGCATGGTGGATCTTGCCTTTGATTGATATCGCCCCGTCAACCTTCCTCAAGACTTTGGTCTGCTCACTCACCGTCTGAATCAGGAATTTCAGCCAGTTGAAATCTATGGTGGGTGAGGCTTCTATCGCCGCCATTAATCTGAGTTTCGGGGTACTTATTTGCTCAAAACTCCCCGCAAGACTCATGATGCACTTGCTCACAATATCCATCAACACACGATATTGTGGCTTTAGGTGCCTTTTATGCAGTGTCGCCTCAAACTTAACATGATTCTCAGCAATCCTATCTAAGTACTCCTGCTCTCTACCTGACATATACATCGTAGGATCCTGTCCTCTATCACAGAGCTCAAAAACGTCATTCAGATTTTTCGGAACAATATACAGATCCCTCTCAAAATCGATGTATTTGGACGAATGTTCTAAGTGTGATACAATTAACTTAGAATGCATACATCCCTCTTCATCTATTTTCAAGTTGCAGATGAATTCGATTACCTCTTTCGCAAACTCCTGGTCTGGTCGGTTTGCGACTAGTTGGATGAGTTTAGCCAGTCGAATCATATGCAGAGCCTCTTCTTCCGGCTTTGAGTTGGTTGTGCTTTCGAGTGAGACAACAAACTCGTACCACGGCTTGTTGGTTTCGGCTAATCTTTCGAACAAGGTTGGACCCATTTAAGAGATTGATTGAAGAACTGAAGCCTTAGGGTTTGGAGATTTATGGGCAAAAGGAAATTTTCTTGCAGAGGATTTGGGAACGAAGGGTTTGATAAAATTTGGCTTGAATGGCTGATTGGGGTTTATATAGCCTTGAGATCGTGGGGAATCGTGTTGGTTAGGTGAGTAACAACGATTGAGATTAATCTCCGATTTATCGGGTATACGAACCGACGATCTCCGAAAAGTGAGCCGCCAAAACATCCTCATTGGTCATTAGTGTAGCAGAGCATTAAATGACTGTTGACCTTCTTCGGAATTTAAAACGCTCCCGCCCAAAACATTCCTTAGGTGTTTTATATTTATTGCAAATGATTACTGAGCAATAAATGAGTCGCATGAATCATTACTTCTTCAGACCAATTTCCTCTATTAGTCTTATTGAAGTCTCGATCTTGATAAAATGTCGAAGATGATAATGAAAATCGAATTGGTTCAAGATATCTTCTTGAGTTTTTGAGACTCGATTCGAAGATTTCCATTTTATCCTGAGCTTCTCAGAAGTATTCTGAGAAAACTTCATACATCTGAAAACCTTCAATTTTTCAGATTTAACTCTATACACCGGTTCTAAAGATCCCTAATTCAACCGAAAGTTCTTGAAATCTTGATTCCGCCAAAGGTTTAGTCAAGATATCAGCTCTCTTTATCGATGAATTTTCTCCATCCTTATGTCCTTCTTCTCGACATGATCTCTGATGAAGTGGTGTCTGATATCCACATGCTTGCATCTGGTGTGCAATACCGGATTTTGTGAAATAACAATGGCACTATTATTGTCACAAAATATTGGTACTTCATTGGCTACAACTTTATAATCCTTCAATTGTTGTCTGAGCCAAAGAATCGAAAGCACGCAGAAATTTCCTGACCCCATATATTCAAACCGGTAGTACTTGTTTGCTCGAGGTCCTGCTTTCTTCGAAAACCAAGATATCACCGGCTTCCTAGAAATTGACAAGTTCTGAAGTGGACTTCACATCAATTCTGCAACCTCTATAATCAGCGTCTGAATAACCACTTAACTCAAGGTTATCATCAGCTGGATACCATAATCCTCTATTCACTGTGTCCTTAAGATATTTCAGTATCTTTTTGGCAGCTTCCATGTGACTAGCCTTAGGATTAGCTTGGTATCTTCATGCATATCCCAACAAACAAATGTTATATCCGCCTACTTGTCGTGAGATAGAGCAATGATCCAATGATTCCTCTATAATCGGTTATGACTTCTTGATTTGCCTTGAAATCGGGATCCATCTTATAGTTAGTATTCATGGGAATCCTAACCGTGTTTGCAATCTCAGACACCATATTTGGCAATCAGATCTCTGGTGTATTTTGCCTGGTTGATGAATATTCCTTCCTTTGATTGTTTCACTTGAAGACCTAGAAAGAAATTCATCTCTCCCATCATTGACATCTCAAACTTGCCTTTCATCAGTGTTGAAAACTTTTCACACAAATTGATGGTTTGAGATCCAAAAATGATGTCATCAACATATATCTGAACTAGTAAGATATCTTTCCCATCCTCTATCCTGAACAGAGTTCTATCAACAGTCCCTTTGACAAAACCATGGTCAGTAAGAAACTGAGAAAGAGTATCATACCATGCTCTAGGTGCTTGTTTGAGACCATACAAAGCTTTTCTGAGCTTGTAAACTTGGTCATTCTGTTTGAAACCAGGAGGTTGTTCCACATAAACCTCTTCTTTAAGCACGCCGTTCAGAAATGCACTTTTCACATCCATCTGATAGACTGTGAATTTCATGTGGGCAGCATATGCAAGACACAATCTGATGGCTTCTAGTCTTGCAACAGGTGCAAAGGTTTCATCATAATCCAAGCCTTCCTCTTGGGAATAACCTTGTGCAACTAGCCTTGCCTTGTTTCTCACAATGTTGTTGTTTTCATCTCTTTTATTCTTGAAAACCCACTTGGTTCCAATGACATTGTGCCTTTCTGGTCTATCTACCAGCTCCCATACTCCATTCCTTGAGAATTGATTTAGCTCCTCTTGCATAGCAGTAATCCAGTGAGAGTCTTGTAGAGCTTCACCAATCTCAGTAGGTTCTTTCTCTGATAGGAAATAGCAGAATAGTGCACTCTCACCATGGAACCTTCTTGTCTTAACACCTTCAGTTAGATCACCCACAATCTGACTTGTAGGATGACTATCTAACCATTTCCTTCTTGATGTTCCCCCTTCAATGGTATCCTCAACATTTAAAATGTTAGGTTCGATTAAATCGATAAACTTCGAGGAACAACAAAAATGCGAGAAAGGGAATCATCTTCCTCGGGAAATTCTATTCGAGAACATTGTCGAGACATTTGTTCCCCTTTGGTTGATAGATTCGAATTTGCCTCACCGTGACCACATCATCACCGGCATCACGTGCTGAGTCCGAATCGGTGTCTGCTCGGATTGGTCACCTTTGGAGTGTTGGTTTTCCTGAGTCTCACCATCCTGATTTCCATCCCGAACTTCTTTATCTGAGTCTGAGTCACTCCAATCATAGACAGTGACTGACTTCTTCTTTTCAGGTTCAGTGGATGATTCATCTTTCTGTTTCAGGCTTAATCTGGTGATCCTCTTAGTCAATTCATTTGCATCATGTTCCTGTTTCCTCTGAACACAAGTAGATTCATCAAAAACAACATGAGGTGTTTCTTCCACAATAAGAGTCCTACAGTTGTAAACTCTGAAGGCTTTACTGACTTCAGAATATCCTAAGAATATTCCTTCATCAGCCTTACTATCAAAAGTTTTCAACTGATCTTTACCATTATTGTGTATGAAACACTTGCAACCAAACACACGAAAGAAAGAAACAAGAGGCTTCCTTTCATTCCAAAGCTCATAAGGCGTTTTGCCTTGACTTTTAGTCAGCATGGATCTATTCTGAGAGTAGCATGCAGTGTTGACAGCTTCAGCCCAAAATCTTTTAGGAATATCAGCTTCAGCTATCATTGTCCTTGCAGCTTCTTTCAGAGTTCTGTTCCTTCTTTCAGCAACACCATTTTGTTGAGGGGTCCTTGCAGCTGATGTTTCATGTGAAATTCCATTCTCTGCACAGTAATCAGATATGATATGATTTATAAACTCAGTTCCTTTGTCAGATCTGATTTTGACCACACTCAGATTTTTCTCAATACTGAGCCTTTTCAGTAACTCTGGCAGTTTTATCTGAGTCTCTTTCTTACTGAGTAAGAATATGACCCAAGTATATCTTGAGTAGTCATCAACTACTACCAATGTGTATTTCCTGCCATTTGTGCTCACAGGTGTTATAGGACCAAACAGATCCATATGCAAAAGCTGAAGTATTCTCTCAGTAGAAACTTCTACTTTGCTTTTAAATGATGCTTTGACTTGTTTTCCTTTCTGGCACGCATCACCAATGTGTTCCTTGTTGAACACTTCATTAGGCAACCCTCTTACAAGTGCTAATCTTGCAAGTTTATTCAGGGTTTTAAAATTCAGGTGATTCATTCTTTTATGCCATAACCAACTGGTATCTGTGGAACTTTTGGCAACTAAACATGTATCTTTAGGAGTTGAACTCCAATCAGCAAGATACACATTCCCTTTTCTTGTACCAGTCAGTAATACTATCTGTGATGTATCATCTTTTACGAAACATAAGTTCTTGGAGAACTCAACATTGAAACCTTTATCACAGAATTGGCTAATTGAGAGCAAGTTATGCTTCAATCCAGATACATATGAAACACCATGGATATGAACTGAGTCGACTTCCAAAGTTCCATATCCTTCAGTCTGTCCCTTGGAGTTATCTCCAAAAGTGATCTGTGGGCCTCTTTGTTCAACATAGTCACTGAGCATCTTCTTGAATCCTGTCATATGTTTTGAGCATCCACTGTCAAGATACCATACATCAGGCGCTTTTTCATCTCTGCTCATCAGTGCTATGTGATCTTTCATCATCTTAGTGCCCTTGTTTTCCTCCTGAAAAACAGACCAAGTTTTAGGTACCCAATTTGTGTAGGGTCCTACGAGGTTAGCTGTACCTTTCGGAATCCAAATCTGCCTGACAACTCTAATCACTTTAGAGTGGCTGATCTGTCTTCCATAAACATCAACATATACATCCACTACTCGGGGTGCCTTAGCAATTTTCTGTATATGTGTGCTAGCTTTAGCATGAACATGTGCCTTAGAATTCTTCTTTGGTTCAGGTCTTCTGTTCAGATGCTTAGGCTGTTGTGCAGCCGGTCTAAATCTTTGATGACTCGGATTCAGATAACCTTTACCCTTAGGCAAGTGAGGTACAGGTTGTCTGTAATGAAATCTGGGTCTTTCAGCATACTGAGGACTTGGTCTCTTCAGTTGAGAATGTCTCTGCTGAGTGTTTCTCATCTGAGGATTCCTCTGATGGTTCAGTGTGGAGCCTTTCAGGTTTGCATTCTTAGCCTGAGGCTTTGAAGTACTTGCCTGAAACTTTCCAACTGACTGCTCAGGTTTTCTTGCCTTCACCTGAGGTTTGGGCTTTTTAACCTGATCATTCAGTTTTACTGAGACCATAGGTCCTTTTCCCTTGTCTACGACCTTGGGCATTTCTTCAGTTTGAAGTGTAGGTGCCACTGGTTTTACAAAGATAGTCTTCTTGCTACTTGACGCAACATTTAGATGACCTTGTGAGGTTCCCCCTGGAATATATCCCAATCCAGATTTTATAGTCACAGATCTCTGGTAACTCTGAATTTCATCTATTACATTAGATGCATTATTCAATAGAGTTAACTTCTTCTGTGCACTATCCTCACAGTTCTGTAGAGTTTTATGCTTCTCAGAGAGGTCATTGAACTCAGTTCTGATTAGCTGAATCTCTTCAGTGGATTTCTCTAGCTTTTCGGTTAGGGACATTATCAACTACTCTTTCTCTGAGAGTTGTACTTTCAGAACATCCAGTTCATCAGTAGCTCCCATTAATTGAGAAGTGACTTCAATATTGCTAGAGTCTTTCCATTTTAGATTTTCAGCTTTCAGTTCCTTATTCTGCTCTTGAGTTCTATTTAGCAGTTCTTGCAAAATAGCATAGTCCTTCATCAGATTCTCAAAAGAATCCATCAGGTCAAAATGACTGTTTTCAGTGGAACTTGAAAACTCTTGTGCTAGTGTAGGAGCAACGACAGAGAAAGAAGAGTTTACCTCCTCAATGGCCATCGATGAGGATGTCATCAATTTCACTTGTCACGAGAATATTTCATCCGAAGAGTTGGATCCTCCTCGAGTGTTCTTCTTCTTCTGCAACCATGGTCTTTTTGCTTGAGAACTTCTGGTCTCTTTTAGCTTGTCTTTCTCTTCTCTCCTTAGCACTCAACTCTGGACAATCATACTGGAAGTGACCTTTCTTTTGGCAATTATAGCATCTGTTGGCATCATCATCCTGATCATCTTCTTCTTTGGACTTGGAGTCCTTCCTCTTGGATGAAGATCCTTCAGCTTTCAGGTCTTTCTTCTTCTCAGTTGATCTGTCCTCAGGTTTCTTCTGGTACCTGTGGTTCCTGTAATAGTTTTTGTATTTTCCAAATCTACTATTAAGTCTATCAAACCTCCTTGCCATCAGTGCTAGCTTTTCCTCAAGCTCATCCTGATTTTTGGCATGGGAGTTCTCAGACTCTCTAGTTTTACAGGTTTTATCTTTGGCTTTTAAAGCCACATTCTTACTCGATGAAGAATCATCTTTGCTGTCAGCCTTTTTGGATTTCTTATCAATTACAAATTCATAGGCTTTTAGCTCAGAGAAGACTTGTTGGTAAGGCATTGAGTTAATATTCTTGGTGTTTTCAATCACCACTGCATGAATATCCAATTTCTTAGACAGACCTCTAAGAATTTTCAATGCAACTTCTCTCTGTGGGTATTTCTTTCCAAGTGCATTTAGATCATTCATGATGCTAGTGAATCTGACTTCCAGTTTGTCTATTGATTCACCATCATCCATTTCAAAACTATCAAACTTTCCAATTGCCACTGAAAGTTTGTTTTCTTTTATATGATCTGTGCCTTGGCACATAACGAGTAGTGTATCCCAAATCTCTTTAGCGATATTACGGTGAGAGATCATTCCCATCACACCATCATCAATTGTCTTTGTATAGTGTGTCTTTTGCAATGTAGTCTAGATTGACTAACTATCTCTCCTCAGGAGTCAGTTGGTCATCAGACTTAGGAAATTCTGCTCTAGGATCAATTCTCTCATCTTCTGTTCCTCTGGGATTCACTACAAGAACCTGAATGGTCCTTGAGAGACCACTCTCCACATACGCTCATGTTTGGAATACAGATGAGCCTGCATTCTCAGTCTCCATAGGTCATAGTTCTCCACTGAGAACATGGGAAGTTTTTTAGAAGACATTTTTTTTTTGATCTCTTGAAAAAATAAAAGGTTTCAGCAAATAAGATCAGTTCAGATAGACCACAAGTATTTTTGAAAATAAAACTTTGGTCAACACAGCAGGTGGTCAAGTTGACCCACTGCTCTGATACCACTTGTTGGTCCCGGTGAAAACGAGTCTTACACGTGTATGGGGGGGGAATACACGTGTTCAATGTTTTTAAAATTTTTCTTACTGAGGTCATCTTAGGTCAGATAATCCTGAAGATTAGGTTCTGAGAAGCACAGATCGCTCTGAGTCAAAGTCTCTTGAGACAAAGATCCCGAAATGCTTTCGAGATACCTCAAATAATCCCAACTGAGTCCTGAGTGTCAGAGATCTTGAGTTGCTTGGATCAGATAACTAACTTACTGAACCCTCAGAGGAGTAAGTTCAGTTTGGTAACTATCTGTTCTAGCTACTCAGTCGTGCGGAATGGTTGGCCCTTAGTTTATACTCGTTTTAAGCTTTGCTGAAAAACCTTCCCTTTATGAAATAGTGATTAGGCTGTGATTCACTTATGCAACTTCAGCGGATTGATTCCAACTGAATATCAGTGAAAAGTATGCTTTCGAGAACAAGTTAATGCAACAGATAAGCACAAATAAGGAAAGCAATAAAGAACACAACAATTTATAGTGGTTCAGAGACTCAAGCTCCTACGTCCATTCTCCCTGACTCTTCAGAGAAATTCACTATCAACTTCTGAGCTTTCTGACTACCTCGTAGTTTACTTACTCAACTCGGCCCTGAGTTTTCTGACTACTCCACGTAGTTTACTTACTCAACCCGACCTTGAGTTTTCTGACTACTCCACGTAGTTTACTTACTCAATCACAAACAAGCTTTCAGACTACCCCTGTAGCTTACTAACTTCTCCTCTAGAGTTTTCTGACTACTCCGCGTAGTTTACTAACTCTTTACAACACTTCTCACCAACAAACACACTCCAACTACCTTCACAAGGGTTTGGGGTTTTTCGTTTGGTTTCCAACTAGGATGAGATATCCTTTACAATGAAGCACAATGCAAAGGGTTATGATATCTCGACTAAGCTTTGGATAAATCTTATCAAGCTAGGCTTAGTATAGTGAGCTCTCTTCAATATAAAAGCACTTGGGAAATTCTAGGTTTTTCGAGTGCTTTAACTTTTGCAAGAATAAGTTTGAGCTCTTGAGTTGCGTATAAATTTCCCGTCACCTTACAATGTAGAGGGTCACCAGTATTTATAGGCATACACCAAGGTCACTTTTGAAAACTATCCGTTGGAGAGATAACTTCGTGATTTCCCTCTTGTGGTGTGTGAAACGGCTATATTTAGGGTTTGAAAACTCCCTAACACTTCTTTTAGGCAATAGCCTTTCATGTAGCCGGTCTTCACCTTTTTGCAGTCTGGAACTTTGTACATCTGACATCTTTTTCTGCGACCTGTCGCTGTCAGTGTCAGTATGGTACAGTGTTGTCTTCCTCTTTTTGACTTTTGTCTCCAGTTAAAGGTAGGCACCTTCAACGGCTCTTTTGGTTACAAACTCTGAGTTGGTTATAACCTTAACAACACTTCTGACTTAGTTCCTTTTGTCTGTATTTTGAATGTCTTGGCAGATATCTATTATTCTAAGGAATCGTGATCTTCTCAGTATTGCATCCTTCAGATAGATATATTCAGTGCCTCGGAACATTCAGGTTCATACTGAGCATTCAGTATCTTACTGAGTCTTTAGTTCTTACTGTGCCTTCAGTATTCTTGATCTTTAGTTTCTCAGTCTTCAGTCTTTGTGTCTTCAGAGTCTTTTTGAGTCTTCAGGGTCTCCTGAGTCTTTCAGGGTCTTCTGAATCTTTTGTAGTTTATATTGGTGATGTCTTTGAGTCTTCTCGTTTTGAGTCTTGATTACTCGGTGTCCCTCTTGAAGTCTTGATATCTCAGTTTCATCCTAAAACTTTGGATACTTCAGAAACATACTGAGTTCTTCAGAGTCTTCAGAACCTATCCTGAATTATATCTGCTGACTATACATTTTGCAGATAACATCCTGAGTACTCTAAAACTGAATCCTGACTCAACTATCAAGATCATTCTGAACATGTCATACTCAGGGGTCTTTGGGATCTAATCAAAATCATATTTTTAAATTCATCTCCCAACATATATTAAAATCAAATTTAATATTTAATCAACCAACTATAATTTGTAAACGAGAGTTACTTGTTGTGTGACCCATACACCCTCATATATCGAGAGGTTAGTGAAACTAACAGTCTTAATTGAATCGTACACAATAAATCCGACAATCTCAATATATAAGGTACATTGTGAGGAATTGCAACAACCTGTAACATGTGGGCCATTATGATAATATCCTTTCTTTCACGAATACCCAATTAAGTCTAGAACATGATGAAGTGTCTATTCAAATAACTTAATCATATTATCTCATTTCACTAACTGATCACGTATGTCACATTTGGACATCATTCCAAATGTGACTTGCATTAGCCAATGACTAACGATCCAATTAGAATGAGAAGACAAGTATTCTCTCTAAATCTACTTTGAGGAATGAATATTAAAATGAAATTTAATATAATAATTATTATATTTCTCCATAAATTAAATATTAAAATCAAATTTAATATTTAATCAACCAACTATAGTTTGTAAACGAGAGTTACTTGTTGTGTGACCAATAGATCCTTATATATCGAGCGGTTAGTCAAACTAACAGTCTTAATTGAATCATAGACAATAAATCTGACAATCTCAATATACGTTGTGAGGAATTGTAACAACCTGTAAAATGTGGGCAATTATGATAATATCCTTTCATTCACGAATACCCGATTAAGTCTAGAACATGATGAAGTGTCTATTCAAATAACTTAATCATATTATCTCATTTCACTAACTGATCACGTATGTCACATTTGGACATCATTCCAAATGTGACTTGCATTGGCCAACGACCAACAATCCAATTAGAATGAGAAGACAAGTATTCTCTCAAAATCTACTTTGAGGAATGAATATTAAAATCAAATTTAATATTCTTAAATTTAATATAATAATTATTATATTTCTCCATAAATTAAATATTAAAATCAAATTTAATATTTAATCAACCAACTATAATTTGTAAACGAGAGTTACTTGTTGTGTGACCCATAGACCCTCATATATCTAGCGGTTAGTCAAATTAACAGTCTTAATTAAATCATAGACAATAAATATGACAGTCTCAATATATAGAGGAATTGTAACAACCTGTAAAATGTGGGCAATTATGATAATATCCTTTCATTCATGAATACCCAATTAAGTTTAGAACATGATGAAGTGTCTATTCAAATAACTTAATCATATTATCTCATTTCACTAACTGATCACGTATTTCACATTTGGACATGTTGGGATATTTTAGTTTTGATGAATTATGCCAAAACATTATCAACTTGTGTTATTGAAACTAATTTGCAGATAACAAGTTGAGGGGGAATGAGAGAGCAAATTGAGGGGGAACTCACGGAATTAGAAGAAGATGATCGAGATCGAGATAAGGTTTCTGAGCATTTAGACCGACGAGATCGATGAAAGTTAGATGAGTTTCGAAAGTTAACCGATGAGTCAGGCAAAATCGAAGAGAAGAAAAGCTAAGCCACCGATCGAAAGATCGATGACGGAAATGCACTGATCGATGATCGTAAGAACAAGTCGAATCGATATGGTGATCGGAAGAAAGCGCATAAACCGATCGAAAAAGAAGATGACCAGAAGATCAGAAGAGAAGGTTGCAAATCAAAAAAAAGGAGCAGATGAGACTGATCGAGATCAGACGTGATCGAGATCAGATATGAAGATGAGCAGATGGTCAAGATCAGACGTGATTGAGACCAGATGTGTTAAACTGATATGCTAACCTATTATGCTAATCTGATGAACTAATCCGATGCAGATAAAATGATATGTCGACCGATGCTATAATCGACCGATAATGTGAAATTTGATCAAATCGGCAAGAAGAAATCGATATCGAAAAACCGTAAATCTGATACGGATCGGAAGAGAAGTCATCGAAAGAGAAGTCATCCGAAGTCATGTTCACTAAGAATCAGAATGCTACGATGATCGCTTAACTGACTTTGAGGGTCAGATTGTCTGAAGACAAGAAGAACTGAACTCGGTCGACTGAGTGTCGATATACTGATCGACGACAAGGTCCGGCCGAAGAGAAGTCACCAAGGCTCGAGATAGAATCAAGACTCGGTATGTCTCTCAAGACACCGAGACTCGAGAGAATCTGAATGATTCCAAGGCGAGGAATCGAGGAATATAAATTGTTAGAATCACCGACGTGGACCAATGAGAGGAAGACAACCAAACGGAAAAGCTGCAGAATTCTGAGAGAATAGTATGGATTTGAATGTGATTCTCTCCAACGGTAACATTCAAATCCACACTATAAATACAAGTTCTTCCTTCATTATCAAGTGTGGAGATTATGCAAAATATGCTACAGAGCCAAGAGCGTTATAGTCAAGCATTCCCACCCTAGAACACAAGTCTGTAGATATACAAATATATTCAAAGAGTGTTCTAGAACCCAACCTAAGCAACCCACGATGTATCATAAGCTTAGAGAGATTTTCCCAACCTTAGCATTGAGGCTAAACCATTGTAAGGGAAAATCTCACCATAGTTGGAGACAACACCAAAATCCAAACCCCATGGTGAAGTGAGGTAGTTGTTAGGCAATCCCGAGTGAGGGTGATAAGTCCCGTTGGAGTGTGAACTCGTTAAACATCTGTAGGCAATCCCGTGGAGGGTGATAAGTCCCGAGGCGAACCCGAGAGGGTGATAAGTCCAGTTTGAGTGAGAGCTCGATAAATATCTATAGGCAATCCCGTGGAGGGTGATAAGTCCCGTTTGAAGGAATTTCCCTAGAAACAGGGAGAGTGGATGTAGGAGCTTGAGTCTCCGAACCACTATACATTATTGTGTTGTTTACTGCTTTATGTTTATACTTGTCATATGCATTCGATTAAAAGCAAAACACAACACATGAGCTTAAAAGTAAAAAACAATTTGGAATCACTCTACCCTCACCCCTGTTTTATATGCATCGCACGAAATGTTTTGCTTCCGCACGCGCAAAATGAGTTTTCCCACCGGGACCTACAGGACACCATTCCAAATGTGACTTGCATTAGCCAATGACTAACGATCAAATTAGAATGAGAAGACAAGTATTCTCTCTAAATCTACTTTGAGAAATGAATCATTTTCTTGGATCAACTACCACACACATGTATTTCGTGATGAACCCAATTCATGCCATATCTACCCAAGAAGGGTGCAAGCGTCAGTCATGGTCAAAGTTCATCATTCCGCACATGTCGTGCGTATTGACCTCAAGTCAGATGAATTTTACACACCTCCCACTAACCGATACACCAGTAGACACTGAAGTAGAATTACATTAAACGGTTTCTCGGATGGGTATATCAATACCCTCTAAGGTATCTGTGCATCCATCATGAGATACCTAGTATCTCGTAGTAAGTGAGAACTACTACACTCTCTAAGGGTATGATGCAGATCGCACAACAATCTCAAATGTATCATCAATATCTCATTCTTGATGATTCTCGATTGAGGCTAATTGAGAACCATGTCTAAGTCATCTAAGGTCTCACACTCTCAATGATGACATAGGTTCATGGGAACACATACATGAATATTTGCAAACAACCAAATGCTATATTCAAGTGAGTATAGTGCCATATTTTAATATTAAATAAAGAAATAATATTAATGACTTAATATCATCAAGTATTATGTCCTTATAAATGATTGTCTCTAGGACATCAATACTAACAATAATTTCCACGGCATGGCATAAGCGAAGGTAAGGTGGCACTGGATGGTTTAAGCTTGTCAAGGTCTTTTAGTTTTGACCAGACATGATCAAACCTCCAAGGTCCCCCAGTAGATAACTTGAACAATTCTTTTGCTTCATCCATCTCCAAATAAGGGTACGTATCACATTTTAGAATGAAAAATGAGGGTTAAAATGTATATAAACCAACTACTTACAATGTCTTTCTTTGAAGCACCGCTCGGGTTTCTTTGTTCCACTTGATTAAGGCATCTGCTAAATTTATTCGCATCTTTTCTTATGTTTTCCCATCGGCATTGAAGGGCCTTTGTGATACAAGGCTCTGTTGGTGGACTGATTATTTGCCTATTGTAGCTTGAAGTTACTCGAGACTTCAAAGTATCATTGAATTGATTTTTGCCAATTATAGAATTCTGAGAAAATTTAATATAACAATCCACTATGAGGTTGTCCTCCGAATTTATGAAAGAAGCACCACACTTAGATGAATTCATTTTTTCTATGTTGAAGATTTATAGATTTGTGTTTGTATATTGTTTGTAAAATTTTATGAATTAGAGCTTGTATATTGTTTTATGAATCGGGTTTTGTTGAGATTCATACACTTTCTCTCTCTACTCTCTAGGAAGAAGATGATGAAAGTTTTGCTGAAAATTTTTGTTGTTGTGTTTGATTTTTGTGCATAGGTTCATGTATTCTTGCATATGTTCATGTATTTTTGTGCATATGTGCATGTCGAAGATATGTAATTTTTTATTTTTAAATATGTAAAATTTTGTAATTTTTTATTATTAATATGCAATTTTTTAAGTGTAAATGAAATAGAGTCTCTCACTATAAGGTGCAAAACATAGTTAATGAAATATTATACATAACACACTATAAAGTTCATGTATTTTTGAATATGTGGATGTCAAAGATATGTCAATTTTTTGAAAATGAACCTTTTCTTCACTCCCCCTTCCTCTCCTATTTTTTGAAAAACTCCAAACCCCCTATTGTAAAGTTTTCACCCGGAAAAGAAAGAGGAGAAAGAAAGGTATAGTGATTTGATGGGTGTGCAGATTTTGTTGGGAGGAGCTGAAAAATGGTTCAAAAATGGGCTCATTAAGGGCATTAAAGACATTACAACCATCCATTTGCACCTATTAGTAATGTTTTAAAAAGGTTTCACTTATTTGTAATAAATCACTTATGGTATGATTGGTATGATTGAATGAAATTGCAGCTGAATGGAATGAATTCATGAATGGAATGAAGGTCTGAATGGAATGAAATTGGAATGATCATTCTTATGATTGGTATGATTCAGAAATGAAATATAGGTATTGGTGAATCTACTTTTTAATTATATTTAATAATTATTAAAATTATACTTTAATATTATTATTAACTATTGAAAATATTTTATACATATATATATTTAATATATTATTATTGTTAAATTTTTATTTATTATTTAAATTTTTTTAAAATAATATTTTTTATAATTGCAAAACTAATATTTTTTATTATAATAAATATATAACTTTAGTATTATATGTTTTAAATTATTTTGGAAAGTTTGAGTTAATAATAATGTAGGTCCCGAACGGGTTTTGTGAGGGCAGAAGTCTAGAGGGGAGGGGTTAATAGACTTCTGAAAATTTTGTGCAGATCAGGTGTGAAAACAGTTAACCTGATCAGAGTGCGAGTGAATCAGTTTGAACTGATAACCAACTTACTGAACGCCTGAAGGCAGATCAGTTCGGTAACTATCAGTTTAACTGATGTGTGCGGAAGCTTAAGTTTTACCCGTGTGAAAAACCAGTTTTAGAAATCTGTTTCCAAAGTTAGTCTTTTAACCAGTTGACAAAAAATGTCAAGCTGATCAGATCAGAAACTTGGTGCTAACTGATCTTAACTTGGAATATGTATGCGCTTTTAAAGATTGTGTGCGATTGTGTAAACAGTTAATCAAAGCAGTAAAGGCACACAGATTTATAGTGGTTCGGACAAACCAGTCCTACGTCCACTCTTCCCTATCATAAGGGGCACCAACTTAACCAACTTAACCAACTGGACTTTGTTTTATGTGTAAGTCCAACACAGTACACCAACAGATTTTTAATGAGTTCTCACTCGATCGATCCTAGAAATCAGAACTAGAATCCCTAGTCTGAAATCTTGCTAAACAACTTAACCTAACTTGGGGTTTGGATAAGTGTTTTAGTTCCAACTATGAAATCTTTTCTTGCGAATAGATAGCCTAACAGCTAGATGAAAAGATTTCTTGCTAAGAACTTATGGGAATGAACACTAAAAATATAAGCTTTAAATTTGTGTTCTTCGCGCGGAAATCTGATAGTTGCTTGAGCTTCTTGATTGTTCGGTGTTTCCGTCCTTTTCCGCGTAGTGTTCTTCTTTTTTTACTCTGAAGTGTGATCCCATATTTATAGACCTTGAAATCAAAGAGCCGTTGGAGAGCAATTCGAATTTCAGGCTATATTTGGTAGACTTGCAGGATTGATGTGACGTGCTTCAGGAATGGCAAGGCCGAAAGCGTGAATATTGTCTTTTATAGCCGTTAGAAGCGACATCAAATCCATTAATTAAAATTCTCGATCATCGTGTCTTGTCCTTATTGGATAGCAGGTTGACTTTGCAGTGTTGTTCTACCAACTAAGGTTGACATTCTTCGTGTCGAGATCATCGTAGTATGATAAGATGAAATATCAGATTTCACCGTGGTGACCCGTCGATCGAGTGATCTGTCTGCGATGGAGTCTTCGGTGTGTCTTTGGTTGACTTAGCTTCAACTAGCCGACTCGACCGATGTAGATCTTACAGTCCGATCTTTGTGTATTCTGAGTTTGCGTTTTATGACTCGGTGAGATGTCGACGGATCGATCGTCGATCTTCCGTTCTTGTTTTACATTCTGGTCTTGTCGGATATCAGCTACTTCCGAGTCTTCAGATCTGACCTATACATATTAGTTTCCCCCTCAATATGTGACCTATCTTTTACATCAGTTGTTCTATACAGTAATTATCAACTGGTCTCCTATAGACGAATATAAACATCGATCGGTAACAGTTCCGATTGGTCCTATTACATGTGTTTTTGGAACTTTCATCAAAACTATAAATTTCCCAACAATTTCCCCCTTTTTGATGAAACCAAAACACCTGAGAAACCAAACACAGTTGATAAACATAGAACAGTTAAAGAGCATAATATCAGAAGACAATGAGATTTTGTCTTAGGATCAGAAAATAAACTTTTCTCATTAGAAGTGTTGATTACATGTTACATCAGAAAAGTTTGAAATTAAGAACAGCTGATCCTGAGTAGTCTTCTGATCTTCACTCTTTAGGCTTGTATCCTTCTGGCATCTCTCTCTGATCTTGAGGTACGTTGAAAATCTGATAAAGCTTCCATTTGACATCATCAGTCTGCTGAGGATCAGTTATTTGCGTTTTGCTTAGGATGTCAAAATAGAATCTTTGAAATGCCAGTCTGTCAAAAGAGCCATCTGCCTTCTTCGAGTACTCCAAAAGACCATACTCTTGGCGAGATATTTTTACATTGATAAGCTTGGCCTCCTTTTCCAGATACTTCAGAAAATCCGGGTATTTATTTTCTAACCAGTTGAGGAATTCTTCATCAGGAGATTCTTCTTGTGGAACGAGATTAAGAACAAAGGCATCCAGAAGCCATTCACTCCTGATCTTATTCCATTCCTCAAATTTCTTAGCATGCTGCTGCAGCCTTTTTGATGATCTCATCAACTCTTCTTTGGCGGCTTAGGTTACGCACGGATTTTCCGGCCTTTCCTTTCTTCGCTCTCAATCAATTTTTCTTCTTGATTTTACGCCTCTGCCAATTTTTTTTTCGCCCTTCTTTCTTCTTGGCTTTTTTTCGGGCTTCTTCAAAGAACTTTCTTTGTTTTGACATCTTTTTTTCACCAAGATCTTATCCGCTCAGATCGGGTGGGTCAGGCTTCTTGTGACTTTCTCAGTCCGAGCTTGTGATGTCCCAGCACCTGTTATGTCAGTTGGTTTCTCATTCTGTCCTCCCCCCTTTTTGGTTTGATCAAAAAGAGTAGTGAGGTGGGAGGTCAGAGAACCAAAGTTGACTACGATCGCCTTGTTGAGATCTGCAACAGATATGCCTTGAGATTGAGCAGTTAGATTTTGAATCGTCGATATCAGCTCAGTCTTGACAGATTCTATGGCAGTAGAGAGTGTTTTAATCAGCTTGTCAAGTTTCTCTTCTGTCAATTCTAGCTTGTCAGAGAGCATCAGAAAAGAAACTTGTTGTTGATCCACCTGAGTCAGTTTGGCATCAACGGTCTTTATAAGTTCAGCTGACGCGATGGACACAGTTTGGGAGAACTGATCTTTGATTGCCCCAATCTGGGAAATAGCCAATTCCCTTTGATCTGTTAATTCTTTGAGGGCAATCTCCCTTTGATAAGCTATCAGTCCCTTGACTTCTTCTTGCAGGAGATCTTTGAGACAAGATTTGATCTCCTGAAGTTGATCAGTAGTGACGTGAGATGTTGGAATGTTGGGGGTCACTTGATCTGATTCAGTTGTTTGTGCCTCCAGTGGTTGGTCTTGAACTGCAGCACCAGCTCCACTATCATCGGCAGCTCCTGCATCCTTCATGATGACATCTGTTTCTGGAGCTTTTTCAACAGTCTCCAGTTCTTCCTGTTCCGGCAGCCCTAGCTTCCTGTGGATCAGAGCTTTAACGGATTTAGCAGTTATCAGCTCAGCTGGTGATCCAACGTTAGCAGATTTCTTCATGTCGAAATCGAAGTCTGCAAACTCATCCGCACCGCCCATCTGTTCAATAATTATTACAAAATCTGAGAAGCTTTTTAATCGAAGATCTCTCCAGGTGAGGATCTCCATAACTTCTTCTCTGATGACTGGATGGGCGACCAGTTCTGGATACAACTCATCAATTTCTCGTTCGATTCTCATTCTGACCATTTTCCCGGCGATGGTCTTTGTAGATCTGGACTCGGGAATTGTCTGTCCAGATTCAGTTTGATGAGATGTGGAAGGTTCTGGTTGCTCTTGAGTAGGTGGGAGCTGGCTGATCGGTTCGACCTGCAGAGGTTCTGCTGTGGAAGCAAGTGCTTCTGGTTCCACATCAAGTAAGCTTTCTGATTCACGAACTGATGTAGTTTCAGGTTCGTGAGCAGGTGGAAGAATAGAAGAGACATGCTCAGCAGCCATTAGTCTGAGTGGTGAATCAACTCGAGCTTGAGGAGAAGGAGATCGTTCGGCTTGTGCTTCTTCCTCAGAATGATCTGGCGAGCTCTCAGCTTGACAAGCCTGCTTGTCTGATTTTTCACCTGATTTTTGTGCAACAGACTGATCTGGCGCTCTTTCTTCATCTGACTCATCTTCAAGCATCAGAGTCATGGAGACTTGCTTCGCCTTCTTCGGCCTCTTCTCCTGGGCCTTCACCAGTTTTCTTTTCTTCTTCTGGGGGGCATCTGGTGTAGACGAAGTTGCTTCTTTGCTTTTTCCTTTCTTTGTCTTTGGGGGGGTTGGCCGCATATCGTCGTCTGGTGGCCCAAAAATGACCGAAGTGGCTGAGAGGAAGGCCTTATAGGACTTCAGTCCGTTCTGTTCCCATTCAGCATTAGGCAGTTTATCTTTTAGAATAACTGCAACCTTGTTGAGATTGCTGATCTTTTTCTTCAGATATACCTGCCTCAGTTCATTGACTCCAAATTTCTCATGTTCTTGGAGCAGAATGGCCTTCAGAAACCCATGCCAATTGATGTTCTTGGCTACATCAATTATTGCAGCCATGTTGTACAGTTTGACGGATGTAATAGCATCTGGGCTGAATGCAATACCCATAATTGTTTTTGACAATATGTCAAACAACAATCGGTATTTCCTCTTAAGCATTGGCCTGACGAAGCCTGACGTATGATGTTTGTCAGCCTCTCTGAAGAGCTCTTTTCTGATCAGCTCATCTTCGTTCTCCCTGTAATGAGCAGGCGAGATTCGTCCTTTTGGTAGGCTGAACAGACGAGTTATATCCTCATTCGTCAGTCTGATCTCTTCTCCGTTGACTGTCGAGAGAAGTTCATTTCCCGGAACATCCTTATCCACTCTCAAATTCCTTAGGAATTCTAGTGCTTCGTACTGCATCACTGGATTGCAGTGAGCGGCGCAGAATTTCTCGAGACCTGCTTTTCGCAGAATTTACTCGACCTACATGGATTCCGGATCCCGAGTGATATCGAACTGCACGAACTTATCATCCACAATCTTGGTTGCCAATTCCGCATAGTTGCACATTATCTTTCCCATTCCGTGGGTGGCCATCTACAAAAGGATGAACCCGATTAAAGTAGTGCATAATATATAAGTACCTCACATATGCGGAAACCAAGAAACAATAAGGCATAATACATGATATCATCAAAAAGATACATCAAATAAACATAAATTACCAGATTCTGTTGAATTTGAAACTTTAAAAAGAACTTTGAATCTGAGATAAGTAATCTGGAGTTTTCAAATAATAAATCGCAAGTTTGTGAAATAGAAAACTCTGGTATGATTTTTGATGAACTTTATAAAGACGAGGAGGGAAAAGAAGACAAGATTTGGAAGATCAACCGTTTGAAAAGATTAGACGCTCCAGATTAAGCGGTTTTGATCGTAGGGTCAAGAAAAGCACGTACGAAAACCTTTTGGATTTAAAAACACATTTTTGGAGCAATTAATACATGTACCCCACGTCCGCATTAAATACGTCACAAGGATAATGGGTACAGTAAGACAAATAATATCAGATAAGATCCGACAAATAAGCAAAGAACAAGAGAAAAGAAATGCGTATCTGGTTGACTGATATTGTAATCAGTCAATACCACTAGTCCATGTTGATTTCACTTGTTGATCTTAGTATTCTGCCTAAGCCTTAAAAAATTTCCCAACTGATCTTTTCAACTGATCCGCTTCGCTTTGTATCTGATTTGTTGAAGTTTCAAGCTCAACTGATCTTCCTTGAATACGTCTGATTTCCCTTCTGATCCTCCTTGATCAGTTGAAGTTCCCCTTTCAACTGATATTTCTGTTTTTCCCATAGACTGATATATCTGATTTGTTGGAGTTTTAAGCTCAGCTGATCTTCCTCATCTGATCAGCTTCGTATGTAATCAGATTTTGGTTGACCTAATCTGATTCTTTTCAGATCAAGCCAATTCTTAGGATAAATGTTACCGCCAAAACCTAGTCTAGAGTAGTAGCTTCTATTCCCTAGGTTGGCGCGATTTGACATGCGTAATTATCGTCTGAATCTTTCGATATGTCAATCCGCCGTAAATTTATCCAATTATCAGTCGCGTGATTTCTACACGCTGTCCTTGAGATGCAAATTTCTCTAAAAGGCTTTTTGAAATGAAAATTGCATTTGCATCCTTGCTTGGCCTCTATAAATTGGACCAATGTTTTACACAACATAACTCATTCACCATACTTATCTTCTTTGTAGAATTATGTATCCTGGTGAACCCTTGTTTCCGGTGAGACTTCCGGCAAACACCTTTACCCCTTGTTCCATGATTTCAGCTTCTCAAATCAACCCCGTGTGTCCCTTTTTGCGGTTCTTGTCGTCATCAAAGATTTCACATACAATCGTTGCTAAGCTTCTCTACCACCAGGGCGGCGGATCTGCTGTCGCAACTGAGAAGACACTTCTCCTAACCGTATGCACCTTGTGTGTCTATCTAGATGACGTAACCAGCATCAACAAACTCAGTCTGAAAATGAACATGAGTTTGATATACGGTCTTGATCAGACAATAGCTGATATTCGTATATCAACTCACCATTTAACAGCTGGAGAGCCCACTGACTCTTTCTTAGGGCTCCTAGCTTAGAAATCCTATCAAGGCCGCTCTCGCTCCACTGGTTTTAGCTTCAGTGAGCGCCTTGGGATTTCTTCAAATCGCTCACCCCTTGTTAAGTGGGGGAAAATGAGAGCGTCAGATCTTAAAATCTCTCTCTTTCCCTGCACTTCATTGGGTTAGGATGAGGGTTTAGGGTTATGGCTTAAAGGTTTAGGGTTTAGAGTTATGTATTGACCTCCGGGTTGTAACTTGTAATGTAACTTGACCTTCGGGTGTTTATCAATGAAAAATTCTATTATTCCATTGTTGTGTAAACTTTCTGTTACCTTATGCGATTTAAGCCTTTGATCTTGTCTGTTACCACTTGTAAATCTTGCTTGTTGAATATCGGCTTAATCGACATACAAAGTATAAATGAACAGATTTAATCAGATAATCCTTTAAACGATCAGTTCCTTTAATCTGATAAACTTTAACTCGATCGAGACCTTCTCATATCTCATTCCTTCCTTGGTGATCTTACGATCGATTGAGATACTGACTCAACCCGATTCCTTTCGATCGGTTAGTCTCTTAACCAGCTGGTTCTGGAGATTAGTCCTTCAACCATTTTAGGTGCATTTTCTCCAAGATCCAGAAGCCCTAGCTCATTGCATAGTTCTCTGAATCTGATCGCAGCTAGTGGCTTGGTTAGAATATCAGCCTTCTGTATATCAGTATGAATCTTTTCCATTCTGATATTCTTCTTTTCAACGTGATCTCTTATGAAGTGGTGTCTGACATCCACATGCTTGCATCTTGTGTGTAGAACAGGGTTCTGAGTGATTGCAATAGCACTATTACTGTCACAGAAAATTGGTACGTTCTTAGCTATAATGTTGTAATCCTCACCGCGACTAAGCGAGCAAATGGGAACAATGACTTCTGCAACCATATATTTCTCGCTTGAAGAGTAGATGTCGCAACTGATGTCCGCTTCTTTGAAAACCATGAGATCAGTTTACTTCCTAGAAACTGACAAGTTCCTGAGGTTGATTTTCTATCAATCTTGCAACCTCCATAATCAGAATCAGAATACCCACTAAGCTCTAGATTATCATCTGATGGGTAAAATAAACCAAGGTTTACTGTCCCCTTCAGATACTTAAGAATCCGCTTTAGTCAGCTTCTAGGTGGCTTATCATTGGATTTGCACGAAATCCGCACATACACCTCTTTATCGTAAATGTGATATCCGGTCGGTCCGGCGATCGGTATAGTAGAGATCCAATGAGAGCCCTATATTCCTTCTGATTGGTTTTCTGACCATCCTCATCTGGATCCATCTTGAATCCAGTCATCATAGGAATTTTGGCTTCCTTACTATTTTGAACTCCAAACTTAGCCAATAAATTCCTAGTGTACTTTGCTTGGCAGATGAATATCCCTTCTGTACTTTGTTTAACTTGTAGACCCAGAAAATAATTCATCTGACCCATCATGGACATCTCGAATTTCCCTTGCATCAGTTTGCTGAATTTCTCACATAGATTCTTGTTGGGAGATCCGAAGATGATGTCGTCCACATAAATCTGAACCATCAAAATATCTTCTCCATCTTCTATTCTGAATAGGGTTCTATCCACTGTTCCTTTAGTGAATCCACTGTTGGTCAAGAACTGAGAGAGTGTATCATACCAAGCTCGAGGAGCTTGTTTCAGGCCATAAAGAGCTTTTCTTAAACGGTACACCTGGTTGCCCTTTTCAAAGCCTGGAGGTTGTTCGACATAAACTTCCTCTGCTAGTACCCCGTTTAAGAATGCACTCTTTACGTCCATCTGATACACAATGAATTCTCTGTGGGAAGCATATGCTTTAAAAAATACCGAATGGCTTTAGGCGAGCGATCGCAAAAAGGTCTCATCATAATCAATTCCTTCTGATTGTGAATACCCCTTAGCAACAAGTCTTGCCTTATTTCTGGTGATGACATTTTTCTCATCCCTCTTGTTCTTGAAAACCCACTTCGTGCCGATTACGTCTTGATGATTTGGTCTGTCCACTAGTTTCCAAACTTGATTTCTCTCGAACTGTTCCAGCTCCTCCTGCATGGCTAGATTCCAGCTTGCGTCTTGTAGAGCCTCCTCTACTGTAGTTGGTTCCTTCATGGACAAATAACAGCAATACATGGCACTTTCACCAATCTGATGTCTAGTTTTAACTTTATCAGATGGGTCTCCGATTATCAGATCAGTTGAATGACTGGTTATCCAGGTCCTTCTGTTCTGATTTGCGTTGTTTTGGAGAACATCGTCCGTTTCTGATAAAGGTTCAATACTAGTGACTGGGAGTGGTGCTGAATTATGATCCACTTGATAAGAACAAGTCTCAGCTGATGTTGGACTCATCATGTGCTGATGTCCGTTAAATGGGAACTTCAGTGTTCCCCGAACCCGGATGGTTCGATTGATCTCGTCTCGGTATGCAACTTCTTCTTCATCGACAGTTGATCGTACCTTAGGATCTGATTGATCTGGTGAATTAGCTAGATCTGGAATGTATACTGTTATGATTTCTGATCCTTTTTCTTTGATCGTTAGCTGATCCATTTTCTGAGCATCAGGTACATGTTGATCAGGTACGTCTTGTTCTGAGGCAGATATCTCTTGTTCAGATGATGCTTCATCAAAGACTACATGGGGTGTTTCTTCCACAATTAGGGTTCGTCTGTTGTAGACCCTGAAAGCCTTGCTAGATGAGGAGTACCCTAGGAATATACCCTCATCTGACTTGGCCTCAAAAGTTTTCAACTGACTCTTCCCATTGTTGTGTATGAAACACTTGCACCCAAAAACGTAGAAGTAGGAAACACGAGGTTTTCTGCCCTTCCACAGTTCATAGGGTGTTTTGTAGTGAGCCTTAGTCAGAAGACATCTGTTCTGAGTATGGCATGCAGTGTTGATTGCTTCTGCCCAGAAACGGCTTGGTAGTGCATGTTCAGCTAACATTGTGCGAGGAGCTTCTTTGAGAGTCTTGTTCCTCCGTTCTGCTACACCATTCTGTTGTGGCGTTCTTGCAGCTGATGTTTCATGCTGTATACCAAACTTAGAGCAAAAATCAGTAATAAAAGAGTTCAGAAATTCTGTACCTTTATCTGATCTGATTTTTACTACACTGACACCTTTCTCATTTTGTAATCTCTTTAGCAGCTCGGGTATCTTGGTTGTCGTCTCATTCTTCTTATGTAAGAATATAACCCAGGTAAACTTGGAATAGTCATCCACGATCACCAGAGTATATTTGCGTCCATTGAGACTGACTGGTGTAACTGGTCCGAATAGATCCATATGAAGCAGCTGCAGTACTCTGCTGGATGCTGGTCCAGGAATTCCTTTGAATGAAGCTTTGACCTGTTTTCCCTTCTGACATCCACCACATGTCTGATCTTTTGAAAATACTTCATTCGGAAGTCCTTCTACTAGAGACATCCTCGCTATCTTATTAAGAGTTTTAAAGTTCAGATGGCTCATTCTTTTGTGCCAGAGCCAACTGCTACTTTTGGAACTCTTAACAATCAGGCATGCATTTCTTGGGCAACTGTTCCAATCTGCTGTGTAGATCGTTCCTTTCCTTGAACCAGTTAGCAAAATCTGTTGAGTGGCTCGATTCTTGATAGTGCATTGATCAGTCGAGAACTCAACACTGAATCCGTTGTCGCAGAATTGTGAAACCGATAATAGGTTGTGCTTCAGACCTTCGACAAACGAGACTCCAGTTACTTGTACATCATCATTCTCTAAGGTTCCGAAACCTCTGGTATAACCAAAGTTGTAGTCACCAAAGAGTACACGCGGGCCTTTCTGTTCTATGTAAGAGCTGAGGAGATGTTTGCTTCCAGTCATGTGCCTTGAACATCCACTATCGATGTACCAGATAGTTGCTTGCACACCTCCTCTGTTGGCCAGACCCACGCGAACCTGCAATCAGATCAGGCTTTAGGTACCCCTTTTGGATTGGGTCCTGAGGGGTTAGGTTTGGATTTGGGGATCCATACAAACAGAGCACTTCTATTGTGATCAGTTAGATCAGAAGGCCTGATTTGTCTCCCATACCTGTCAACATAATCATACTTCTCTTTATATGCTTTCTGATTTGTATGATTATTAGTGTGAACCTTGGATGACTTAGAAGACTTGGGATTTATCTTTTCTGTTTGTCTTCTTTTTATCCAGTGTGGTTCAGGTGCAGCAGCCCTAGATTTCTGATTATAGGGGTAGGTACGACTGCTACCATCAAAAGATTCATATCTTTTTGGCATAGGTGGTTTTTTGCGGTTTACCTATAAGCGTGCTTTTTTTAAAACCGACCTTGATTGGACCTCGATTAGACATCCCTTTTTCAGTTGTCTTTTTTTTTTTTTGACTGATTGATTAGGTTGAGGTTTCTTCGAAGAACCGGGTTCTTCATTGATTCTCTACCGATGCTTTACCGATTGGGGTCCATTTATGTTCCCTTTCGGTTAGGCATCTGCCTTTACTTTCAACCCTGTCTCTTTCCCTTATTAGATACATGTTTGGCTTTTGGTGTATCTTTTTCAGAAATTCGTCTGATTACACCTTTTTGAGATGAATCAGCCGGGGCTTTTGAGGATTTGGAAGGGTTCTCAAACCCAAGTCCCTTCTTGTTAATCGTTGTTCGAAACTAGGTGTTCATGTCTTGAACAGTTTTAGATGATTTTGTGAAAACTTCTATTTTCTTACGCAGATTATCCTCAGATGATTTCAGACTCTCATGCATTCGGAATAGCTCATCAAATTTTGCTTGAAGAATTTTGAAATCATCAGCTTGTTGTTTGTTAATAGCCAGCTGATCTTTGATCTGCTTCTCCTGATCAGAAGCTTTAACTTTCAGAATATTAAATTCCTTAGTTGTCTTCTGAACAGTTTCAGCAGCTCTAAGTTCAGAGGCTTTACAGAGATCATTCTCTTTAGCAAGCTGATTATTTCTAATTCTCAGCTTGTCATTTTCAGCTTCCACTATAGCATAGGTGTCTACTGCATTGGAGAGATCCTCAAGCAATTGCTTTCGAGTAGAGTGCAGTCAATCTCCCCAGTGTGCTAATGATAGCAGGTGTAGAAGCGAACAAAGCAGGTTTGGAGGTTACCTCGGATTGGTCCTCCCTGGCCATCAGGCAGATCTCATCATCGTCTGAAGAGAATATCAGATCTTCATTTTCATAGAAGTCGGAAGATCTTCTTGTCGGTAAGTCTTCTCTGAGAGGAGTATCCAGAGTCCTCAGAGGGCAGATAGGAGTTGTCAATTCCTGACGTGTCAACAACCATGGCTTTTCTGTCCCTGTACCGTTGCTCTCTTCTGTTCCTCTTTTCTTCCCTCTCTCTTGGCGTCAGCTCTGGGCAGTCTGAGCTATAGTGACCTGGCTTCTCACAGTTGAAGCACGCTCCTGGATCCACCGAACCTTTTCTTCCAGGTGAGTCACTCCTTCTATATGACCTATCAGGTGACCTTCATTTCTGATAGTAGTCTGAGTTTCTTCTGTCTGATTGATTGTCTCTTCTTTCCTCATTCTGACTATCTCTCTTCCTTTCATCTCTGTGATCCCTCCGATCATCAGATCTGGTTCTTTCGGGAGATCTGTTGTCTGATCTCCTATCTCTTCCTCGGCTATGTTGATAGTCCTTATAAAATCTTCGATACTTACCAAGTTGTACGTTCGACTTCTCAAGCTTCCTGGTAAGCAGAGCGATCTGTTCTGCCTGACTCATTATGTTCCCAACAGGTTCATTGGCCTTTGACCTGCTGCTGGTTGCCTTAAAAGCAACTGATTTTGAAGTTGAGGCTTCAGCGGGCACTTCATCTTCATCAGCTTGTCCTCTTTCAATTAAATCGAACTCGTGAGCTTTAAGACTCTAAAACAAGCTACTTGGTTTCATCTTTGAAATGTCATGGCAATCCTTGATTACCGTGACTTTCATGTCCCATTTCTTGGTGAGAGACCTTAGAATTTTGTAGTTGATATCTTTATCAGACATCTCTCTACCAAGTTCTCGAAGCTTGTTTATTGTCATTGTAATCCTTCCATCGAGTTCGTTGATGGTTTCGTTGGGCAGCATCTTCAGTTTTTCGAACTTTACCAGTTCGGCTTGTAGACGGCTGTCTTTTATCTGTTCATTTCCCTCGCATATCTCAGCTAATGTATCCCACATTGCTTTCGCAGTTTTGAGATATTTAATCTTTTCCTTGGTGACCTTGTCCATTGTTTTCAATATAATATGCCTTGCAATAGTATCTAGAGTATGCAGTTTCCTTTCCTCTGCATCCATCAAGGCTGGGCTTTTTCGTACAAGACTTCCCGGAGCATGTTCTGGATCTCCTCCAACTGCAGGGTTGTCGTAGTAAATGATGATGGGTCCTCTTTCGATGACTTCCATCATTCTGCCGCTTATAGAACCTAGATGGTTGGACATATATATGGCCCAATCTGCATACTCATCGATTGAGAACTTTGGCAGATCATAATACATTCCTGAGGTGTTATCCATGCTGAGTGATTTTTGGAAAACGAATGAGTTTTAGAAATGGTTTTTCAAGATCAGTTCAGTTGACCACAAAGATTCTTCCTCAAGAATTGATGATAAACAAAGTCAGTGGTCTGTAGAACCAACTGCTTTGATACCACTTGTAGGTCCCGAACGGGTTTTGTGAGGGCAGAAGTCTAGAGGGGAGGGGTGAATAGACTTCTGAAAATTTTGTGCAGATCAGGTGTGAAAACAGTTAACCTGATCAGAGTGCGAGTGAATCAGTTTGAATTGATAACCAACTTACTGAACGCCTGAAGGCAGATCAGTTCGGTAACTATCAGTTTAACTGATGTGTGCGGAAGCTTAAGTTTTACCCGTGTGAAAAACCAGTTTTAGAAATCTGTTTCCAAAGTTAGTCTTTTAACCAGTTGACAAAAAATGTCAAGCTGATTAGATCAGAAACTTGGTGCTAACTGATCTTAACTTGGAATATGTATGCGCTTTTAAAGATTGTGTGCGATTGTGTAAACAGTTAATCAAAGCAGTAAAGGCACACAGATTTATAGTGGTTCGGACAAACCAGTCCTACGTCCACTCTTCCCTATCACAAGGGGCACCAACTTAACCAACTGGACTTTGTTTTATGTGTAAGTCCAACACAGTACACCAACATATTTTTAATGAGTTCTCACTCGACCGATCCCAGAAATCAGAACTAGAATCCCTAGTCTGAAATCTTGCTAAACAACTTAACCTAACTTGGGGTTTGGATAAGTGTTTTAGTTCCAACTATGAAATCTTTTCTTGCGAATAGATAGCCTAACAGCTAGATGAAAAGATTTCTTGCTAAGAACTTATGGGAATGAACACTAAAAATATAAGCTTTAAATTTGTGTTCTTCGCGCGGAAATCTGATAGTTGCTTGAGCTTCTTGATTGTTCGGTGTTTCCGTCCTTTTCCGCGTAGTGTTCTTCTTTTTTTACTCTGAAGTGTGATCCCATATTTATAGACCTTGAAATCAAAGAGCCGTTGGATAGCAATTCGAATTTCAGGCTATATTTGGTAGACTTGCAGGATTGATGTGACGTGCTTCAGGAATGGCATGGCCGAAAGCGTGAATATTGTCTTTTATAGCCGTTAGAGAGAGCAGCATCAAATCCCGCAATTGTCGGCTCTGATCATACGTGTCTTGTCCTTATTGGATAGCAGGTTCACTTTGCAGTGTTGTTCTACCAACTAAGGTTGACATTCTTCGTGTCCAGATCATCGTCGTATGATAAGATGAAATATCAGATTTCACCTGGTGAGCTGACCCGATCAGTCAGGGCTGATCTGTCTACCTGATGGAGTCTTCTGGTGCTGGTTGACTTAGCTTCAACTAGCCGACTCGACTGATGTAGATCTTCTGGTCTGATCTTTGTGTATTCTGAGTTTGCGTTTTATGACTCCAGCTGAGATGTCTGACCAGATCAGATCGATCTGATCTTCCGTTCTTGTTTTGCATTCTGGTCTTGTCGGATATCAGCTACTTCCGAGTCTTCAGATCTGACCTATACATATTGAGTTTCCCCCTCAATATGTGACCTATCTATTACATCAGTTGTTCTATACAGTAATTATCAACTGGTCTCCTATAGACGGTAATATAAACATCAGTCAGCTAACAGGTCTGACTGGTCCTATTACATGTGTTTTTGGAACTTTCATCAAAACTATAAATTTCCCAACAAATAACTTTATATATTTTTTAATATTTTTATTAAATAATAATATTTGTTATTATTAATACTCTCTCTGTCCCATAAAAGCGTGCACACCTACTTTATTATCGAGTTTTTGGGAGCGAGTTATTTATTAGTATTCCAAATGATAAATTGATTTTTAAAGAGGGGTATTATAGATCTACCTCTCATCTATTTCATGCATCTTTAAAAATTATTTTATCATTTCAAATACTAATAAAAAACTCGCTCGCAAAAATACGTGAAAACAGTAAACGTGCACGTTTCTTTGGGACGGAGGTAGTACCATATTACTAAATAATACTAATATTTATATTTTTAATAATATTTTATTGAGAATTGCTAAAATTTACATTTTTTGAGATATAGTATTAATATTGAAAGTTTTATATTATATTTGAATATTATTAATATAACAGTGGATTAAAAGGTTGCGACATGATGAACTGAAATAAATAATAACATGCATAAGCACAAATATATCACAAGGTTCGATCACATGCATCATATTAAAATCTCAAAAAAATATGAACATGCATCAGTCAACATCTCAAAACGGTTTAAATAAGCCACGTGGGGTGGGTCATTATTTAAACACATTCAAGCAGGTTACAAACAAGAACAGTTACAAACCTTTAATATCCAGATTAATAGTTGGCTCCCACTTGACCAATATAAAATTCACATGGACTTCGGGGAAGTATATGCATATCAATTTTATACCTAAGTAATAACCATGATTAAATACAGGATTATTATTTCGCTTTGAACGAGCCTTGTGGGGAGGGTCATCGTCGCCACTAGTAATAACCCACAATCATCTGTCTGGAATTCATTCATGTGAAAGCTATCTTTTGACCATCCCGTGGGGGGAATTTCTCCAAAAGAATTCACAAATAAATAAATCATGGAGGTCAAAATTAATTCAATTTTATTATCCGGAATAAAATTGTCAATTAATTATTAAACATACTTAGTAATTTTGAAGGTGAGATTTTTCCATTTGGGCAACTCTCATGCAAACACATTTAAACAAATTAAATAAAGCACAAGATAGCACAAATAAATCAAGCAAAACAGAAAAATAAACATATTGGGCACAAATTATCTAATTGTCACGGTTTGATTTTTCTTGGCTTGATCTTGAAGAAACACATCTCGAATTTCTCCCACTCGATCGTCTCAAAAATAACTTCATCTCGAAACGCCACGTCAAGTAGCTCATGGCCGGATGCATCGCCCTTGTCAGGCATGCCACTTGGCCTAGACCGCCTCGTAGCCTTAGCCTTGCCGGGCCGGTCATACCACCAGTGCCTCGGCAGCGGCAGCGCGTCTCCTCATGCATCCGCCTTGGCTGAAGCTCACGACACCGGCGCCGCGTCCCAGCGGCTCGCCCGCTTCTAGCGTCTCCGTCTCGGCCCGGTCCGAGCCTGCGGTTGCAGCGTCGCCTTGCCGCTTATGCCGTCTTGTCGACTTGACATTCTCAGCGGCGCTTTCATACCTCGGCCTCGCCTACCGCCCATGCGCGCCGGCCCTACCTCCGCCTACTCCTGGTTCTGGATTTTGTCCTTTAATTTTTCGTTTCCGTCCTCGTTTTCGATCCGGTTACAATTTATTTATAAAAAATAAATAAACCTAGATCTAGACTAGTCTATTACATTGATCAAATCAAACAAATTCTAATCTACTCGTGGATTTTCTCACGAGGCAGAATCCGAACGAATCGAATTTAAAAACACAGTTTATATGCATGCATAAACATATTAAATTCCATGACAATTGGATACCTGCAAAATAGATCTAGCAATTCTACTATCCAAATTTCAAATTTAATGCCAACGAATTAAATTACAATTTAAAAAATTCAGAGCCCGAAATCGTGGCTCTGATACCAGTTGTTGGGGAATAAATTGCACAGATCTATTCGGGGTGAATATTTAAATACAAATTTAATTATTTAATTATTACTAGCATGAATTAATCCTATATTAATTCAAATAATAATCCAACAACATATCATGCATATACTAATGCACGTAAAACCTACGCATGCGGAATTCTACGAGTTTACGTGAACGTACCTCTTGGGATGGCAATGGTGTGGCTGAATAGACTAACCGTATGGACTTTCCAAGTATTCCCTTAGCCCTCGTTCGACTATCCGGTGGAAGCATTCTTGTGAACGATTTAACAAAAGGAAAATAAATATGTTGCACCACCTTTGTGGATTTACTAATTTTTCCAGCACATGAAATTATACTTGGGAATGAAAGAATCATCCCCTATTTATAGAGACAAGGGTGATCGAAAATTATGGCCAAAAACAATGTGGGAAAATCTTTTTTTGATCTCCATGAAATCTTGAATATATCTCCTATATTCTTTTTCCAATAATTATAATATTCCACAAAAACCCCACCTACTCTATATGTATGGAATTTTCGAAAATAAGGGGTCCAAGATTCCAAGATTTGGATCTTCTTGAATTTATGAGATATTCTTGTATTTCAAGAAATACATATCTTACATAATATCTTTTCAAGAAAATCAAGAAAATCTTTCTTGCCCTATATTTTCATATTTTCGAAAAACACATATGGATTAACCAAGTGGAAGATTTCTTGAATTTAATGAGATAATCTTGTATTCCAAGAATACATATCTTCATTCCATAACAAAATTCAAAGAAAATCTTTCTCCCAACTTCATCCATAATTTTCGAAATTTTATTGGAAAAATAAGCAACATTATTTATTTTATTTTAATCACCTTTTCAGTTAATGGACTATATGTTGGGCTACTCAGGGGGCCTTTAGGAGAATTAAGATTGGACCTTCTAATGGACCTTGAATATCTAATATTGAGCCACAATATAATTCAAGCCCATAAATATTAATTAATCCCACCACATAATTAATATTGCACTATCCAACTTAACCCATATTACAGTCAATATGGCTCCCGATCATTATTTCCCGTGTTTAAAATTATCTAACCCATTAATTAATTCAAGCCACTGAAATAGCTTTCCATTAATTAATATCTTTTATCCTTGGTCAAGGAACGGTTCAACATTATTATCCATACCAGAAACTAATTCCACTTGCAAGATTTGGTACGATAAAGCTTATGAACCTCCCAAGGGGGCAAATCAAACAAGCGTACTTGCACACGATTCTTCGTATTAAATCTTAGCAATCACATGTGACCAATAATATTGCCCAAGATAAAAAGTATTGAATCTCTCTTTGATTCACTACCCATGATAAGTCAAAGCAATAGTTACCAATCCCACGTGATCCTATTTAATGGACGAAGGTTAAGAAATAACGAACCACTGAGGTCTAATTATTCCTTGTTTAGTTCTGAAGAATTTATCCTCCTGTAGGTCCTATTCAGTGCATCAGTCATGCACTAGTGTAATCTCTTGGTCAAGACAAGCCAATCTGAGCCTTACACTTCAACCTTTCACGATGGGTTGTTCATTTCCATCTAGGTAGTGAATAACGTACTTTTAGTTACAAGGGTCTGTTAATTTAATCTTTTCTGTGATATGGTATCACTAAATTAACTACAATGTAACACGTACGACTTATTGAACAGTTGTGTAGTAAATATATGTAACATTCAATAATATTTAAAGCATCAGTGATAAATAATTTATTTCTGTAAATAAGTCTGAAAATTCAGTTTCGATTATACAAAGTAAAAAGCATACTTTCCAGTATAATCCCAACACATATCAAGTGGATCATAATTCCACACCACTCCCAATCACTAGTAATGAACTACTATCAGAAGAGGATGATGTTCTCCAAAAGGCGAGGCATCGAGCGAAGGATCTGGATTACCGGTCATCCAATTGATCGATTATCGGAGACCCATCCGATAGAAGTCAAAACTAGACATCGAGTTGGTGAAAAGTGCCATATCTTTTGTTGTTATCTGTCTTTGAAGGAACCAACTACAGTAGAGGAAGCTCTACAAGACGCAATCTGGATTCTAGCCATGCAGGAGGAGCTGGAACAGTTTGAGAGGAATCAAGTTTGGAAATTGGTAGACAGACCAACTCATCAAGACGTAATTGGCATGAAGTGGGTATTTAAGAACAAGAGAGATGAGAAAAATGTCATAACCAGGAATAAGGCAAGACTTGTTGCTAAGGGGTATTCCTGTCGGAAGGAATTGATTATGATGAGACCTTTGCACCAAGAGCTTCGCTTAAAGCCATTCGGTATTTATTTCGCATATCTTTATACGAGAGGGTTCATTTGTGTCGATGGATGTAAAGAGTACATTCTTAAACGGGTACTAGCAGAGAAAGTTTATGTCGAACAACCTCCGTGGCTTTGAAAAAAAAGGCAACCAAGTGTACCGTTTAATTTAAAAAGCTCTTTACGGCTGAAACAAGCTCCTCGAGCTTGGTATGATACACTCTCTCGGTTCTTGATAGACAAATGGGTTCACTAAAGGAATAGTGGATGAAACCTTATTCGAGAATAGAAGATGGAGAAGATATTCCGATGGTTCAGATTCATTTGGATCGACATCATCATCTTGGATCTCCCAACAAGAAGCTATGTCAAAAGTTCACAAAGTTGATGCAAGGGAAGTTCGAGATGTCCATGATGGGTCGGATGAATTACTTTACGGGTTTACTGGTCAAGGTGAGAGCATAAGGGATATTCATCTCGTCAAAAAAGTACACAAGGAATTTGTTGGCTAAGTTTGGAATTGAATAGTAAGGAAGCCAAAATTCCTATGATGATTGGATTCAAGATGGATCCGGATGAGGATGGTCGAAAAACTAATCGAAAAGAATATAGGGCTCTAATTGGATCTTTACTATACTGATTGCCAAAGACGGATATCACTTTTTGGCGATGAGGTGTATGTGCGGTTTTCGTGCAAATCGATGAAAAAGCCCACAGGAAGCGACTAAGCGGATTCTTAAGTATCCTGAAGGGGACAATAAACCTTGGTTTATTTTACCCATCGATGATAATCTAGAGCTTAGTGGGTATTCGATTACGATTCACGGAGGTTGCGAATCGATGCGAAGTCAACCTCGGTATATGTCGGTTCGGGGTAAACGATCTTTGGTTTTCGAAGAAGCGGACATCGCCAGACATCTACTACCGGGCGTAATATATGGTCGCGAAGAAATTTGTTGTTCCCAAATCGCTCTGGCTAAGTCGGCACCGAGGGATTACAACATCGTAGCTAAGAACGTGCCTATATTCTCATAATGATAATAGTGCTATTCCAATCACTTTCGTAACCCTTTTCTACATACAAGATGCAAGCATGTGGATGTCGGACACCATTTTATCAGAGATCATGTTGAAAAGAAGAATATCATAATGGAAAAGATCCATACCGATAAGCGTAAAGTCGATATTTTAACTAGGCCGCTTAGTTGAGATCGATTCGTGAGAATTATGCAATGAGCTAGGCTTCGGATCTCGGAGAAAGTGCACACGAAATGTTAGGTGGATGATCTCCGCAAACCGTTAGTTAAAAGACTAACCAAAGTTAAAAGTAATCGGTTGAGTTAGGAATCTCAACCGATCGGACGACGACAAGGAGCTGTAGGGTCCCGCGGGTTTAGTGAGGGCGTAAGTCTAGAGGGAGGGTGAATAGACTTACGAAAAAAATTTGTCTTGATCAGTGTGAGGACAAGATTAATTTGATCAGAGTCGAAGTGAATCGGTTTTTGATCGATAACCAACTTCTTGAACGCTGAAGGCGGTCGATTCGGTAACTATCAGTTTAACTGATGTGTGCGGAAGCTTAAATTTTACCCGTGTGAAAAACCAGTTTTAGAAATCTGTTTCCAAAGTTAGTCTTTTAACCCGTTGACCAAAATGTCAAGCTGATCAGATCAGAAACTTGGTGCTAGCTGATCTTAACTTGGAATATGTATGCGCTTTTAAAGATTGTGTGCGATTGTGTAAACAATTAATTAAAGCAGTAAAGGCACACAGATTTATAGTGGTTCGGAGTCCAACTCCTACGTCCACTCTTCCCTATCACAAGGGGCACCAACTTAACCAACTTAACCAACTGGACTTTGTTTTATGTGTAAGTCCAACACAGTACACCAACAGATTTTTAATGAGTTCTCACTCGACCGATCCCAAAAATCAGAACTAGAATCCCTAGTCTGAAGTCTTGCTAAACAACTTAACCTAACTTGGGGTTTGGATAAGTGTTTTAGTTCCAACTATGAAATCTTTTTTGAGAGTAAGTAGCCTAACAGCTAGATGAAAAGATTTCTTGCTAAGAACTTATGGGGATGAACACTAAGAAATATAAGCTTTAAATTTGTGTTCTTCGCGCGGAAATCTGATAGTTGCTTGAGCTTCTTGATTATTCAGTGTTTCCGTTCTTTTTCGCGTAGTGTTCGTGTTTCACTCTGAAGTGTGATCCCATATTTATAGACCTTGAAATCAAAGAGCCGTTGGAGAGCAATTCGAATTGCAGGCTATATTTGGTAGACTTGCAGGATTGATATGACGTGCTTCAGGAATGGCATGGCCGAAAGCGTGAATATTGTCTTTTATAGCCGTTAGAGAGAGCAGCATCAAATCCCGCAATTACCGGCTCCGATCATACGTGTCTTGTCCTTATTGGATAGCAGGTTAACTTTGCAGTGTTGTTCTACCAACTAAGGTTGACATTCTTCGTGTCCAGATCATCGTCGTATGATAAGATGAAATATCAGATTTCACCTGGTGAGCTGACCCGATCAGTCAGGGCTGATCTGTCTACCTGATGGAGTCTTCTGATGCTGGTTGACTTAGCTTCAACTAGCCGACTCGACTGATGTAGATCTTCGGGTCTGATCTTTGTGTATTCTGAGTTTGTGTTATGACTCCAGCTGAGATGTCTTGACAAGATCAGATCGATCTGATCTTCCATTCTTGTTTTGCATTCTGGTCTTGTCGGATATCAGCTACTTCTGAGTCTTCAGATCTGACCTGTACATATTGAGTTTCCCCCTCAATATGTGACCTATCTATTACATCAGTTGTTCTATACAGTAATTATCAACTGGTCTCCTATAGACGGTAATATAAACATCAGTCAGCTAACATATCTGACTGGTCCTATTACATGTGTTTTTGGAACTTTCATCAAAACTATAAATTTCCCAACAGAGCCGATCTGAAGATCAGACAAGGAGCCGATCAGAAAATCAGACAAGGAGCTAATCAGAAAATCAGACAAGGAGCCGATCAGAAGATCAGACAAGGAACTGATCAGTTTAAGGTATATCAGATTAAGGGGGAACTGATCAGATTGGAAGGTTACACTTTATAAGTCGATTAAGCTTCGGTCAACAAGCACGTTGTATAAGTTTAAGGCTACAAATCGCATAAGTAAGTAGAGGCAACACAACAATGAAATAATAGAACTTTTCATTGATAAGGACCCGGAGGTCAGATTTACATTACAAGCTACAAGTACAAGAGGACCCGAAGGTCAGTATATAAACCATAAACCATAAACCCTAAGCCTAACCCTAGGAAGGGGGGGAGAGAGGCTTTAAAGATTTTAGAGCCTGACGCTCTCATTCTCCCCCGATCCTAAAAGGGGCGTGAGAGCCCTTAAGATAATCCTTGAGGAGCGAGAGCGGCCTTGAAGGATTCTATGCCAGGAGCCCCTAGACCTGAAATCAATGGGCTCTCCAGCTGTTAAATGGGACACAAGTGCCAAAGGTTTGGTCAAAAGACCATAAGGCCACTAGTGTCGCATGCAAATATTGAGTTTGATACACGAAGATCAGCCTTTGTCTGATGCAGACCGTGTACCAATCCCATGTTTTGTATCAGACTGAGTCTGTTGATGCTAATTCCGTCATCTAGATTGGCACACAAGGTGCATACGGTTAAGAGAAGTGCCTTCTCATTTGTTATAGCAGATCCACCGCCTCGGTGGTAAAGAAGCTTTGCAATGATCATATGTGTAATCTTCCATGACGACGAAAGCAGTGTAAAGGAACACACAGGGTTGATTTGAGAAGCTGAAAAGGATTTTGCCAGAAGTTTCACCGGAAATAAGGGATTCATCGAAAAGCATGGAGTATAAGCTAAAGAAGATGAATGGTTTATGTTGTGTTGTTTGCCTAACACCCCAGGCCAATTTATAGGAGAAAAACAGGGGTATAAATGCAAATTTATTTTCTCAAAAGACCTTAAGAGAAATTTGCATCGACAACGCGTAAGGAACACGCGGCCGTTGGTTGGATGAGTTAACGGTGTGAGTAATCACAGCGTATTTATACCATTATTACGGAATGTCAAATCCGATTTGGGAATCGAGGTGACTTTTTTACTCCCCGAAGTAAATGCTTTGGCGGGAGTATGACTTAAGTGCATAGGAAATGCGGCCCGGATAGAAGAAGACTGAAGGATGAAGAGGATCAAATAACTGCATCAGATAAGTGGATTAGATAAGTAACGAAGTGGATCAAACAGGAATCTGATCAGCTGAGTGGAATATTGTTGGGAAATGCTAAAGTATAGGCTACCATCAGTAAGGTCAACAATGATCAAGCCAACCAGATCAGATCACAGTGGTAACTGGTTGATTACAATATCAATCAGTCAGATATGTTTCTTATTTATTCCTTTCTGAACATCTTATGTGCATTATTTAAATAAATTGGTTTTTACTCTACCTTCTCTTAACTTTGTGACGCATGCACTGCAAAACATTAAATACGGACATGGAAATGTGTATTTAATGCGTTTTATTGAGAATTTTCGAGTCCAAAATACGAGAAGATTACTTTTCTCAATCGTGCGATTAAAACACTTTTCGGCTGACTAATCTCAGCCATTGATTTCAAAACACGGACATTTGAGTACCTTTGGAAAGTTGTGCAAAAAGATTTCCCTCGCATACTATAAATCCAAATCTTTCTCAGAAAACCTTCTTTCCACTACTTCGTTTTCTCAAATTCTTAAAAGATCAAAATTTTCAAAATCTTCAAAAATTTACTTTCCAAAATCAATTGATTTTATTTTCACGATTTCTCAATCCTACGAATTAATATCTGGTAATTTTTCCTTTAAGTACTGCATGATTTCAATTCATCTAGGCTTATTAGTCATGCTGCTATGTTTCTGTAATTTCTATCTGCATCGATCTATACGCTTACTTGCTTAATTGATGCTTAGATTGCTGGTTTGACTGAGATTATTGAAATAATTTACTCAAACTAACATCAATTTGCATATCATACAGAAATGACATATCTTGTTGCACGACAGGGCCAAGGGAAAAAGTTCTGCAACTTCGCATCAATGAAGAAAGACATCATTGATGAGAAATATGTAGTATTTTCAATCACCTCAGATCCTGAATCGCTGGAAATTTTGGAGTGCTTGCTAGCGTGTGGTCTTGAACAATATTGCTCTAGACATCAGAACATTGTCCACACTCATGAAGCCCTAGAATTTATGTACAATCTACAGAAGGACGAGGACATTGATGCCGACCTGATTTCATCCGTTGGTGGATTGGAAGTACGAGTGTCGAATGATGATCTCCAGAGGATCTTCGGCCTCACTCGAGGAAGCATCAACCCAGAAACCTACACAACTGATGTAGGAGAGAAGGACTTTCTTGAAGCCGAGCTGTTGAGACCAGCAAACAAGGAGAACAGAACGAATGTCAAAGCCGCCTACCTGAAGAGGAAATATCGCCCTCTCCTTGAGATTGTTCAGAAGGTGATTATGTGCTCAACCTACAGTCTTGATGCTGTCACTTCTTATAAGATCAGTGTCATGACTGCAATCATCAAGAAAGCTTCCGATATGGATTGGTTGGGTATGGTCAAGGCAAGATTGCGGAAAGACTCTGGGAAGTTCGATCTGACCCAGAGGAATGAAGTGTGCTTATCTTCTAAGTGCTCCTTCATGCACAAAATCTCAATCATTCTGTCCGACAAGCTGCCAAAGAATTATGAATGGAATGAGAATGGTGCGAAGGTGAATCAAGCAAAGCACAAGGCCATCTTGGGCAAGGATGAGCCTCTGCCTGGACAATCTGATGAGGATCCTAATCCTTATGTGCCCAAACCCAAGGGAGAAAAGAAGGGAAAAGAAAAGGCAACTGCATCTTTAGAAGCACAGGGAACGGCCATTCCAGAGAAGAGGTTGAAGAGGAAGGATCTGGCCAAGAAACCAGATGCTCAACAAAAACGTCAGAAGAGAGTTACTTTTCCTCTGAAGACTGCTCCTAGTTCTGCTCAGTAAGTTCACAGACCGGAGGATCTGATTCAGGTTGAATCAGAAGTGAGGATAGCAGTCAGTTCTGAGCACACTGCCAGTGAAGTAAGGGACGAGCAGATGATCGAAGAAGAAGGAGAGAAAGCTGTCATAGGAACTGAAGTGGAGCACTCTGAGGAAGAATCACCATCTGATTCTCTGCCTCTCACCAAGATCTTCCAAAAAGAAAGATCACCTACACCCACGTCTAAATCGCCATCACCCTCTCCTCCAAAATCATCACCACCACCTTCTCCTCACAAAACATTCTCACCCTCACCCTCACCAGTCAGATCACCCAGATCTCCCACTCCCCCAACCATTGAACCTGTTCAGGAAACTGAACCCCCTCAACAAGTGAAAAACAAACCTGAACCACAAATATCCCCATCTCACTCTCCAAACAAGACACCAGAACCTGAGAGATCTGATAAGCATGTGTCCATCTCTCACAATCCCTTCAACACCAGAACCATGCTTGCTTCACCTGATTCTGAAAGCCTGATCATAAGAATTATGAAGCAACAAATCAAGGAGTATCTACTAGACATGTGCCCTGAAATGGATCAACATCCTGGCATCCAGCATCAGATAGAAGAGATTGTGTTCTGGAGGGATATCAGATTGAAAAGCATCGAGGAATTTCTGATCCTCATGAAAAATATGGGATCTGATTTCTTTGTAGACTTGGAGATGAAGTGCTTGAACAATGCTGGGATTGATAGCGCTGTCGAATTGGCCTCTGATGATGATATCAGATGGTTGATTCATGAAAGGTTCGGGATTGCTGACAATAGAGAGGAGACTATTCAAACTCCTACAGATCGTGAGGGAGCTACCGATGAACTAAGAATGGGTGCTGCAGATGAGACCCAACTTGGCAAGGCTTCAACATCTGACCAGACTGCTATGCTGTGCTCCGATACCCTAGATCTTTGTGCTAAGAAGATTCAGTATGGGTAATGGCTGCTATTGAAGAGAAATTCATAGCTCTCACAGCAGATCTGATGAAGCGGTTTGAAGAAGAGCAAACAAAACTGGTTGACAGAGAAAGGAGTCTCACAATGGAGAAACTCTCACAGATGCACAATGCCATCCTTTCTGATGTGATGCAACTAGTAAATCCTCTTGCCGAGAAGCTCACTCTCCAGTCTGATAAACTCAAAGTTCAGACAAACATGCTCAATAAGACGCAGGTGCTACTGGAAAGTGTCTGGGCATCCCTGGAGAAGACTGACAACCACATGGATATGGGTTGGAAGCACTTTGTAGCATCTACAAAACTAGCAAGAAAGGACATCGAATTTGCTCTCAGACTCTTTTTAACTCCTGCACCTTCTGCCACCACTCAGATCACTCCTCTTGCTATTGAGGAACTCAGAGAGGAGATCACACGGCAGTTTATTGCTCTGAATCGCAGGTTGTCCAACCTTTTTGATGAAACCAAAAAGGGGGAAGGACAAGAGAGAGAAGAAAAACAGACACAGTTGGTAACTATTGCATCTTTTCCAGAAACCACTATATCTGACTTGCCTAAAGCCACTCCATCTACTGATCTTGTTGCTGATCTAAAAGAAACTGTGGAGCAACATAGCAAGGAGATCACTGAGCAGAAGATTGCTCTTTCAGATGTTATTGCCAGAGTCGATAAGATTGAAGACTGCTCTTCGTCTGTACAGAAAAGAATGGAAATTGATGATCAGGCCAAGAACCTTGAACTCGCTAAGAAACTAGCAGAAGAAGAAGAATGAGATGAACCTGAGCAGACTTTGAAGAGAAAGAAATGCAAAGGCAAGATGGTGAAAGCTACTGCTGAAGTTCAGAGACAAGGGCAACTATCCTCTACCAAAAGCCAGATGTCTCCTGAACAATTTCAAGAGCAAACCAGACAGAGAATAAGAGAGGCTGCCATCAAGAAGCAGAAGTTAGCAGAGGCTAAGGGACTAAATATCGCATACATCCTAAGGAAGAGGAAGAATGAAGCTGCAGCAGAGGAGATTGCTTGGGAAGATAAAGCATTTCCGGCACCAGTAAAAGACATCCTTTGTGCCCGGCTAGATCTGCTTCTAGAATGGGATCAGATCAGAGCAGCATGGTTGTGTGACGTATACATCCTGGAGATGATTCTGATTCATCAAGACCAGACAAAAAATGATGATGAATTTTGGAACTGGTTAAAAACGAAGTACCCGGACTTCTACCAGACGGTGATGAAGGAAGGGAAGATCATGTCACTGATACCTGAAGTTCCTCCCTTTGAACAACTCCTTCCACCTTTGCGTCCAGACAACAAGCTAGATGCTGTCAAATTCAAGGATGCCTACTATGGATTTGCTGACAAAGGAGGGATCCATAGAAGAGAAGATCTGGACAAGCTGATGCAAAGGATGTACAAGATGTTTGGTATGCCCAAAGAACTTCAAAGGTTCAAGTACACCTGAGGAAGACAACTTGGAATCAGATGATAAGTATGTTTTATGTATTCTATAATGCACACACCTATCTGAATGAAATATTCTATCTCTCTGATTCTAAGACAGCATCTCATTGTCTTCTGAACTATGTACTGTTTTTCATTATCTGCATTTCTACTCATGTTATCTGTTTTCTGATTAAGTGTTTTGGTTCCATCAAAAAGGGGGAAATTGTTGGGAAATTTGTATTTAGTTTTGATGGAAGTTCCAAAACAGGTTGTAATAGGACCAGTCAGATCTGTTAGCTGACTGATGGCTTAGAATCAGATTAAGATGAGCAGCTGAAATGTATAGATAGCTGATGTAAAAGATAGGTCACATATTGAGGGGGAACTCAATATGTATAGGTCAGGTCAAATTATCAGATGACCAGATAAGGTCAGATGATCAGAAGACTAAGACAAGTCAGAAGACAAGAAGAAGTCAGATGATCAGGTGAAGACAGAAGACACCGAGACTCAAAGAAACCTGAAGACTCAGATAAGCCTGAAGACTCAGAGAAACCTGAAGACTCAGTATGACTGAAGACACTGAGACTCAGAGTAACCTGAAGATCAGAAGACTACCACAAGATCAAAAAGACCAGAAGACCAGAAGACCAGAAGACCTACATCAGCCGAGTCTGCAAATTGTGCTAAGACAACCTGCATCATAAGACTCTAACAGGTAGGATGATCAGTTATCTGATCAGGTCAGCTCACACCTGGTGTCAACCAAAATAGTACATCAGACCATACGAATATTCTAGAAGAAGAATATCAAAACGACAAATAGACAAATACTGAAGTGTCGTACTCATGAAGACAATGAGAGAGCGACACGTGCACAAAAAGAGCTGACAATGCGGGATTCGATGTTGCGGACACAAACAACGCTAATCATGCCTTCGGCCACGCTGATATTCGGAGCACGTCATATCAAATCCTACAAACCTACCAAATATAGCCCAAAATTCAAATTGCTCTCCAACGACTCTTTGATTTCGTGGTCTATAAAATGGGATTGCTCTTCAAAATCGAAGAAGACACCGAAACCGAGCAGATCGAAAAAGAAGCAAAATCTATAGCAGAATTTCCGCTCGAAGAACACCGAATTTGAAGATTATTCTTAAGTGTTCATCCCATTGTTCTTAGCATAGAAATCCTATCTTCTAGCATTTGGATACATAAACACTAGGATAGATTTCCAGTTGGAACTACAAAAAATCTTTACCCAAACTCAAAAGTTAGGTTAAGTTTGTTTTTGCAAGATTTCAGACTAGGGATTCTAGTTCCGATTTCTGGGATAAGTTGAGTGTGAACTCGATAAACATCTGTTGGGTGTTGGGCTAACACATTAAACTAAGTCCAGTCGGTTAAGTTGGTTAAGCTGGTGCCCCTTGTGATAGGGAAGAGTGGACGTAGGACCGATTGTCTGAACCACTATAAAAATCTTATGTGCATTTACTTGCTCTTTATTGCTTTACACTATTACACACAACTGAGCTTTAAACTGCATACATATTCTGAGTCAATATCAGTCTACACCAAGCAACTGATCTGATCAGGTTGACATCTTAGTCAGCCTATTGAAAACTGACTTGAGAATCTGATTTGATAAAATTGGTTTTTCACACGGGTACAAATAAGCTTCCGCACTATCAGTCAAACTGACAGATATCTAACTGATCTGCCCTCAGGCGCTCAGAAAGATTGAATATCAGTCTAAACTGATTCACTTGCACTCTAATCAGGCAAACTGCAATCACTCCTGATCTGCACAAAAAAGTTTTCAGAAGTCTATTCACCCCTCCCCTCTAGACTTCTGCCCTCACGAAACTCGTTCGGGACCTACAGATTATGAGTGTAAACCTTGGATGATTCCGAAGACTTGGGATTTTTCTGATTTGTTTATCTTCTTTTAATCCAGTGTGGTTCAGGCGCAGATGCCCTGGATTTCTGGTTGAAATGATAGGTGCGACTGCTACCATCAAAAGATTCATATCTCTTTTGCACAAATGGTTTCTGTAGTTTACCCTCAGCTTGCCGGTTAGGTAGCTTTACCTGATTAGAATTCAAATTAGACTTTCCCTTGTGAGATTGTCCTTTCTGATTCCTAATCTGCTGACCAGGTCGAGGTCTCTTCAGAAGAACAGGATTCTTCTGTTGATTTCTCGGCTGATGCTTGATCAGTTGAGGTCCATTTCAGTTCCCTTTCTGATCAGGCATTCGATTTACCTGTTCAGCCGGTCTACTTCCCTTCTTCGATACAGATTTGGCATTTCATGTATCTTGACCAGAATTCTTCCTAAATTCACTTTTAGATTGTGAACCAGGTTGGACATATGAGGATCCAGAAGGGCTATCACACCCAATACCCTTCTTATCAGTTGGCTTCTGAAAGTAGCTTGTTATTTCATCAACATTTTTGGAAGCTTTTCCAAAGATCTCTACTTTCTTTCGCAAATTGTCCTCACTTTGTTTTAGACTCTCATGCAGTTGGAGAAGTTCATAAAACTTAGCTTGGAGGATTTTGAGGTCATCAACTTGTTGCTTGTTATTGGCTTGCTATTCTTTAACAAGTTTACCCTGATCAGAAGAACTGACTTTCAGAAGCTCCAGTTCTGCAGTCATCTTCTGAATAGTCTCAACTGATTTCAGATCAGCAATTTTGCTTGCAGCATTATCTTTAACAAGCTGAATGTTTTCTGCCCTCAGCTTATCGTTCTCAGCTTCCACTATTGTATAAGTGTCTACTGCATTAGAGAGATCATCAAGCAATTGCTCATTGTAGATATACTAGTCTCTAATTAAAATAAATGCGAGACACATTTGATACCTGAGAGACATTTTGAAGTGCATCAATAAAGTCTTCCCTAGCATCAGCGACACTACTTTCATATCTTGCTCCACTCGATGACACCCCGTGACTCAATCTTCTCTCGGACCTCAAAAGTTCCACCTGTTTTGCCAACATGGCAACCTGTTTTGAAAGTCTACCCACCATATTCATGGCCGCAAGACCAGGTGCCATCGCCAATGATGTCTTTGTCACGCCATATCCAGTACTTCGTAACCAACCAGGATGCTCCTCACGACCTATAGCCCGTCCAAGCAGATCATCAGTATCGATAATGCGGAGGTCGTCGGGCGTCATGGTCTGAGACATGCGCTCTTGAATCACAAAAGATTATTACTTAATTATTTGTTTAGAAATAATAGTTTGTAATTCAAAGATAAATTAATGGATAGAATATCGCTTCTTCAATGATACGCTATGCATTGGGATCGAAAATATTCCTGTTTAGAGTCTTTTTGGTAGCCTGAAATAACTCGAAATGTGTAACAAAAGGGGCACACTCTCCAGCTTTCTTTTTTTCTTCTTTCTACGATAGTGATGAACGTGTCTCTTTATTAGATATATTAAAAGTGAATATATATAAAAAAATTAAAGTTAGGATTTTGATCTCACCAAATCTTCCCTTATGCGTGCATAACCTTTGGAAGATCCACGATATTGCGCCTCCATCGCCTTAATTTGTTCGCAATTTTTCTTACTTTGATCCTACAGTGTAATAGAAATACGATAAACACTGAAAAGTATCGTGCATTAGGAATAGAGGAAATGACATTGATCAATTTTACCTGAAAATCATCAGCCATAGCTTTACGCACAAACTCCTCCCAGTACGGGGCCACCATAGGGCTATTCTCATAGAAAAGAGGCGGCATAAGCGAGTAGTGACCAGTAATAGGGTCTCGTGTGTTTTTTCTCAGCCAAGACCAAAAATTCTTGGCCATTACCCCAGCTTGCATAAGTTTGCTTCTTATTTGAATGGTCAAGGCCGAGGAATGTAGTCTATAGGCATATAACATAAAATTTTAGTAAATTTAGTAATCATACAACAACTTTCATAAGCATATAATTAACATACCGAAAGTTCGTCCCATAACGCTTCCTTCAAATGAGCCATTTTGGGGTTACGCCAGTCCTTGGTTGGTAGCACGATAGGGATAACTCTCCTGACTGCAGCCCCAAGGTAGAAGGACAACTTCTCACTCTCTTTTCCTATCGTCTGCCCATACTCATTGAATGATAACTGCAATAACATAGTACTTAATTAGGTTCAACGATCAATCAGTATAATTACAATTTCAACTGTTCAATTGTAATAAAATTACCTGAACTATTTTCCTCTTGCTACGAGCTCTCTTCAAAGAAGCCATCGTGACTATAGCCCTCGTGCACTTCTCCCCAGAGCTGCTAGTGGTGGGAGCATCAGTGTCACCCTATCCCAAGTTTTATGTATGATGTTGATCATATGTACCATCATCTCCATGATAATCTCCATCATGATAATCTCCATCATCTCCGAGATAGGGCAAATAAGATATGATCCTGTAAACCAGAAGAAACAACAATTAATAAACAAAAAGAAACAACATTTAATAAACAAGAAGAAACAACATTAAATAAAGTGTACATTTTTTTAGCACTTGTTTTTCTTTTTCATTTTTTGGTTGACTTTTCTCGTTCATGGCCATAAATTATAACAAGATCCGGATTGTCATATTCATCCTCATCTCTAATTATTCTCTAGTACGGACGTGGATTTACAGGATCATCGAAAGAGGGTACATAATGAGTGAAGTTCTGAAAAGGATCATCACTAATCTGGTAACTATTGTTAAATTTGTTTGACAGAACCACAATGGACCATTTCTTATTAACTGGGTCGGGGACATAGAAAATTTGTTGACCTTGACTGACCATTATGTAAGGGTCATCTTTGTATCCCACATTCTTCAAATCAACGTGTACGAACCCAGAACTTTCAACCTGGACCCCGTTAGGGATCCTCACCCAACTACACTCGAAGATTGGTTGGCGGTGAACAACATAGTCGAGTTCCCAAATGTTGACAATCTGTTCAAAGTAAGTAGTAACCGATTGATCCCCTACAGTTGCAGTAATGGACACCCCACTATTTTGCATTGTACTTGTGGCATCATGATATCTGGTATAAAATGTGTATCCGTTAAAAAGATAACACTTGTATGAATACACATGTCTATCAGGCATTCTGGATAACCACTTAACTCTTTCTTTCACTGATTATTTATCCTGTGACAACATATTTGCTACATAACCATTGAACCAGTCAACAAATGTGCGATTGTGCTCAACTTCAATCCATGATCTATCTCTAGTGGGAAATGTCTCAACAAGTGCTTGCATGTGCAGGTCAATAAAAGGAAGCACGTCGACCATGTTGTGAAGTACACACAAGTGCATCTGTGTTAGTTCCTCCATACTAACACTATAGGTTGACCACCGGTAATGCCTTCACCATCTATCTTATTGGTGTACCGGGTAATTGGAAGTCCAATTGCATCGACATTCAGAATAAATTCAGACCAGTACTCGACTGCTTCTTCTACTAAATAGCGTTCTGCAATGCATCCCTTCGGCCTGGACATATTCATCACATACCCTCTAAGCACTTTCATATATCTCTCTACACCATACATCCATCGCATACAAGCAGGACCACACATCCTTGTCTCGTGTACCGAATGAACGGTTAGGTGAACCATTATATCAAAAAATGATGGAGGAAAATACATCTCAAGCCCACAGAGCGTCCCCACAATATGTCTCTGAAAACCAAGCAATTTTCTAAGATCTATGACCTTGCTATTCATTGCCTTGAAGAACCAACATAACTTCGTTATGGTTATGCGCACAGTTTCAAGCAAGATAGAACGTATTGCAATGGTCAAAAAAGTCTCCATGATGACATGATAGCCATGCGATTTCAGATTCATCAGTCTCACGCCATCATTTGATACAAGTCTCTGTATGTTGGACGAATAACCCTCGGGTACTTTCACATCCTTTAGGTTGCGTTTATTTTGGGACTCACACGGATGGACTTAGGACTTTGCGCTCCTCGTCTCATACGAGTTTGGGATTTAGAGTTTGGTTTTCAAATCCCACATTCAATCTAAACCTACAAATACCTATAAAATCTATTATTACTCTTCACAATACATCACACTTTATACACTTTATTACTCTTCTCAATATAATATAATAATACAATATCAATTATTATTAAATATTGATTTGACATAAAGTTAAATCCCACCCTACTCAAATCCCAAAATAAACACATACATTTACTATTCATCAAGAATTCTAAATCTCTGGATTCTAAAACCTTGACTTGCTCCGCACATTTAAATCCCCAAACAAACGCAGCCTTAGTATCTGAAGTAACTCTTTTCTCTCATTGTTGGACAAGATGTGTGCAGCAGGAGGTAAGAACGGTTTACCCCTTTCTCTAGGCACGGTTTTAGTTCTGCTCTTATTCCCATATCAATCATATTCATTCTTGCATTGTAACCATCCTTGGACTTCTTATCAGCTAGCAGAGTATTGAGCAAGCTGGCACAAACGTTCTTCTCAACGTGCATTAGATCAATGAAGTGTCTAACATACAGCTCTTTCCAATAGGGCAATTGAAAGAAAATTGATTCCTTCTTCCAACCGCTAGTGGGAACACTCTTTGCAAAGCTCTTTCCGTACAGTGTGTTGATATTCTTCATCTCATTCAATACATCCGAACCTGACAATAAACGTGGTGCTTTATCTGTCTCGATTGTGCCATCGAGTGTATCGGCCATTATTCTGTACTTATGCATTTGGTCCAACCACCTCCTATGTCCCATATAAACGGTCTTCCTACAATGACTCAAGTGAATGTGATGTGTCTTCTTGGTACAACAAGGACATGCATCGACCCCCTTCACACTATATCCAGATAGATTCCCGTAAGCGGGAAAGTCATTGATAGTTCCAAACAACATGACTTTCAACTTGAAATTCTCCTTTCTACAAGCATCATACACATCGACACCCTCATCCCGTAGGAGCTTCAAGTCCTCTATCAAAGGAGCCAGATATACATCTATGTCGTTACCAGGTTGTTTGGGTCCTGATATCAACATAGACAACATCATGTAAGTGCGCTTCATGTACAACTCGGGTGAAAGGTTATAAACTAATAGAATCACTGGCCATGTACTGTGGTTGGTACTTTGGATACCAAACGGATTCATTTCGTCAGTTGAGAGTGCAAGACGCAAGTGTCGTGGCTCGTTGCCAAATTTTGGATGCCTGAAATCGAATGTCTTCCACTAGGGTGAATCAGCAGGGTGTCTTAGCATTCCATCTTTGATCCTATCATCATGATGCCAAGTTAAATTTTTAGCATCCACAGCGCTACTATACATTCTCCTGAATCTTAGTATTATTGGAAAGTACCACATCACCTTTGTGGGAGATTTATTTTTCTTATATCGCTTCTCCCCACACTTGGGACATTCATCGAGGTCTACATACTCCTTCCGAAATAAGATACAATCACCAGGACAAGCATGAATTTTCTGATGTGTTAACCCGATGGACTTGAGCATTTGTTTAGCATAATATGCTCTCGTTGTTGGGGAATTATTTGCTCGGATCTATTCGGGATGAATATTTAAATACAAATTTAATTCTAATAATTATTACTAGCATGAATTAATCCAATATTAATTCAAATAATAATTCAACAACAAATCTTGCATATAAATAGTTCACATAAATCCTACGCATGCGGAATTGCTACGGGTTTATGTAAATTAACCTCTCGGAGTGACAACCGTTGAGAAGATGGATCCCGTTCACACGAACACACCAAAAAGCCTTCTCAAGTATTCACTTGCCCTTGTTCAACAATCTGGTGGAAGGAACTCGCGAACAATTTAACAAAAGGAAAAATAAAATTATGTTGCACCACCTTTGTGGATTTCTAATTTTTCCAACACATGGAATTGCACACTCACAATTGAGGATTTTCGAAAATACACAATCTGTCGACGTTTCAAAATATTTGATATTTCATTGACGCTGATATTTTTCCGAAAAACCAATTTTCGTGTTCACCTGGGGATGAAACATTCATCCCCTATTTATAATGAGGGGGTGGTCAAAATTTTTGGTGGAAATAAAGATGGAAAAATCTTTTTCTTGATCTCCAAGAAATCTTGAATATATCTCATATATTCTTTTCTCCATATTTAAAATATTCCACAAAAATCCCACTTCCTCTTATTATGGATATTTTCAAAAATAAGGTCCAAGATTTCCAAGATTGTGATCTTCTTGAATCTATGAGATATTCTTGTATTCCAAGAATACATATCTTCCATAATATCTTTTCAAGAAAATCTTTCCTTCATTATTTTCTTCATTGTTTTCGAAAATTACAAGATAAATAGCCAAGTGGGAGATTTCTTGAATTTAATCAGATAAACTTGTATTCCAAGAATACTTATCCTCATTCCATAACAAAATTCAAAGAAAATCTTTCTCCCTCTTTTATTTATCTATTTTCGAAAAATAGGAAAAATAGGCAAAAATATTTTATTTTATTTTAAACACTTTTTTCAGTTATTGGATATTATGTTTGGGCTACATGAGGGGCCTTTAGGAGAATTAAGATTGGACCTTCTAATGGACTTTGAATATCTAATATTGAGCCACAATATTATTCAAGCCCATAAATATTAATTAATCCCACTACATAATTAATATTGCACTATCCATCTTAACCCATATTACTGTTAATATGGCTCCCGATTATTATTTCCCGTGTTTAAGATTATCTGGCCTAATAATTAATTCAAGCCACTGAAATAGCTTTCCATTAATTAACATCTTTTATCCTTGGTTAAGGAACGGTTCAACATTATTATCCATACCGGAAACAAATTCCACTTGCAAGATTTGGTATGATAAATCTTATGAACCTCCCAAGGGGGCAAATCAAACGAGCGTACTCGCACACGACTCTTCGTATTTAATCTTAGCAATCGCATGTGACCAGTAATATTGCCCAAGATATAAAGTATTGAATCTCATTGATTCTCTACCCGTCATAAGTTAAAGCAATAATTACTAACCACACACGATCCTATTTAAGGGAAGAAGATTAAGAAATAACGAACCACTGAGGTCTAATTCTTCCTGGTTCAGTACTGAAGAATTTATCCTCCTGTAGGTCCTTGTTCAATGCATCAGTTATGCACTAGTGTAATCTCTTGGTCAAGACAAGCCAATCTGAGCCTTACACTTCAACCTTTCACGATGGATTGTTCATTTCAATCTAGGTCGTGAACCGCATACTTTTAGTTACAAGGGACTGTTAATTTAATCTTCTGTGATCTGGTATCACTAAATTAACTACAATGTAACACGTACTTTTTATTGAACAATTATGCAATAAATATATGTAACATTCAATGATATTTAAAGCATCAGTGATAAATAATTTATTTCAGTAAATAAGACAGAAAATTCAGTTTGGTAATACAAAGTAAAAGCACTACTTTCCAGTATAACCCCAACAATCTCCCACTTATACTCAAAGTCTGCTTTTAAGTATACTACAGCATGTCTCGTGTAGTTCCTAATACGTGACATCTAATGTCAGCTACATGAACCTAATAATATCTCCCACTTATACTCAAAGCAGATTGGCTACGCACTTGACAACCATTCTTCCCACATGTCTCTTGAATGTTTCCAGAGGCAGACACTTTGTGAAAGGATTAACTAGGTTATCCTCCAATGCGATCTTAGCCACCTCTTCATCTCCTCTCTTAACGATTTCTCGTCTAAGATTTCTTTCCTTCAGTGTGCTTGTTTGACTCGTGGACTCCTGGTTTCCTTGAATTTGCAACTGCCCCTAGCAAATATTGCTAGATAAATTCGGAACTCCATCCAAGTCCACTAAGAAGGTCTAGAGCCAAACTGGTTCCTTCACTGCTTCACAAGCAGCTACAAACCCGGCTTCCATGGTTGAGTCAGTGATGCATTTCTGCTTCACACTCGTCCATTTCATGGCTACACTTTCCAAATGAGAGTACACTAATTGAGGCAGATAGTTTCTTGGAATCTATGTCTGATTGGAAATTCGAGTCCATGTAACCGATGGGGATTAGATTGTCTGACTGATAAATCAACATTCTATCCCGAGTTCTTTTCAGATACTTCAGAATGTTCTTAACTGTCGTCCAATGCTCTTTCCCCGGGTACTTTGATATCTTGCCACCATGCCAACGGCAAAGCAGATATCCGGTCTTGTGCACAGCATTGCATACATAAGGCTTTCGACAGCCGAAGCATAAGGAATGTCTTTCATGTCATCTATCTCTTTTTGTGTCTTAGGGCACATTTCCTTGGACAGATGGATTCTATGCCTGAAAGGTACGAATCCTTTCTTGGAATCCTGCATGCTGAATCGCTTCAAGATAGTGTCTATGTATGAAGCTTGCGACAAGCCTATCATCCTTTTCTTGCCATCTCGAGTAATCTTGATCCCAAGGATGTGCCTGGTTTCCCCTAAGTCCTTCATATCAAACTGTTTTGAAAGCCATGCCCTTACATCTGATAACACCTTTACATCGTTCCCGATGAGCAGAATGTCATCTACGTATAGTACTAAGAATACCAATGCAGTTCCGACACGCTTTTTGTACACACAACTTTGGACTGATCAAACCCATAAGACTTTATTACTTGATCAAAACATTGGTTCCAAGCTCTGGATGCTTGTTTGAGTCCGTAAATGGACTTCTTGAGCTTACAAACTAGGTGTTCTTGGTCTTTTTCAATGAAGCCTTGGGGTTGTTGCATATGGATTTCTTCATCAAGACTTCCGTTAAAGAAAGCTGTCTTGACATCCATTTGCCAGATTTCAAAGTCGAGATGCACAGCAATCAACAAGAGAATTTGGATGGACTTGAGCATTGCTAAAGGCGAAAAAGTTTCCTCATAGTCGATCCCTTCTTTCTGTGTATAACCTTTCGCCACAAGCCTTGCCTTGAAGGTTTCCACCTTCCCCTCCGGTCCTCTTTTCTCTTGTACACCCACTTGCAACCAATGGGTTTGACCCCATTAAGTGGTTCGACTAGCTCCCACACTCTGTTATGATCCATAGAACCCATTTAGGCTTTCATTGCTGTTTGCCAAGAAACTGCATCCTTGTCTTGGATTGCCTCGTCATATGTCCATGGGTCTAATTTGTCTTGTCTGGGAATCAAGTCCGAGGACTCTCCTATCCCCATGAATCTCTCGGGCTGTCTCACAACCCTCCCACTACGACGAGGTTTCTGTTGTGTAAGTGTGTCGTTTGGTATGTCATCTTGTACAGTTGGCACTGAGGTTAGCCCCCTTAGCTCATTTAAGGTAATCTCACTTCTGGGTCTCCTTTCGTTCATATAGTCTTCTTCCAAAAATCTAAAGTGGGTGCTTATTACCACCTTTTGAATTCGGGACCATAGAACATACACCCTTTTGTTCCCTCGGGGTATCCTATAAACAACCTTAATTCTGATCGAGGATCCAATTTTTCGATTTCCTTGTCCAACACGTAGGCCGGACACCCCCAAATTCTGTGCTTGCGCCCGGTCCACAATTCTTTGGGAGTTTTGGGAACCGATTTGGATGGCACCAAGTTCAAAATGTAAGCTGTTGTTCCCAAGGCATGACCCCAGAACAACTTGGGTAGATTCGCATAACTCATCATTGATCTAACCATTTCCAAAAGAGTTCTGTTTCTTCGCTCTCAACCCCGTTTTGTTGAGGGGTTCCGAAAAGATTAAGTCGATATACATCCTTCATCCGACAAGTAGTTCAAAAACTCATCGCTGAGGTACTCGCCTCCACGATCGGATCGTAGAGACTTGATACGTTTTTCCCTATGATTCTCTGCTTGAGCCTTAAATTCTTTGAATTTATCAAAAGTCTCAGATTTATGCTTCATAAGGAAAATATAGTCGTACCTTGAGTAATCATCAATAAAAGTGATGAAATACTCATAACCTCCTCTTACTTTGATTGATATTGGACCACATAAGTCTGTGTGAACGATTTCTAACACTTCTTTGGCTCTATTCCCCTTGGCTCTGAATGCCCTCTTGGTCATTCTACCTTCCAAACATGATTCGCAGGTTGGGATTGGTTCAACTTGGAGAGACTCCAGTGAACCATCTTCTACCAACCTTTGGATCCTCTTTGGATTAATATGTCACAATCTTAGATGCCATAGAAGTGTCTCGTTCACGTCTGATGAACGTTTTCTTTTATCGGAAATAGTTGATGTGTTATAGGATGTGTTTTGCTTGTGGTGTGCACTTTTAATAGTGTAGACATTGTTCATCAATGTCCCATAACAGATACACTCATCATTTCAAGATATGATGTCATTCTTATTAAAAGAAACTAAGTATCCATTAACATAATTTTAGAAACTGAAAGTGAATTCTTTCTAAAACTGGGAACATAAAGAACGTCTCTCAAAACTAAAATTCTATCACTAAAAGATAGGTGCACTTCTCCCACTGCTTTAACCACTACTCATATAGCACTGCAATATCTGCTACTCACCTAGCATATTGCAGCAACGCTACTTTTGTGGATTTGCAATACCCGCTACCTACGTAGCATTGCAATAACCGTTACTTACGTAGTACTGCAATATCTGCTACTTACGTAGCATTGCAATAACCGCTACTTTAGTAACATCGCCCATAGAGATGATGGTCTCACTCCCACTAAATCGTTGGATTATCCAGAATCCTTAAAAAATTGAAACAAAAATGATTAGTGGTTCCCGTATTCACTACCCACAGATGGGAGCATACGCCGCTAAACAAGTTTCAACAATTAGTGCATGAGAATTACCTTTCTTTCCGGCCCTTTTGGGGTTGGAACAGGCAAACCTCCATTGTCCTTACCGCTGTTGAAGCACTTCCTCTTTGGATTTTCCTTGACACCACAAGCATTCCTCATCTTACCATTGCCCTTGGCAACCGTTGAGTTTTATTGCTTATGGCTTTTGGTTCTCTTCTTCTTCTTGCCTACCCTTGGCCTAGAAGATGAAGGTGGACCACTTGTCGTTCAAAGCTTGAGTTTTGTGCCCCATCAACATCTCTGTCGAGACCAAAGCTTGCAACAAATCAGCCAGTGAGGCCAAAATGCTCAAAAACTTTTGGGCAGAGTGTGAAGTACCAAATTCATCTGAGTCTCCAGATTATAAGCTGCACTCAGAACCTCAAGTTTGTTCAGATGGGCCATCAATCTTGAGGACGTAATCCCTTACGGGTTTGCCCTCTACCATTTTCAGCAATGACATCTCTCGCAAGTTGATCTGACGAGTCCCGCATTTTTGACTCGTCAGTTGGCTCATCTGATTTTGGTGTGTCAAGAATCCATTTGTGCTTTTGTGCAGTTAGGACAATTACAATTTTTCGTTTCCAATCAATATAGTTCCCATACTTATTCTATTGACTTTAAGTATAATAGCAGTGGATTAAAAGGTTATGACATGCTGAACTGAAATAAATAACTATATGCATAAGCACAAATATATCACAAGGTTCGACCACATGCATCATACTAAAATCTCAAAAAAATATGAACATGCATCAGCCAACATCTCAAAACAGTTTAAATAAGCCACGTGGGGTGGGTCATTATTTAAACACATTCAAGCAGGTTACAAACAAGAACAGTTACAAACCTTTAATATCCAGATTAATAGTTGGCTCTCACTTGACCAATATAAAATTGACAGGGACTTCGGGGAAGTATATGCATATCAATTTATTCGCTTTGAACGAGCCTCGTGGGGAGGGTCATCGTCGCCACTAATAATAATCCACAATCATCTGTTTGGAATTTATTCATGTGAAAGCCATCTTTTGACCGTCCCATGGGGGAAATTTCTCCAAAATAATTCACAAATAAATAAATCATGGAGGTCAAAATTAATTCAATTTTATTATCCAGAATAAAATTGTGAATTAATTGTTTAAGCATACTTAGTAATTTTCGAAGGTGAGATTTTTCCAAAACATATTCTCATGCATCGCATATTTAAACACAATTTAAATAAGCACAAAAAAAATGCAAAACATCAAAACAAAAAATTAAGCACATTGGGCACATATATCCAATTGTCACGGTTAATTTTTGTCATGTCTTGATCTCGAAAATCGTCTTCATAAATTTCTTCATTGTTCGCCCTCGAAAAGCTCCCACTTGACCGTCCTAAAAAAAACACCTCGCTAAGCCACGTCATCGCCATCGACTCCACCGGCGCGGAGTGCACGCCTTTGCATTCCCCGGCCGTGTCGTCGGCGCCAGGTATGGGCGCCTAAGTTACTCTGTCATCGCCTCTCGCTTCGGCGACCCTCGGCGGATCTCTGCGCGTAAGCGCATTAAAGCAAGACGCCCACCCATGCCGATCCGCCCGTGTCTTCACCTCACTGCATCCTTTGCATTCGCGTGTCTTTGCGGCCTCATTCTATCTATCGCAGGTAAGGTCTTCTGCCATCTGGGTCGTCATGATCTCATGAGGCCGATCCCTTACCCCCCCACGCCCGCCGCGCCCGCGCCAGGTTCCGAATCCATTCGTCTTTAATTCATCGTCTTTGTCTTGGCTCACAATCCGGTTTCAATTTATTTACGATAAATAAATAAACCTAGATCTAGACTAGTCTATTACATTGAACGAATCAAACAAATCCTAATCTACTCGTGGATTTTCTCACGAGGCAAAACGAATTCGAACGAATCGAATTAAAAAAAACCACAATTTATATGCATGCATAATTATGGACATTCATCAAATACCATGACAATTGGATACCTGCAAAAAAGATCTAGCAATTCTACTATCCAATTTCAAATTTAATGAAAACGAATTAAATTACAATTTAAAATTCAGAGCCCGAAACCGAGGCTCTGATACCAGTTGTTGGGGAATTATTTGCCCGGATCTATTCGGGATGAATATTTAAATATAAATTTAATTCTAACAATTATTACTAGCATGAATTAATCCTATATTAATTCAAATAATAATTCAACAACAAATCTTGCATATAAACAGTTCACATAAATCCTACGCATGCGGAATTGCTACGAGTTTATGTAAACTAACCTCTCGGAGTGACAACCGTTGAGAAGATGGATCCGTTCACACGAACACACCAAAAATCCTTCTCAAGTATTCCCTTGCCCTTGTTCAACAATCCGGTGGAAGGAACTCGCGAACAATTTAACAAAAGGAAAAATAAAATTATGTTGCACCACCTTTGTGGATTTCTAATTTTCCCAACACATGGAATTGCACACTCACAATTGAGGATTTTCGAAAATACACAATCTGTCGACGTTTCAAAATATTTGATATTTTATCGACGCTGATATTTTTCCGAAAAACCAATTTTCGTGTTCACCTGGGGATGAAACATTCATCCCCTATTTATAATGAAACATTCACCCCCTATCTCATATATTCTTTTCTCCATATTTAAAATATTCCACAAAAATCCCACTTCCTCTTGTTATGGATATTTTCAAAAATAAGGTCCAAGATTTCCAAGATTGTGATCTTCTTGAATCTATGAGATATTCTTGTATTCCAAGAATACATATCTTCCATAATATCTTTTCAAGAAAATCTTTCCTTCCTTATTTTCTTCATTGTTTTCGAAAATTACAAGATAAATAGCCAAGTGGGAGATTTCTTGAATTTAATAAGATAAACTTGTATTCCAAGAATACTTATCCTCATTCCATAACAAAATTCAAAGAAAATCTTTCTCCCTCTTTTATTTATCTATTTTCGAAAAATAGGAAAAATAGGCAAATATATTTTATTTTATTATAAACACCTTTTTCAGTTATTGGACATTATGTTTGGGCTAGTTGAGGGGCCTTTAGGAGAATTAAGATTGGACCTTCTAATGGACTTTGAATATCTAATATTGAGCCACAATATTATTCAAGCCCATAAATATTAATTAATCCCACTACATAATTAATATTGCACTATCCATCTTAACCCATATTACTGTTAATATGGCTCCCGATTATTATTTCCCGTGTTTAAGATTATCTAGCCCATTAATTAATTCAAGCCACTGAAATAGCTTTCCATTAATTAACATCTTTTATCCTTAGTTAAGGAACGGTTCAACATTATTATCTATACCGGAAACAAATTCCACTTGCAAGATTTTGTATGATAAATCTTATGAACCTCCCAAGGGGGCAAATCAAACGAGCGTACTCGCACACGATTCTTCGTATTAAATCTTAGCAATCGCATGTGACCAGTAATATTGCCCAAGATATAAAGTATTGAATCTCATTGATTCTCTACCCGTCATAAGTCAAAGCAATAATTACTAACCACACATGATCCTATTTAAGGGACGAAGATTAAGAAATAACGAACCACTGAGGTCTAATTCTTCCTGGTTCAGTGCTGAAGAATTTATCCTCCTGTAAGTCCTTGTTCAATGAATAAGTCATGCACTAGTGTAATCTCTTGGTCAAGATAAGCCAATCCGAGCTTTACACTTCAACCTTTCACGATGGATTGTTCATTTCCATCTAGGTCGTGAATGGTGTACTTTTAGTTACAAGGGACTGTTAATTTAATCTTCTGTGATCTGGTATCACTAAATTAACTACAATGTAATATGTACTTTTTATTGAACAATTATGCAATAAATATATGTAACATTCAATGATATTTAAAGCATCAGTGATAAATAATTTATTTCGGTAAATAAGACAGAAAATTCAGTTTGGTTATACAAAGTAAAACATACTTTCTAGTATAACCCCAACACTCGTAGGCAGTACATTTCCATCAGGCAATAGACCACTAACTGCTTCCAACATACTTGTGAAGCACACATCTGACAACTGGTGAGTTGCTTTTAGGTTGAACAATATTAACACAGCTGACAGTTTTGTTGCCTTCTTACACCCGGGCCAAAGGGGTAATCCAGGAGAATCCCTTAACTTCTCTGACATATAAGGGTGATCTCATAGATCATCGTCATCCCCACTTGATGTATCAACAGTCGGTACATCTCCAAAACTATCCGCATCCACTGTATCTTTAAACCTAAAGTCAGTTCCTAGGTTGCTTGAGCTACATCCATCTCTTCTCTCACCATGAGATGTCCAAACGGTATATGTTTTATCAATACCGTGAATCATCAAGTGGTCGAACAAACTTTCTCGACCACTAACGGTTTTTCCATTCATACATTTCCAACACGGGCACGAAATGTACCGATGGTTGGTGCAGTGTCTAATTGCATGATTACAAAATTCTTCTACCTCATTCCTATACTCCTCTGATAATCTATCTGCTCGAACCCACTTTTGATCCATGTAGAACTAGAGATGCCTATAGGAAAGACAATATGAAGTGTTTCTCAAGACAATGTATCCTAATGTATTAAACCTAAAAGTATTCCAATAATAAAACAATTATTTTTTTATTGAAGGCTATTTCGTAACAAAACAAATGCATACCTAACCATACTTAATCTACATTCATTTTAATTTTCTAATTTTGAAATCCTTTCAATTTTTGACTCATTCACAAAATGAGTCTTACAAAAACTTGCATATAGAATGTGGGAGTACCTATGGTTTGTATATTGCATGTACCTATGGATTTGTTGCTTCTCAAGACAATGTATCATAATGTACCATGCATCTAAAGCAACACACTATCCATTCACCAAATCATTAATTTAATAACCCAAATATATCCTAATGTATTTAATCCTAATTTATGCTTAAATCCTCACACAAGCATATTATCAAACACCTTGAGTGCATCAATTGTTCATCTCAAAATTAGCATAAAAATCAAGCCAAGCCGCACAAGATATATTCATCTCTAACAAATTGTTCATCTCTAACACTAACAACAATTAATTCAAGCCACTAACAACAATAAACCAAGCCACACAATATATATATATATATATATATATATATATATAAATAATTAACAATATATAAATCAATCATCAATTGTTCATCTCTAACACTAACAACAATTAATCCTAACAAATTAGCTAATTAATCAAGCTAAACACATTTATATAAACAATTAGTCCTAACATATATATATATATATAAGAAAAATTACTTGTGGAGGCAGAGAAAGGGCGGCGGCAAGGGGGGTATTTGAGGACGCCATGGCGGTGGCAAAGCTCATGACACGGAGTTGGAAGAGGAGGGCTATTTACGAAGCTTAGAGGGAAGAGGAGGGCAACGGCTGCTGGTTCGATTTGGGGGAGAGGGAGGAGATTAATGGTTCGATTTGGGGGAGAGGGAGGAGGAGGGTGACGCTAGCTGAGATATGGGGCAAAAATAATAATTCTGGTTCGCGATTTGGGGGTGTAATAATAGGCCGAACTATTGGACAGCGATTCGAAACAGCTGTCCAAGGTGGTTTCTTGGATAGCGGTTCGAAATCGCTGTCTAAAAGCATTTGCACAGCGGTTCTCAACCGCTTTCTAAGTTTTGTACTTGGACAGCGGTTTTGAACCACTGTCTATTTTTTTTTTTAATTAAAACCGCTCTCCAAGCTATATTTTGGAGAGCTGTTTGAAAAATGGGTTGTCCAAGTGCAGTTGTGCAAGCTTAAATGTGTAGTAGTGTGGGTCAACAAATGTTGTCTTTCTTTTCTACCTTCTCTACTCTCTTAATACTCAATATTTTCATTAGTTTTATAACAAAAATACATATAAAACTACCCACACCCTATAAAATAGACGTTTTCATCCGCCTAATAAGAAAATTAGATTTGTACTTAACAAAATAAGTACACACTCACTTTATAGTTTATACGTCTCAATTGGTTGAATTCATATTACCCTTCCCCAGAGTCAGTCCCATAATTTTAGGAGCCCAATGCAAAAAATATTATTGAGCCCTTCATTTTTATAGGAAAGACACGATTCTTTTCAAGTGTCGTTCATAAAAAATAAATTCTGAATGCATTATGTAAAATGTATAAGATTAAATTTAAGAGAGAGAAAATTAAACAAAGTGGAGAAGAAAAAAAGGGAAACGTGATTTATGATGATTGTGTATAGATTTGGTTTGATTAATTTAAGAAAAACGAGATTGGGTGTGGATTTGAAAAAAAAAATATAACTACGTATGGAAAAAATATGTAAGAAAAAAAAATTAATTTGAAAAATAGTAAAAAGGAAAAATATAAGAAAAACAGAAGAGTAAAAAAATTATAAAGATTTTGAACAGAATACAAATATAAAGGGAAAAATTATTGAAAATATAAAAAAGGAAAAAAAATGTAATTTGAAAAATACATAATATAAAGAAAAAAGAAGAGTGAAAAAATTATAAAGATTTTGAATAGAATAAAAATAAATAAAAATGTAATTTGAAAAATATTAGTATAAAAGGAAAAAGGATGAGTGAAAAAATTATAAAGATTTTGAATAGAATAAAAATAGATAAAATATAAGGTATCGCGCCTGTGATGTTCTTTAAAGAGCGCCTATTACCAACTCATTTGCCTTAACTAATGTGACATATCTGTCGATTTTTTAAATTGTTAAATATATATATATATATATATATATATATATATATATATAAATAAATAAAAAATGGGGGCCTTCGTCGGGAAAGGGGCCCTGTGCAGTGACACCGCTTGCGCCGCCCCAGGGCCGCCTCTGCCCTTCCCCAAACTTTTCAAACATATAACCAATTTTTCAAATTCTGCAAATCACATTTCTCAAACTCTATACAAATTAATGGGACGGAGGGAGTACCATATTTCTGTTGAAAACCTTTCACAGCCGGTCTTGCCTTGTAACGCTTGCTTTCATCCTCCTTCTCTTTAATTTTGTAAACTTTCTTTCCCTTTGGGAGCTCAACTAAATCCCAAGTTTCGTTGGTCATCAATGAATTCATCTCATCGTTCATCGCAAGTTTTCACTTGCTCACCTGCTCATTAGGTGAAGCCTCTGCGTAAAAATTAAGGCTCACCACCATCAGTCAACAATAAGTAATGAAGGTGTATACTTATCAGGAGATCGATGTTTTCTTGCGGATCTCCGCAACGAAATTGTTGCTTGTGGTGTACGTGGTTCTTCCTCAACAACTATATGGTGATCATGAACGATCTTGCTCCAACCTGAGTTCGAAATGTCTAACTCAACAATCTGAGTCTCAGAACCAACTGCTTCAGATGTACCCAACCTGTCTTTGTATAATATCTGCTCATTATATACGACATCTCGATTACGAATTATCTTTCGATTCTTTTCATTTGAACCAAATTATTCATCGTCATATCCAATATAGTACATCTAACAGATTTTAGCATCCAATTTACTTCTATCAGCAACATCAATATGAACATATGAAATAACTTAAATACTCGAAGAAAATATTTACCTCTTTACCAGTCCAGGCTTCCTTTGGTATGCAACTTTCCAAGGGAGTTGAGGGTCCGTTGTTTATCAAGTAAGCTGCAGTGTTCACTGCTTCTGCGCATATCATCATCCGTAGTCTACACTTCAATCTAATGCTTCTATCACGTTCACATAAGGTTCTGTTCATATGTTATGCAACATTGTACTGCTAGGGGTTCCTTTCACAGTTTCTCCATGTGAATTCCGTTTGCTTCACAAAATTCTTTGAACTCACGGACCTCCTACTCTTCGCCATTATCATATCTCAATCACTTCACTTTGAGACCTATCTCAGTTTCTACAAGAGCCTTCCACTTCCTGAAAGCATTAAAGGCTTCAGATTTACTTTCCAGAAAATAAACTCATACCTTTCTCGTAGAGTTGTCAATGAAAGTCATGTAAAATGACGTTTCACCAAGAGATATGACCGGTGCTGGACCCCACAAGTCGATATGGACTAATTCCAACTTCTGCTTCCTTTCGGAAAATTTACCCTTTTCTGATTTATGAATACACATTCCTCACATAGCCCGATGTCAAATGTCTTGAGGTCTGGCAATTTACTATTCGAACACATCACTATCATCCACTTCTCACTCATGTGGCCAAGGCGGCAATGCCACAAATCTGTTGGGGAATGATTCGCGCAGATCTATTCGGGGTGAATATTTAAATACAAATTTAATTCATTAATTATTACTAGCATGAATTAATCCTATATTAATTCAAATAATAATTGCAACAACATATCATGCATATAAAAAGCCACGTAAAACCTACGCATGCGGAATCTATGGGTTTACGTGAACGTACCTCTCGGGATGGCAGTGACTTCGGTCGGACGGACTAACCAAAAGGACTTCCCAAGTATTCTCTTAGCCCTTGCTCAACTATCCGGTGGAAGGACACTTGTCGAACAAATAACAAAAGGAAAAAATAAACTTTGTTGCACCACTTTTGTGGATTTGCTAATATTTCCAGCACATGGAATTGTTCTTAGGAATGAAACAATCATCCCCTATTTATAGGAGAGGGAGTGGTCAAAATTCTTGTAGAAAATCAATGTGGGAAAAGACTTTTCTTGGTCACCAAGAAATCTTGAATATATCTCCTATATTCTTTTTCCCATAATTAAAATATTCCACAAAAATTCCACCTCCTCAATTATGGATAGATTTCGAAAATAATGCCTTGCAAGATTCTAAGATTTGGATCTTCTTGAATTTATGAGATATTCTTGTATTTCAAGAAATACATATCTTCCATAATATCTTTTCAAGAAAATCAAGAAAATCTTTCTTGCCCATTATCTTCAAATTTTTGAAAATTCTATATAGATAACCAAGTGGGAAATTTCTTGAATTTAATGAGATAATCTTGTATTCCAAGAATACATATCTTCATTCCATAACAAAATTTCAAAGAAAATCTTTCTCCCTACTATATCTATAATTTCGAAATATTTAGGAAAAATTAAGCAACAATATTTATTTTATTTTAATCTCCTTTTCAGTTATTGGACTATTTGTTGGGCTACTCAGGGGGCCTTTAGGAGAATTAAGATTGGACCTTCTAATGGGTCTTGAATATCTAATATTGAGCCACAATATAATTCAAGCCCATAAATATTAATTAATCCCACTACATAATTAATATTGCACTATCCATCTTAACCCATATTACAGTCAATATGGCTCCCGGTCATTATTTCCCATGTTTAAGATTATCTAGCCCATTAATTAATTCAAGCCACTGAAATAGCTTTCCGTTAATTAATATCTTTTGTCCTTGGTCAAGGAATGGTTCAACATTATTATCCATACTGGAAACTAATTCCACTTGCAAGATTTGGTATGATAAAGCTTATGAACCTCCCAAGGGGCCAAATCAAACAAGCGTACTTGCACACGATTCTTCGTATTAAATCTTAGCAATCATATGTGACTAATAATATTGCCCAAGATAAAAAGTATTGAATCTCTCTTTGATTCGCTACCCATGATAAGTCAAAGCAATAGTTACCAATCCGACGAAGGTTAAGAAACAACGAACCACTGAGGTCTAATTCTTCCTTGTTCAGTTCTGAAGAATTTATCCTCCTGTAGGTCCTATTCAGTGCATCAGTCATGCACTAGTGTAATCTCTTGGTCAAGACAAACCAATCTGAGCCTTACATCTCAACCTTTCGTGATGGATTGTTCATTCCCATCTAGGTCGTGAATGGCGTACTTTTAGTTACAAGGGACTGTTAATTTAATCTTCTGTGATCTGGTATCACTAAATTAACTACAATGTAACACGTACGAATTATTGAACAGTTATGTAGTAAATATATGTAACATTCAATCATATTTAAATCATTAGTGATAAATAATTTATTTCAGTAAATAAGTCTGAAAATTCAGTTTCGATTATACAAAGTAAAAAGCATACTTTTCAGTATAATCCCAACAAAATCTTCATTACTCTTTGCACCTGCAAGAGCAATACTATTCCAAGAGTTGATTGTCATTTACTGTTGGTCCCGAAAAACCCGATTTAGTAACTCGTAAAGTCTCAATGAGAGGTGACTTTAAATTTTTTTTTTTTTAAAGAGTGTTATGAAGATTTGCTAAAGTATTGTTGCGAGTCATTTTTTTATGAGAATTCTACGTGGCTAATTTTAGAACAACTCACAAACAAAATAAGTACGTGTACAATAAATGCAGTAAATAACAAGAAATTGTTGACTCAGTTCGTCAATGAATGACTACTCTGGGGGCACCCCAAGCCAGGGATGTCATATTGCGAGGTTTACGTATACCGTACACAATACTTCTTGTGGGGAAAAGATTTGGGAAATATATGTGAGTAACTGGGAATTTTTTATGAACCCCTCTAGAAAATTTTCTCTGAACCTCTCTCTTGTTCTTTTTTCTTCTATTTATAGTACTTTAACAAGCATGAGCTAGTTTGGCAAGCATGAGCTGGAGACTTCGTGTCTTGCAAGAACTCATGTGATGCTGCCACGTTTTTAACTTCGTCTTTACTTGCTTATAAGGCATTCTTTCTTGTCGCCCAGATGGTTCAGTTCCGTTGGTGACTTGGCTTTTACATCATCTGCTCTTTGTATTGACTTTTGTTCGATCGATCGCTCTGTTTGCTCCTTTGACCATATCGATTTTGTACTGGAGCACTGTCTTGCTTGGTCGGCAAGTGGCGAGCATACCTGCTTGGTCGGCAAGTGGCGAGCACACTTGTTTGGTCGGTACGGCGAGCACACTTATACTTTTGTCAAGGCGAGCATGCTCGTAGCGAGCATACTTGTAGCGAGCATATTAGTAGTGGGCATATTGATGCGAACATACTTGTAGCGAGCACACTTGAATTATTATCTGGGCGAACACCTCTCCACCGGATATGGTTATTTTAATAATTTTTTGATACACGTGTCCCTCCAACGTGCATAAATTAATCGGGTAATTGTATCGATCACAACAATACCCCCCAGTCGGGCCGCTTTGTATTCATCATGGGGGCCCAGCTGAATGTCGCTTCGTCTTCTGTGTCAGAATCCCTTTTTTTTTTAATTTTCAAAATTTCTTGCATCATCTATAAATACCTATTTTGCCGCCTCAGCCTTTCTTCTTTCTCTTCAGTTTGTCTTCTCTTTTTCTTCGTACTCCGTCCCGTCTGAAATTTTCGGCAAGAGCGCGCTTGTTTTGGCGAAGGATTTCTTTCAGGTAACAATTTCGTACGCTCTTTAATTCCAATTATGACTTCTCATTCAAGTTCTACCGCTTCAATAGAATCAAACCATCATATTCCTCTTCTTCCTCTTTCCTTCCGATCTCTCGTAGTGGTGCTAATGCGCCAGAGATGAATGCCTCGGGTTCAAGATCCCGTTGGCAAGTTCGACAGTCATTTGCCATTCTTTCATCGGATTCTGACGATGCCCTGAATGAGTTAGATCGGGATTTAGCGTGTACCAATTTTTTTGATGGTTCGGGTGAAGATTCTTTATCCCAACCCCAAGTTAGATCTAGGGTTGTATATAGTCACAATGTAAATAGGGGTGATGACTATATGAGGGAGGAAATCTCGGTGACTGGGAATGTTAATGTGTCGAACAGAGGACTCGAAGGCAAACAGAACACGGAGCTCGACATCCCTGTTGGTCTTCCTTATAGCCCAACATATATTGAGTATAGTACTCGTTATGATTTTGATTGGCCAGAACAACCTCACAAGACCAGGGTTGAGAATGAATATCCGGCGAGCAAAATTGCAAGCGTGATTGACGTAGATATGCTCGGCCAATTATATCAGAATTACGAGACCCCAAAAGATGTGTTTTTCTGGGCGCCTGGTCCCGATGAACGAGCAGACCAGCCTCCTGAGGGTTGTGTTGCTGTGAATTTAGACACAATGGAAGTGGTTCTTCGATTCCCCCTTCATCCGGCTATTACTCGCCTGCTCGTAGAATGGAACATCACCATTACACAGCTGAAGCCGAATGGGTGGCACATGATTGTGAGTTTCTCAACTCTGTTCGGCAAAACGAAACCCGTGTACTATCCAACAGCAGCAGAACTCTCTCAATTAGTTCATTTGTCCCGACCCAAAGGTGAACATGGATGGTTGTTCATGCAGGCGAATGCCAAATATAAGGTCATCGAGGATGTGCCGAACAAGATTACTGATTGGAAAGAAAAGTTTTGGTTCGTCGGGGGTGATTGGAAAAGCCCTGCTTCTGGATGTGAACCAAATGCTCGCTTAGATATCCCCACAGATTTTGGAATCTGCCGAAGTAAGTATTTTTGTGATTTTGCTCTTCACAATGAACTGATTTTAACTTATTTTCTCAATCTCAGGAATTCAAGCAGCAACGGACAAAGAGACAAACGATGGTTATTTCAGCAGTATCTGGCAAATCGATCTTGAGCCATATTCAGAACGGTCAGTGAAGACGTTGAATACTGCTGACCAAAGGAAGAAGGGAGGATTGTACGTGCCCCCTCATCATTTAGTTGCTGTCAATCCAGCTGGTAAGGATTGTTTTTTATACTTGCAAATGTATTGTGCCCTTTTGTCCCCGGTTTCTCTTTCTTTTTTAATAAATTCATCTGTCTACAGCTTTCCCTACCATCACTGTTGCTGTAAGCACATCCGAGCATACTGAAATGGCTCGAACTAAGAGACCTCAAGAGCTTGCTCGAATTCAAGCCGAGAGGGATGCTCAATGAGCAAATCGAGGGGAGGTGAGCAGAGTGAAAAAGGAGAGCCGACCAGCCGCGCCCGGACCGGGCAAGTCAAGTCGGCCAAAGAGGACAACTCGTCCTGTCGAGCAGGGATCGAGCGACCAAGGTCCCTCATCGAAGAGATCCAGAAGGGCACCTGACGAATAAAATACGATAGCTCCAATGAGCATCGATGTTATTGAGATGACCCCCACTGCTGAAGCGACCAGGATAACTGGCTCTGTGGTCGATCCGATCGCACAAATTGTCAAAATTGAGGTTGGTACGTCTACTTCACCTCCTACAGGACCCCGAACCTGGACCCCTTTGAGTTCCCAGCTTCGTTCTCCTGAGGATAAATCATTTATGGGATGGGATCCTGCTCGGGTAAACAGGTACATTTGCTCGTCTGTTGGAGTGCCTCTTTGTTCCATTTTATTTGGTCGTTTAGTCGTGTCTATTTGCTCGGGTGAATATGCAGGTTGAACAGATTGGCACCTCTGATGCCAGATTTGAAAGATTATTACTGCTCTCCTAGTGTCCGCAACATTCCTGGCCTTCCCGAGCATGTTCAGAGGCGTGTGAAACCCCCATTCGAGCATGGACAACTGAGCTCGAAGAAGCCACTAAGGGTCCAACGCCTTTGGAAACCATGCGACTTGGCCTAGTGCGCCATGGCCAATCTTTGGTTCTCCTTGAGAAAGTTTATGCCGAGTCTGCCCAACTTCATGCCAACTACGTGGCTCTTATTACGAGTTTAGAAGACAAAGTGAATGAGCTCACCAGGACCCAAGATGAAATGAAGTTGGCTTAGGGAAAAGTATCCTCAGCCCAAGCAGAGGCTCGTAATGCTCAAGAGGATGCTCATCAAGCTCGGGAAGATGCTCGTCGGGCCAGAGAGAAGCTAGGCCTTGCTCGGGAAGAGCTGCACCGCAGTCGGGAAGAGGTGGCTAGCATTATGAGAGTTCAGGACGAGCTGAACATTGAGCTCAGGAAGCTCAGAACTGGCATCGAGACTGCATAATGTGAGAAAACTCTACTCGCTCAACAACTCCTCACTGCTGAAGAGACCAACACACGTCTGGGTCTTGAAAATTCAAAATTGCACACTGAGGAGTATGTTGATTCCATGTCCAATTTCTCCTATATATGTGCCTTTGCAAATGCCATCCATTCTGCTAGACAAACACTTACTGCCGACCAGATTACCCCGCTCGTAACCCATCTCGAGAAGTACCTGATCGACAACCCCCCGGATCGCAACCTTCCAATATCTGATTTGGCTGATCTGTGCAATTTCTCTAATCTTCCTGATGGGATCGAGATTGATGACCCTATTTTAGATGAGGAAGATGATTTGGATGTGGATGTTTAAGGTATTGTTGACCAAGCTTGCCGAGCCGAGCATGGGTTGAATCAGGTGCAAGGCGAGCAAAGTGGTCCACCTGAAGTCGAGGAGAATGCATTGTTCTGTGAGCAGACGAGGCTTGATGGTTCTGGGGGAGTTGCTGTCGAAAGGACATAGCAGACGGGTCAAAACCTGCTCTATACATCTCTTCTACCCACCCCCAATAATGAATTTGTTCCTTAATTTTGCTTTTTGCTTTGCTGAACAATTTCTTCTGAACTACCGTGTAATTTTTGTCTTGTTGAACTTGCTTGTTGAACAATTTTGCTGTTTCCATTCGAATTTGATTGTTGAACAATTTCCTCTAACCTGATCGTGGAGGATGAATTTTGTTGCTGATGAATGGTTGATGTTTGTTTTGCTTCCTAGTTTATGCCATCTTTTCTTCTGAATGAATTCGAACATGATCTGTGTCTATGTTCCACCCTGACTTCTTTGATTTTTTGATTGTCTTATTGAGGTGCAATCAGATTGATCGTCTTATTTAGCTACGACCAGATGGGTTAACTTATGTGCAACCCCTCCTTTCTTGTTTCGTGATCGTCTTATTTAGCCGCGATCACTATTCTTACTCGGGTCGTCTTATTTAGCTGTGACCCCGTACTCATCACTCGCTTTGTTGCGGGTATCTGTAAGTACTAGTCATCTTATTTAATTGCGACTGCGTACCCATCACTCGCTTTACTGCGGGTATCTAAGTACGAATTGTTTCGTCAGGTGAACATAAACTTCTGCTCGTTCGTCTTTGTTCGGGTCATCCGGCTTAGGTGCGACCTCTGATAGGCTTCAACTAGAAATACTTAACAAAAAAATATATTTTGCAACATGTTCCTATTCTATTACAACCTTTAAATTTGAAGAAGACTGTTTCTATTACAAATAACTATAGAAATCTATGTTTCTATTTGAAGAAGACTGCTCGCACCTTTTTATCCCCTTCTGTAGATGCCTGAGCATCAGCATCCGTGTGTTGTTTCGTGCTGATGCCACGACATCCCACCACCTCGGAGGAGATTTTAGGGATGCGTAGGGGACTAGTGATTTACTACTGCATAAGCAGTGAGCAACGTGGAGTGGCAACCATGACTCTGCCGAGCATCTTGAGTCCGTAACGAGCACCAACCTTTGCTCGGAGTGTCTTACGAGGTATAAAGCTAGTACTAGAGCAAACGCCAGGACACATGATTGAGTCAGCAAAATGACTGCTGAATCGAGTGTCGAAAACTTCGTCTGGAGGCATACCAAACCAACTATCTCGCGATAACTGAATTTTCTTCTACTATGTTTGCAGTATTTTTTTCTTTTTCTCTGTTTTTCTCCTACTTTCTTCAACTGTCAATATGCCCATTTATACTACTATCCCAAACAAGTACTGGCCTATCTAGTTGGTGTTGGCCTTTTGTTTTAAATCCTCCTTTTGACATCTGTCCTTGTCTTTGCCAGTTTTTATTCAAGGATTGACACGTACCTCTTTTGGTTGCCACCACTTCTGAACTTGTTTTGACACGTATCTTCTATCTTTTAATAGTGTTGGCCATAATTTTTTTCTAGAAGATTCAGAAATTTGTGTCGGACACGGTGTGTTCTTTCTCATATTTGTCCTATTCGTCTCAGCCGAATGGCTCATTATGCTTGGGTTCTTTTTTTACCCCAATAGCTAGCCAGTTGTGCTCGTCGTTACTGATAATAATTTTTCAGATTCGACGCATTCCACGAATAGGACAACGGAACTCCATTCAGGTCTTCCAAATCATATGCCCCGTTTAACAAACGTTCTGTAACTCTGGATGGACCTTCCCATGCTCGGCCGAACACACCGCTTGGAACCCCCATTGCTCGTCTGAGAACCAGCTCGCCCATGTTGAACCTGCGTGTTCGGACTTTGGAGTTGTAGAACTTTTATGATCTTTTTTTTATACATAGCGTTCCTGAAATCGGCCTCCATCCTTCTTTCTTCCAACAGATCTGCATTTAGGGCGAGCGCCTGGTCGTTGATGTGCTCTCCAAAACTCATTATCCGATGGCTCGGAATCTTTACTTCTGCCGGTATAACAGCTTCCGCACCAACTGTCAGGGTAAACGGGGTTTCTGCAGTTGATGTTCTGAAAGTAGTACGATATGCCCATAATATTTCTGGTAACTCTTCAGCCCATGTTCCCCCCTTGGAATTATCAAGTTTAGCCTTGAGGGTATGCTTGATAATTTTATTGACAGCTTCAACTTGTCCGTTCGACTGGGGGTAATACGGAGTAGAGTAATGCTTCTTTATGCCCCAACGAGCACAATTTTGTCGGAATTCACTTCCATCGAACTGTTTGCCATTATCTGTTACCAATGACTGGGGAAGACCAAAATGGCAAATGATATTTTTCCAAACAAAATTCCACATTCTTTGTTCGGTGGCTTAATGGCTTCAGCTTCTGCCCATTTAGTGTAGTAATCAACAGCAACTACAACATATTTTACTCCCGATGTGCCAGTAGGAAACGGGCCGATCAAATCGATTCCCCATTTAGCAAACGGCCACTGGCTGTAAACAGACACTAGTTCTTCCGGTGGGCTATGGATAAGTGGGGCGTGTACTTGACATTTATAACATGCGCGGGCATACGCGATCGAATCTTTCTTAAGGGTCGGCCAGTAGTAACCTTGTCTGATGATTTTATATGCCAGGACAAGCCCACCTGTATGGTTTCCGCATACTCCATCATGAATTTGTTCCATAATCACATGACCCTCTTTAGGAGTAATACATTTCAATAATGGAAGTGAGAAACTCCTTTTGTATAAATGCCCATCTAGGATAGTATAACGAGCAACTTGTAATCTGAGGCGAGTAGTTTGTGCTTTATTTTCGGGGAGAAGTCCTTTTTGTAAGTAACTTAAAATTGGAGTCATCCAGGTTTCTTGCTCGCCTGTCACATGGGCGACCACAACTCTGTGAATTGATGGCGAACAAGTTGTGACGACCACAATGTCCGCCGTGCTCATCACTCCTTTTGCTGTTGCCAATCGTGCCAAGGCATCAACGAAAGAATTATCCAATCGTGGTAATTGTTCTATGTAAACTTGTTCGAATTGTTCAAGCAGCTCCTTTGCTAGTTGCTGATATTGTGCCATATGTTCGCCTCGGGCTTCGTACTCGCCTAATACTTGGTATACGATTATTTGAGAATCGCTATAAATCATCAGCTTCTGAATTCCCATTGTCATAGCCATGTGTAACCCAGCGATCAAAGCTTCGTACTCGGCTTCATTATTTGTGGCTGGGAAATCAAAACGGATGGTTGTCGTGAAAGTTTGTCGAGTTGGGCTGATGAGAACCACGTCCGCTCCTGCTCTTGAACTTGTTGATGAATCGTCAACATACATGTGCCATGGTTGGTCAACACCTCTTTCGGGTATTTGCGGATATGTCAATTCAACCATGAAATCAGCCATAGCCTAGCCCTTCATTGCTATTCGTGGGGCGAACGTAATGCCAAATTGACCTAACTCCACCGCCCACTTGAGTAATCTGCCCGCAGTGTCTGGTCGGTGGAGAACTTGTCGTAATGGAAATGTGGTTAACACTTCAACTGAGTGATTGAAAAAGTATGGTCGCAGTTTTCGGACACTCATAACGAGAGCATACGCGAGCTTTTCCAGTGGAGGGTACCGGAGCTCGGCTTCTTTGAGTACCTGACTTACATAATAAACGGGCAAATGTATCGCCCCCTCTGCCCGAACGAGCACAACGGTAATTGCATGCTCTGATGCAGCAAGATACAGATAAAGTTGTTCGCCTGCAACAGGCTTAGATAATGTTTGAGTATCCGCCAGGTATTGTTTTAATGACTCAAATGCATTTTGGCAATGCTCTGTCCATTGGAATCTCCCTTTCTTTAATGCGTCAAAGAAAGGGTTGCATTTGTCTCCACTTCGTGATATAAACCGGCTTACAGAAGCCAATCGTCCAGTTAATTTTTGAACTTCTTTCACACTTATGGGGGCCTGCATGTTGAGCATAGCTTGAATCTTTGATAGGTTCGCTTCAATCCCCCGTTGACTGACCATGTGTCCTAGGAATTTTCCTGAATGAACCCCAAAATTGCATTTCTTCGGATTTAACTTCATGTTGTACTCCCTGAGAATATCAAACGTTTGTGCTAGGTGGGTAATGTGGTCTTCCTTATGCTCGCTCTTTACCACAATGTCATCAATGTACACCTTAATTGTTCGACCTATGTGTTCGTCGAACATCTTATTCACCAAATGTTGATACGTTGCTCCAGCATTCTTTAATCTGAATGGCATGCGTTGCCAACAATATATATTCTTTTCGCTGTAGAAAGTCGTATTCTTTTGATCGTCTGGATGCATGGGTATTTGGTGATACCCAGCAAATGCATCCATGAAGGTCATGAGCTCATGTCCTGCTGCGTTATCGACAAAATAATCAATATGTGGCATCGGGAAATTATCTTTCGGGCATGCCTTATTTAAATCGGTGAAATCTATGCACAACCTCCAAGTTCCATTAGATTTGCGGACGAGCACAGGGTTTACAAGCCATCTTGGGCACTTTACTTCTCGAATCAATTTATTATCGAGCAATTTCTTGATTTCACTATCCATAGCTGCATACTTCTCCGGACTGAATTTTCTCCGCTTCTGGATTATTGGAATTTGTGTTGGGTCATGGTTAAGAGAGTGACATGCATGTTTAGGATCAATGCCGACCATGTCCTCATGTGACCAAGCGAACACATCCAAATTTGCTCGGAGATACGCGATCATTTCTGTTCGGAATGGTTCCGGTAATTCTCCCCCGATAGACACTTCTAATTCCGGTCTGATCGGGTCGATATTGACAGACTCCAATTGTTCAACAGGGGTTGCTCACCTCTTCTTTTGCTTCCATCGGGGATCTTCGATCGACCCCCGGTGTTCATCATCTACCTCCATAGGATCGAAACCTATACGAGGTTCTAGGTCCGGTAGCTCGTTTGGTGGATCAATGTTCATTAAATTTGGAACATGAGTTATCATCCCGGGTTCTGTGTTCACCCGTGGAGATGTGCTCATCAGAGGAGGTATGAGCGTCCTCAGCGATATATCTGTCTGTTGGCTTGATTCTCCGATTTCCCATGTTTGCTCCATCATGTTGACGATTTTTTGCTTTTCTGGTACGCATGACAATAAACTATCTCGAGCTTTTTTCTGGTTGCCTTTTACGCTACACGTCCCTTCTTGGGTTGGAAACTTAACACAATAGTAATAAGTCGAACAGGCAGCTTTGAATTCCTGAATAAATGGGCGACCTAAAAACCCGTTATAAGTAGATGGAGCATCAACGATTACAAAATCTAGCATTCTAGTTCGTCGGATCTCCGGATTTAAAGTTGACTCTAGCTCGACTCCTAACCTGATCAGACCATAGGGCCGGGTTATAGATTCCCCGAAACCCATGATGGTGTGATCACATGGTTCTATGTAACTACTTAGGTCCCCAACTTGCTTCTCCATTTGGTGCAGAGTGTTAACAAACAGAATGTTTGCATATGCTCCAGTGTCGACCAGGAGACGATGCACCTTCAAATCGAGAAGACGAGCGCTGATGGTTAGAGAGTCATTATAGGGGTGATTATGCCGTCGAGATCATCTCTCGAGAACATGATTTGGTGAGAGGGCGGCGTGCTAGCTGATGTGCTCGCCACCTTCACCTGATGGATGGTTTGCATGGCACTCATTTCCATCTTCTTCCGCCTATTCGATAACATCGGTGCCTGATAGCATCCACCCACCGGAGCATAATCAGGACGAATCATGTTGATTTCTTGACTCTCTCGACCTCTACCCATAGTAGGAGCCCCTCTTTTGGGTAATTCCAACCTCTTGTGGGATTCCTCGGGATCACTATCAGATGCTTCTTCAGCCTTACGCTTACCCCTACGATCACCTGATTTTTCTGTTTGGGAGTCTCTGTTCGCTGGCTTTTTGAGGAACTGCGTAAGACGATTCCCTTCATATAACTTCCAAAGTTGACGAAGTAGATCGCGACAATCTTCGGTATTATGTCCGATGTACTCATGATAATTACAGAACTTGGAAGCATTAAGCCGATTTTTATCTCTTATGATTCTTCGTGGCTTATCCAACATGTCCCGATCCTTAATTTGATTGAATATCATTTCTGCTGAAACGCCTAGGAGACTTCGTAGGGCAAGTGTTTCTGCTCCTTCTTCAAAAGGTTTAAAAGATCCTGGGCCCTCATTCATTACCTTTTTACCAACAATTCTTTTTGTTGCTACTTCTTAGCCTAACCGTGATTGGGCGAGCAGATCCTGCATAGTTATAATCTTGGCTGCTCGCTCTCGAAATTCGGCATATGTGTTCGATCAATCCTGATGCATGGCTTTCCACATGTCCATATTCAAGGTCAGGCCTCCGACCACCGTGAGGATCTTGGCATCCTCTTCAACTGGGGCTCCATCGTACAAACATTTGTCAAATCTTTCAACGTATGCTCGATCTGACTCACCCTTTAGTTGGGAGAAATGTGTCAACCTCTGTTTTTGTGCTGGGCGAGCACACATGGATGAGAAATGGGACAGGAATTTCTGTCCCAACTGGGCGAAAGACGTGATGGACACAGCAGGCAAAGTAGAAAATCATCTGTGGGCCCGGTCGCCCAACGTCATGGGGAATGATCAGCACTGCGTAGAGTCGGTGGCGCCCATGGCAATCATAAAGTCTGAATATTTGCTGAGGTGAACATGTGGGTCAGACTCAACATCGAACATAGGGATTGGTGGTCGCATCTTTGCCACTTTTTCTTGTACTTCGGCTACCATGATCGCCGGTGTTAGTGGCGAGCAGGGCATTGTGCTCGCCCGCGGAAGTCCTTTCGTTGCGGCCAGGTCGGCCTGTAAACCCTCGATTACTTTTTGCATTTTTGCAAATTTTATGGAACTGACAGACTTGGATCGGGGCTGTGTCCCATCATGAGGACCCGGGGGGTCATGCTCATGATGGGGCAGTCCCCCTTTCCATGTTCATCCTTGACTACCCAATCGATGATGGATAGACAATTTAGTTCCAGTCGATTTTTGTTGTTCTTGCTGTCTTTCGGGATGCGGGCAATCATGAGGATCTGAGGGAGCCAGCATGTTCGTCGGCTGTTCCCTATCGGGATCCTGACGCCTATGATTGCAATTCGGTCTTTAACGGAGAGCCTCAAATGCCCAAACGCCGATGGTCTGGACTCTTGAGGCTGCTCGTCGTCCGACATATCATCAGTCTTTTTATTGGCCCGCTTCTGCACAGCTTTCAATTTAACTCGCTCGCTATCAGGTGTATGCGAGCGTCGATCATCATCATCTTGAACTTTCAACTTGGCCAACTCCTTTTCGGCCCTCTCTTTCTGTGCTCGCAACAAGAAAGTGATGGCCTTTGTTGTGGCCGTCGGATCGTTTGCGATATCCTCAAGATTGATGGTTTCCACGGTCTGATTTTGTGAGGCTGATGCTGAGCCTCTTTCTGAGCACGAGGTCGGCTCTGTCCCGACCTCTCCATCTGAGTATTCCTATATTGAGGCATTATATTTCTTTTTTCTGCCTCGGCTATCTACAGGATTGTGTATGGGCTGGTTTTTTCTACCCTCTTTCTAGCGTCAATTGTTGCGAGTCATTTTTTTATGAGAATTCTATGTGGCTAATTTTAGAACAACTCACAAACAAAATAAGTACGTGTATAATAAATGCAGTAAATAACAAGAAATTGTTGACCCAGTTCGTCAATGAATGACTACTCTGGGGGCATTCCAAGCCAGGGATGTCATAGTGCGAGGTTTACATATACCGTACACAATACTTCTTATGGAGAAAAGATTTGGGAAATATATGTGAGTAACTGGGAATTTTTTTGTGAACCCCTCTGGAAAATTTTCTCTAAACCTCTCTCTTGTTCTTTTTTCTTCTATTTATAGTACTTTAACAAGCATGAGCTGGTTTGGCAAGCATGAGCTGAAGACTTCGTGTCTTGCAAGAACTCATGTGATGCTGCCACATTTTTAACTTTGTCTTTACTTGCTTATAAGGCATTCTTTCTTGTCGCCCAGATGGTTCAGTTCAGTTAGTGACTTGGCTTTTATGTCATCTGCTCTTTGTATCGACTTTTGTTCGATCGATCGCTCTGCTTGCTCCTTTGACCATATCGATTTTGTACTGGAGCACTGTCCTGCTTGGTCGGCAAGTGGCGAGCATACCTGCTTGGTCGGCAAGTGGCGAGCACACTTGTTTGGTCGGTAAGTGGCGAGCACACTTGTTTGGTCGGTTCGGCGAGCACACTTATACTGTTGTCAAGGCGAGCATGCTCATAGCGAGCATACTTGTAGCGAGCATATTAGTAGTGAGCATATTGATGCGAACATACTTGTAGCGAGCGTAGCGAGCACACTTGAATTATTATCTGGGCGGACACCTCTCCACCGGATATAGTTATTTTAATAATTTTTTGATACACGTGTCCCTCCAACGTGAATAAATTAATCGGGTAATTGTATCAATCACAACAAGTATGTATGACAGTTAATATGAAAGCAAATAAGAACACACGTATTTTTATAGTGGTTCGGAGTCCAATTGCTACAACCACTATTCCCTATCATCAGGGGCACCTACTAAACAAACTTAACCGACTAGACTTAGTTTAATGTGTTAGTCCAACACCCAACAGATGTTTACCGAGTTCACACTCAAACGGGACTTATCTCCCTCACGGGATTGCCTACCTTCCCTTTCGGGATTGCATAGATGTTTACCGAGTTCTCACTCAAACGGGACTTATCTCCCTCACGGGATCGCCTATAGATGTTTAACGAGTTCTCACTCACCTACAAACTTAACCTATCAAACTGATTTGGGTAAGGTTTGTTTGGTTTCCAACTAGGTTGAGATTTTCCCTTACATTTGTTTAGCCTCTATGCTAAGGTTGGGAAAATCTCTCTAAGCATATGATATGGCATTTTTGCTTAGATACAATGAAGAACACTCCTGGGTAAATTTGGATATTTAATGCTCTGTGTTCTTGAATGGAGTTGCTTGAATATTTGGCTTTAATTTCACGTTGCAGATCCTCCATTTTTTTCTTTTGAAGATAGTGTAATGTATTTATAGTGTGGATTTGAATATTACCGTTGGAGAGTAAATTCAAATCCATACTAATAGTCTTCCAAATTTTTTTTTGTCCTTTTGCAGACCGTTGTTTGCATTTATGTCACATCAATATGTGTGTTGTCATCTTCTCGTCGATGACTTTTGTGTGTCTAATCTGGATCCGATTTTTTTATTCCTCTCTTCTTATTTCACTGTTCATCTCTTCTGATTTCATTTCGCTTTGTCCGGGTTCACTTTGACTGGGTTCGCTGATTCGTCTTCGCCTGATCCGGTTGGCGGCTGATCCGCCTGATCTGATCCGGTTGGTCCGATCTCAGGGCTGATCCGTCTGGGCTTCGATTCGTAGATGTTGATCCGGTCTCATTCTTCTCTCGATCTGGGTCTGGTTCGATCGGCTCTTGATCTTCTCTCTTGATTGATTCGTCTCGTCTGACCCCGTTCTGTCTGCGATCAAGTTCGCAGATTCGGTCACCATTGATCGCGATCAAGAACAGACCGGAACTTTGCATCAACAAGATCAACATTTCTTCTTCAAAATTCTTCTTCAAAGATGTTTTTCTTCTTGTTCACCATCACTTTTACTCGAACTCATCCTACTCATCTTATCTCGATCAGTCTCGTTTGATCTCGATCATCTTTGTCTGATTTCATGAGTTTCCCCTTAACTTGTTCTCTCGTTCCCCCTCAACTTGTTATCTGTAGATTAACTTAAATAACACAAGTTGATAATATTTTGGCATAATTCATCAAAACTAAAATATCCCAACATATACAACGTTCCCTCCTTATTTCCTCGAGCCAGTACCATAGCACCTTTAGATATCTCTCATATATTACAGCCAAGAATCACAATGTAAAATCAAGATATCCTACTAAAAGTAAATTTCTCTTCAATCCAGGAATATGTCTCACATCTCGTAAATGCAAAACATTTCATTAGGTGTCTTGATCTTAACATCCCCTTCCCCTATGATTTCCAGAGGCTCATCATCTGCAAGATAAACTTACCCAAAATCTCCAGAAGTATAGTGTTCTATTATATCAGCCCTGCTGCGCGAATGAAACGATGCTCTAGAATTTAACACCCATGATTCCAGTGAACTGCTTATGCTCAAAATTAATGCATTTGAGACCTCATCAGTGGTTGTGTTTGTTCAATTGTCATCCTTTGTTGGTGTCTTGCACTGGTTTTTATAGTGACAAAGTTCATGATAGTTGAAGCACTCAATTCGACTCTTGTCCTTCTTGAGTTTATTTCTGCCCATCGACTTCGATCTACATCGATTCGAATTTGATTTAGATTCTAATCTGCATTTGATTCCTGTACTTAAGGCTAATCACATGGCCACACCCAATTCTCTCTTGTGAATTGCTTTGCCCATGATCAAGTCTCTAACTTCATCAAACCTGAGTTTCACCTTCCCTTCTGAAGCATTAACGGTCGTCACTGTCCCACTCCAACTTTCTGGTAAAGAGGACAACAAACTTAGGGCTTGTACCTCATCATCGAAATCAATATCAATCAAGCTCAATTGGGCTATGATCATATTGAACTCGTTAAGATGATTGACTACCACAATATTCTCTGACATCCTTAGATTGAATAATCTATGCATCAGATAAACCTTGTTCGCTGTTGATGGCTTTCTGTATATTTCAGTAAGAATCTCCAAAATCTCCTTTGTGGTTTTCGCCTTTGTCGTATGGAGGGCGACGTTCCTAGACAGCAACAGACGAACTACACTCATCGCCTTCCTATCTAGCAATTTTCACTCATTGCCCTTCATGGATTCGGGTTTCGATCTGCAACTTTCAAAATCGAAATTTGTTCCATCAAATTCCTCAACAGACGATTTTCCTTCAACTGATTAAAAATAAGTTATTATAGTTAAAATATTAATTTTTTGTATTGTTTTCAAATTTTACTCTTATTATAATACTTAGATATTGATTTGAAAAAAAAATACATTAAATAAGAGTAAAAATATTAATATTATAGTAAATATATTATTTAATATATCTCTATGGGACACACTAAAATGAAAATTTGATCCATCTTTATGAAACGGAGCCGTATAAACTACTTAATAAGTCTACGCCGGCCTGGTCATATGAAAGAGAAAAACTATCATGCATTCATTAATTGAAATGGAAAAAGATAGGAGATGACCTTTTCAAAGAAATACCAAAAAATGACTGTCAAACAGCTGGTTCAAATAGACAAATTAAATACCCATTAATTCGGAAAACAATCCACTGGTTTTAACTAAAGCTCATGCACAGTTTCCTTAAAATTTGATCCATATGTATCTATGTATCAAACCCTGATGAACTATCAGCCAAAAAGAAAAGTAAATCAATAATAAACTTTAATAAATGGGTAAAATAACAAAAAACATCCATATATTATTGGGTTATGGAGCCTGAGCGATTGTTACATGTCCCAATTTCTCGGGCAGAGCCCACGAAAGACTTTTAAAGCAGTATTCGAGTCAATGGACCTTTAGAGTTTTGGCTCAATTTCGCTTATGAATATCCATCTGAGTCATTGTATTTATAATCATTGAAAATATTAATAAATCTCATATTTTGGTAGTGCTCTAAGATGAAGTCATTCCTGGTGAACTGGGTCAATAAATTTGTGTTATTTAATTTCGTTCCTATCAATTTTTCTATAATTGCAGTTAAAATCCTAACATCAGGTATCACAGCATCATGTTCAAAGGATCTGGTGGGAGCAATTAGATGGCTGAAATGAAAATGATCATGAATTAACAGCTCAAAGAACAACTCAACCCACAAGTAGAGTCAGTTCAACGGTTTTAGGGCCCGGTGCAAAACAAATTATAAATAAACAATATATTATTGAATATTTGAAGTGATCAAATAAAATTTATAAATAATACATCTAAAATTAAAAGTACCTTATTAGAAAAGACATGATGATTCTTTTCAAAAGTCATTTGTCAAATTTTCTTATTGACAAATTTTCTTATGAACGCACTATGTGACATGTATAACACTAATTAGAAGAGAGAGAAAATTAAAAGTGAAAAAGAAGAAAAAAAGGAACAGCTTAATTTATGAAGACTGTGTATAGATTTTGTTTGATTAATTTAATGAAAAAGGATTTTATGTAAAATTTAAGGAGTTTTATCAATATAAGGTCTGAAAGATGGTAAATCTATCAATTTAAGGTCTGAAAGATTTTTCCTATCGATTCAACGCTTGGAAGATAGAAAACTATAAATTCAGGGTCTGAAAGATAGAATCTATCAATTCGAGGCTTACACATTTTAAGGTCATGTTTGTCACTAAACCCTAAATCCTGAAACGTAAACCCTAAACCCTTAACAAGGAACCCTAAACCCTGAACCCAGAACCCTAAACCCTAAAAATTAAAAAATAAGGACATGAAATATAAGTGTCAAACATGACCTTAAAATGTGTGAGCCTCAAATTGATAGTTTCTATCTTTCAGGCACTTGATTGATAGTTTTCTATCTTACAAGTCTTGAATCGGTAGGAAAAAAATTTCGGGTCTCAAGTCCTCAATTAACATTTTTCCAAAATTTAATTTGATAAAGAATAAGAAAGAAAAAAAAAAGAATTGAAAAAAATATGATCTTGTATGGAAGAAAAATATAAAGGGAAAAAAAGGTAATTTAAAAAATAGTAAAAAAGAAAAAGATAAGGAAAAAAAGGATTGGAAAAAATACAAAGATTGTGTACAGATTTAGAATAAAAATATAAGGGAAAAGAAAAATAATTGAAAATATAAAATGCGGAATAAAAATATAAAATACTGAATAAAAATATAAGGAAAAAGAAAAATGATTGAAAAATATAAAATATGGGATAAAAATATATGAAAAAAGAAGAATGAAAAATATAAAATAAAAATATAAGAAAAATGAAAAATGATTGAAAAAGAAAAAATATGGAATAGAAATATAAGGTAAACGAAAAATGATTGAAAAATATAAAATATGGAATAAAAAAATAAGGGAAAAGAAAAATGATTGGAATAAAAATATAAGGTAAAAGAAAAATGATTGAAAAAATATAAAAATGATGAGTGGGTCTCATGTAGAGCTGTCAGGGACCCGCCGGCCCAAAATCCACTTCAACCTACATTTTTGCGGGTTTGGGAGGGCCAACCCACTGCGGACTTTGGTTGAAAACTACTCAACCTAACCCAACCCATAGCGGGCTAGCCCGCAGGCTTTTTTTAATAAAATATTATTTTCTACATGTATTATTTATAATAAATTTTAGAGTAGTCTCATGTGTATCCAAGTGCACTGTGCACTCATAGTGCATTTTAGAACCATGTAATTTTTTATACTAAAAGATACAAATATGTTTACACTGAACCGTGCAACTATTTTTCAATATTAATAGTTGCACAGTTCAATATAAACAAGTTGTATATTTCAATATGACAAGTTACATGGTTTAAAAATGCGCTGTGAGTGCACAGCGTACTTGGGTGAATACAAGACTTAGCAAAAAATGATCGAAAAATATAAAATAAATATATAAAGAAAAAGAAAAAGAAAATGACTGAAAAATATAAAATATGGAATAAAAATATAAAGGAAAAGAAAAATAATTGAAAATTATAAAATATGCATGATGCACCTAGCCAAAAATGATTGAAAAATATAAAATAAAAATATAAGGGAAAATAAAAATGATTGAAAACTATAAAATTTGGAATAAAAATATAAGAGAAAAGAAAAATAATTGAAAAATATAAAATATGCAGCAAAAGGGTATCGATCTCGCGATACCTACCAATCATGTCATATATATTGACCTTTTAACTTATAAACATAGAGTCAGTTTTGTGTGAAAGTGGTGCATGGTAAACCACTATCCATATACCCGCAACCCGCGACCCGCATACTTAAAACAAAACACACAGCTGGACGTGAAATTACAAGCACAAAAATTATGAGAGATTGTGTTACGATTTACACGCACTGTAGGTGCGATTTACACGCACTGTAGGTGCGATTTACACACACTGATGGTGCGATTTACACGCACTGAAGAAGTGGGGTGCGATTAACACACAGTGAGAGGGCAAAGTGAGGTGCGAATTGAGAAGGCCGATTCGCACATAGTGAGGTGCGATTCAACTGAAAAGTGAAGAAGGAAGAATCAAAGAAGGAGATCGTTCGATTTGGTATAAAGAATTGTCCGATTTGTAAGAAGAACTTATGCACATTTGAGCTTTGGAATAATGGCTTCAACAGATCTAGGTATGCCACTCGTTTCATGCTTGAATTCTACAAAGTAATTTGTGTATTATATAATATTTGGATTGTAATGGTCATTAACATTCACATTTTTTTGACTTAAATTTACTTCTACAATTGGGTTTATTATTAATTAAGGATACTTTGAATAGTGCAATGATTGGATACTCTGTAATTTGCAACTTGGTGTTAAATTAATTGATTTTGTACAATGTAGAGTGGATTACAGTGTCTATTATGTGATTATAAATATTCTAGGATGCCCCTGTTGCGTATTTGCTTACAGGATGTTGAGTTGATGCTTAAGGGTTTAAACTTCATCGATGGGTTCAAATGATCTAATGCAAATGGTCTAATTCTTAGAATGATGTTCAGTGCATACTAAGTTTCTGAGTTTCTACACATTTTATATGGAACTCTTTTACTTTCATCATTGGTTTCTAAGCTTTTGATTATCTGGTAATTAATACTCAGTTTTTTGTCAATCTTGTGCTCCGTTTTTGCCAATCTTTTCGTCAATGCGCATCTCTAGACGTGTAGGATCAACGATTCATGGAAATGGATGGAGAACTTCTTTCTTCTTTTGATTTTCTGAAATGCAATGGTGATTGATCTCCAGCTTGTGTCTTTGCTCGTTTTTTCTTATCTTGATTCTTAATTGTAAATGTAACTTTTGATTCTTAATTGTAAATTGTAAAATGTTGCTGCAAATTATTGTTAATTATGGGGTTGATGGTACTGATTATGAAATTAGATGTTGGGTGATGATGCACTAGTACCATAACAAAGCCCATATAGTACAGGCTTGTGAATTTTACTTGTGTTCTTTAATAGGCTATGGACTGCAGTGTTATCTCAGCAATAAATCCCAAAACGCAGGAGTATTAACTGTTTTTACTGCTACATAACAAGTAGAGTCACAGTTAAATTAAATTTTCTCAAGGCCACCACCATTACAAATCTCAATGTGCATCACCCAACCAAATGCTTTAGCTCCATTAGCACCATCTTCTAGGCATTATTGATAAAGTCCCTTTTTTCATCTCCCTTTAGTTATTTTTCTACTAGTTGTAGTTAATGTAGGAGTGTACTATAATGTGATGCTTAGTTGTTGTTGGATAAGCCTCTACTGAAATCTGTGACAATCTCCAATCCCTTTCTTCCACCTTGCCAAATCAAATTGAGACTCTTGAACAGCTCATGGATTAATTATTTACTGCTTTTACACATAAATATATGTAATGCTACACTCATGGATTCAATGCAGCACAAAGGGGCTTCTACTAGAACTAGTTTTTGAAATCGGTGGTAATACTAATGCAGCATAAATTGATTTTCTAAGAATATCTACACATGTACAAGCGGTTTGCAGTTTCCAGGATTTCTGTTTTAAATACTTATGCAAGTAGAGCTATAGTATTAGTTTATGTAAGTTGTAGTACTGGTTGATATGAACTATAGTAATTTGTGCACATATATCATACTATTAGTCTCTCAGACTGTTTTACTTACTCTGTATTACTTTTCTTAATACAGGAATTGTTGATCAAAACACTATTTTAGTAGTTGATGCTGATGAAGAAGTTGTTGAAAATGTATATGGCGATGATGATGATGTGATAATAGATTGCACTTCTCTTTTTGAAGATGGCGAAGAAATTGAGATTGTTGTTGTAGAGGGTGAAGATAATATGATAGACGGTAAAAAATTCTATTCAATTAAACAAAAAGTTTCATATATATGTTATATAGGTTTTACACGTGTTAAACATAGTATTTTATTAAAACAGGGGACGATGACGACATTGAAGATGTGAGTGGAAGTCTGATGGGAAGGACAGGGAATAGTATGGACGACATGTACAAATTGTATTGTAGACATGCTCGAGCCACGGGGTTTAGCGAACGGAAAGGAACTAGTAGAAGCTCAACAACTGGGATAGAGTTGGCAAGATTTTATCTATGCTCTTGTACTAGAATTAAACAAAAAAAAAACTAAAGTTGAAACTACAACAAGTGGAAAAACAAGGAAGAAGAAACTAGTTAGAATTACGAGGACAAATTGCCCGGCGTTATTGCATGTCAAGAGGAACAAAGAAGGGATTTACGAGGTTCAGAAACATGTCATGCTGCATAATCATAACATAACAAGACCGGAGTGGGGGCATCATCACAGATCAGAAAGGAAGATACCAGAAGAGACTGCAAAAATTATCGAACAAATGATCTCTTGTGGAATAAAGGCTGCCCAATCTTATCACTAGTTGGAGTTTTTAGCCGGGGGAAAAGAGCACGTAGGTCACACAATGAGAGATCACCTGAACTTCGTAAGTCGTCTAAATCTGAACAAGATAGAATCAGGAGATGTACAGACTTTAATTGACATATTAGAAGAAGAAAGTGCAAATGACCCGGAGTTTTATTACAGTGTGAGATTGGACGGTGAAGCAAGGTTGGCTAACATATTTTGGAGGGACTCATCGATGAGGGATGACTATAACCTTTTTGGAGATGTCGTTGTATTCGATACCACATACAGGACGAACAAATATGACCTAATATGTGCTCCCTTTGTTGGAATTAATAGTCATTGGAAGAATGTGATGTTCGGGTGTGCCTTCATCTCTGATGAGAAAACGAAAACGTTTGAATGACTATTCAAAGTGTTTAGCAAGTCTATGGGAGGAAAACATCCAGTCTCCATCTCCACGGACCAAGATTTGGCGATGTCAAACGGTATAGAAAAGGTACGATACCCTAAATATTGAATATGAACTAATACTATGTTTCATATTTACTAATTATATACTATTTTATGTAGGTTTTCCCTGAAACTAGGCACAGATTGTGTCTTTGGTACCTGCAGCAGAATTCCATTCCAAAATTGGGCAAATGGAAGAGCGATGATTCTATGAAAGCAATGTTCAACAAGTGCTTATCAGGGTGTATGAACAGAGAGCATTTTGAAATGACTTGGAAAGAGATGGTAACAAAATATGAGCTTGCAGATGACTCTTGGTTTACACTATTATATAGCTTGAAGGAGAAATGGTGCACGACACTAAACAAAAATTTCTTTTCGACTGGAATTAAGTCATCGCAACGAAGTGAGAGCACAATACTTTGATTGGATCAAAAGCTAGGAAAGATACAAATCTGACAGCTTTTTATGAGATCTTCAAGAATTTTGTCCAAAATTGGAGGGACGAAGAACAAAAAGATAATTTCAATTGCTTATGGTCTAGACACCTGAATTGAGTTGTCCAATGTATGGAATGATAAAGCACGTGTCGCAGGTATACACACTACCTCTTTTTAGAGATTTTGAAGCGGAGTTCAGAATAAGTATTAATGCTTCATTCAAAGAAGTTGAAAGTCTGGATACCACGAAGGTATATGATGTTAAATCTATTGGTGATGATCCAAGCTGCAGAGTTATATTCGATTCTTCTTTAAAGTTTATCGATTGTGCTTGCATGAAATTTGAAGAGAGCGGGATGCTTTGCTATCATTGCTTGAGAGTACTTAATGTGAACTCGGTGGAATGCATACCTGATAGGTATATTTTGAAGAGATGGACGAAAGAAGCCAAATTACAAGTGTTGGATAAGGTGGAACCTCAAAGAAAGGGAAAGGAGAAGAGTGAGTCTATCATTTGGACAAATGACATGGCAAGGAAGAAACACAATTTACTGTTGTTGGGCAGAGGAAATGAAGCTGCTGGAAGAATAATCGAAGAAGTCATCAATAGAGATTTGATTGTTGTGAAGGCAGTGATGTGTATCGAACAAGAAGAAACTTCTGCACAATTAGAATCATCTAGAACGGTACAAGATCCTACTCGTTCAGTAACGAAGGGAAGAAGCAAAAGGAAAAAAAGGCCATTTTGAGAAAAACAAGAATAAAAGAGCAAGTTCCACACAATCTGCCCCAAATTTGGAATTTGGATCTAAAACACCTAGGCCCCATTTAATTTAGTAAGTAATTATTTCTAATTTTTTTTTCTTTTAATTCTTGATTACCCAACACTTGATAAACTTACCTCCATTTGGTTTGTTTGTGTGCAGGAGATATGGTGGCCTATTGTTATTCTGTAGTGTGTTAAAATTGATGGTTTTGGATATGAGTGGGCTACTGTTTTTGTTGGTTTTTGTAGATTGTTTTGCATGAATTAGGCCATGGTTATGTGTTTTGTTATGGAAAATTGGTTGAATGTGTTGGGTGTCATTAATCTGGTTTGTGAGTAGGGCTGAGAGGCTTGCCCTCTTTTACGATTTATGTTATGGATTTTTTGTTTGTTTTCATTTGTTTGGTTTGTATCTGCTAATTTTATGATTAATTGGCTCGATGGGGGATTGTATTGTTCGAAATATAGTTGTTGATTCAAAAAAGTTTTATGTTATTCATAGAACTATGTTTGCATTTCAGCTGCTGGTACTAATTCCCTGTTAATATATTGGGTGTGTTGTTTGGATCTTTTTGGACTATGCTTGGACTTGGATTTCTTCGGCTGTTTTTGTCTTGTTTTGTCACTATTTTTGGGTTTGGGATGTTATATGTGGGCCTTGTTTTGGTTCTTTTGTGGTTTGTTAATTTCAAGTTCAGGTGTTTATCTCATACTATTATACAAATTAATATTATAACTTGTATCAATTAATACTATAGCTTATACAAATTAATACTATAGTTCATGTAAATTAACACCAAATCTTATAGTTTATACCAATTAATAATATAGCTTATACAAATTAATATTATAGCTTATACAAATTAATACTATAGCTTATATTAATTAATATCATAGATTATACCAATTAATAATATAGATTATTCCAATTAATACTATAGCTTATTCAAATTAATACTATAGCTTATATCAATTAATACCATAGCTTATATCAATTAATATCATAACTTATACTTATTAATACCATAGCTTATATCAATTAATATTATAACTAATATCAATTAATATTATAGCTCCTATAAATTAACATTATATCTTACAACATAATTTAATACTAAAGCTCCTATAAATTTAATGCTTGCGTGCACCAATTGGTGCAATTAGATTCAATTTTATTTTGGATGAACTCTAAACCCTGAACCCTAAACCCTAAACCCTGAACCCTAAATCATGTACCTTAAACCTTATACCCTAAACCATGAACACTTGGGGTCGGGTAAACCATGAACCAACCCTAAACCCTAAACCCTAAACTCTGAATCCTAAACCCTGAACCATATACCTTAAACCCTATACCCTAAACCATGAACCCTTGGGGTCGGGTGAACAATGAACCACTCGGTCCGGGCTCGAAAAAAAATTGAAAAAAAAACATGAACCCTAAACCCTGGACCATCAATCATGAACCACTTGGTCCGGGCTCGGGTCGGGGAAAAAAACTTAAAAAACCCTGAACCCTAAACCCTAAACCCTAAACCCTGAACCATGTACCTTAAACCCTGAACCCTGAACCCTGAACCATGTACCTTAAACCCTAAACCATGAACCCTTGGGGTTGAAAGAACCATGAAGCACTCGGTCCGGGCTCGGAAAAAAAACTGAAAAAAAAACCATGAACCCTAAATCCTAGACCATGAACCATTCGTGTCATGTGAACCATGAACCAATCGGTCCTGGCTCGGGTCGGGGAAAAAACTGAATAAAAAACCCTGAACCCTAAACCCAAAACCATGAACCCTTGGGGTAGAGTGAACAATGAACCAACCCTAAACCCTGAATCCTAAACCCTAAATCCTAAACCCTGAACCATGTACCTTAAATCCTAAACCCTAAACCATGAACCCTTGGGGTCGGGTGAACCATGAACCACTCGGTCCAGGCTCGGAAAAAATTGAACCCTAAACCCTGAACCCTGAACCATGTACCTTAAACCCTGAACCCTAAACCATGAACCCTTGGGGTCAGGTGAACCATGAACCACTAGGTCCGGGCTCGGAATAAAAAACTAAAAAAAAACATGAACCCTAAACCCTAGACCATGAACTATTCGTGTCATGTGTACCATGAACCACTTGGTCCCGGCTCGGGTCTGGAAAAAACTGAAAAAAAAACCCTAAACCCTAAACCCTGAACCCTAAACCATGTACCTTAAACCCTATACTCTAAACCATGAACCCTTGGGGTCGGGGAAAAAAAACTGAAAAAAAAAAACCATGAACCCTAGACCATAAACCATTCGTGTCATGTGAACCATGAACCCCTCGGTCCGGGATCAGGTCGGGTCGGGGAAAAAAATTGAAAAAAAAAACCCTGAACCTTAAACCCTAAACCATGAACCATTTGGGTCGAGTAAACCATGAACAACTCGGTCCCGGTTCGGGTCGGTTCATGGAAAAAATTAAAAAAAAAAAAAAAATTTTTTTTTTTTTTTAAATCCACCAATTCTAAATTGGTGTAAAGGGTACACACAAGTATTTGTCGTCAATTAATACTATAGCTTATACTGATTAATACTATAGCCTATACCAATTAATATTATAGCTCATGTCAATTAATATTGCAACTTATATTGATTAATACCGTAGCTTTATATTGATTAATACTATAGATTATACCAATTAATACTATAGCTTATGTCAATTTAATACTGTAGCTTATACCAATTAATATCGTAGCTTATACTGATTAATATCATAGCTTATATCAATTAATAATATAGCTAATATTAGTTAATACTATAACTCCTGTCAATTAATACTATAGCTTATATCAATTAATATTATAGCTCATATTAATATAATTTAATATTATAGCTCGTGTTTAGAAAAAGTAAAATCATTATTTTATTGAAAGCTAGAAAAATGAAGAGGGGCTCAAAGGAGAACAACCATGTAAGATATAAAGCTCACAAACAATAAAGAAACAAAAATTATTGACATAGTTATAAGTTGTGCAATCTATATATTACATATATGCACATAGAGATTAAGAAAATGCAACAAAATCAAGGAGTTATAATTCCCAACACCTAATAGAAATAAACTGGTTAAAAGGACGAAAACGAATTAGGGCTAGGGTTCTTACAATGGCATAAGTCTCCCCTGCTTCAGAAGCCAACTTCTAACTAATATTTGAAGAAATCAATCTCTCTGTTCATAGTATTGGAGAACTCTGCAACTTTTAATTCTTTCATCACAAAGCTCACAAATCTTGGCATTAAAGAGAAAACCCTTTCTTTACATGTACAGGAGGAACTACATTTGATTGCTAATAAAGTCACAGTTTATTGCTAATAAATCTACAACCAAAAATACTGTAAAGCTTACTAGCAGATGCTATATATCATTTAAGGGTTGGGCAACACATCACCAACCTTTCGTTTGCCTCTTCTAATTTCACTCATTTTTGTCAAATTTTCTCCAGCTTCCTTTTTCTTTTGCTCATGAAGCTTCTCTTGTCTCTCTTTCTTTTTTGCAGCACGTAACTTCAACAAGGAGGACTTTTCTTTGAAAAACATGTAGGCCTTGTCTATCACAATTGTTTTAATTTCATTTTGATTACTTATAACAATACTGGCTAAAATCTCAGCCCTCAATAGATTTCGCACATCAACCTACAATATAAAAATAAAACAGTTAAAAACACAAGTTTGGTGGAAAAAAAATGTAATTTCAAATATACATATATGTACAGATGTACCTTGTTCAAGTTGGGAGATGTGTACACCTCACCATCAAAATTCATCGTGTGGTGAATCATGTACACACCACTATCACAATCAACCCTCGATGTTTGCCAACGGAAGGGAACGTTTACAATCTCATAGTGCAATAGGGCTTTGCATTTGGGATGACCCTTGTTATCCAGATAAACCAATAGGGTATTGCACTACAGAACATATAATATCAAGCAAAGATGAGAACCCTAAAATCTTATCCAAAAGTAATCATAAAAAATACGACGTACCAATAAATCAGTAGTATCATGAAATACATCTTTCTCTGCTTGGTCAAAACGCTTCCTATTGTCTAGATACCATATCTTGGTATCTTTAAAATCCACAACAACAGCAGCGTAGTGGTTGTGAAGACAAAATGGAACAAAAATCTGCGCAAATGATTCATACCATTAAGCTACTACTACAACAAAAGTAACACTAAATTATACATACAAACTCAATAAAATTACAATATACAAATATCTGAACTAATACCATACAGTGTGTGAATTAATATTGTATATCATGTAAACTAATAATATAGACAATATCAACTAATACTAGACTTAAAAAAAGCCTTTACCATATCGGATGAGCACAGTGAATTCTTTGTATTCTGTAGCCACTCATCCCAAGCAGTTTGCCAAGTTGATGCAATAACTTCAGGATCACCCTTGTTTGGCGACATGTAGCTACTCAAAGCATGCTATTATCAAAAGATAAAAAATGTTATTAACAACATTAAAAAAAAAACCAGAATATAAAACTTACGTTGTGATCCAAGCTAAATATAAATCAACTGCGATATCCATCAATGTAAGAAAAGTGGTTAATCTCGTTACACCAGGCGTTGATTACTTGAGCATCGATTTGGCGATTTGGAAGCATTGATAAGAGCTCATTCCTCTCAATGTACAAGTACACACCCCGGCGATAGAAACGATCCCTAACAAAACCAAACCCAATAAAATTAACAACATAAGAACATAAATAAGGAAACTAAACATTAATTTTTTTTAAAAAAATAAAACACTTAAAAAAGATAAAAGACTTATGCAGAAGATTCTTTCTCAGCGTCATAGAAACAATAATCCAGTATCTCATTGTGTGTTTGCGACAATTTGGACAAAAGTTTCTTATGATTGATCATATACTTGGAAAGATAACCCACATCCTCACGTATATTCCAGAATTTACTCGTTGAATCTATTCCAACTTTTTTCTCCTTGGAGCTAACTGATTGTATTGCACTATTCAACTCATCCTTGTCTTCAATCCTCTCTTCTTCAATTTCTTTATCTCCAGAAACATTGACTCCAAAATCAGCACCCTCACCAATATCATAATAGGCCTCATGTCTAATTGGAGGCTCAGGAGTGAGAAGGTCACAATTCAGAATTGCGTCAGTCGATTTTTGTGAGGCGATCAAGTTGTTGTACAAATCATCAGCGTATTTATGGAGTCTTTCATCCATAAAAATACAATCATAAGCATCGGGTGTGGAGCAGCTTTTTCTCGCCATCTTCTCTTTGTATGCAAGAGAATCTTTTGTCAACTCCGTCACCTTGGGGAAGTATTTCTTTGAGAACTCAGTAGCATCTTTTACCATAGATGCTAATAAGTCCTTGAGATTCTACAACACATAAAAAACACATTTTTTAAAAATATAGTTACTTTCTTATCACAGCAGTTTAACATAGATGGACTAGTGTTAATGCAAAATAACAAAAAAGTACCTGCACACGATCATCACTGCCCGCAACAACATCCCCACCTTCTACATCATTGCTCACTCCAACATCTCCACCTTCAGCATCAGATTTTTCAGAGTTTGAAGAACTTCTACATTTACCATTAACAGTGAGAGGGAAGATGGCAGATAACTCTCCTGAACCGTAAAACCCAGCACCATACTCCTCCCGACATCTAAGGTAGATTGTTTTATCATTCCAGTGCTGAATCAACGGGAGTGTGCATGGTGCAGAAACACCACACCATTTCAGACGGTGGAAGTATATAAATTGAAGTAGAATTATGCAACCACCAACATTTTTCAAACGACGACTCTTGAAATAATCAACAGACTCACAAAGACTATCTAAAACGTAAGAACACCAGTCCAATTTTGAAATTCTATCGACATTTTCTAGGGACTTGACAACACTAAAGGTAACTTTATGATTGGAAGCTGGTGTAAGAAACGATTGAAGACATGACATCACGAAAAGTCTTTTAAAATCTACACCACCATCAACAAACTTTGTACTCAAGGTATGAAAAAGATTCTTATCGGTATCTGCCATATACGTACTCTTCAGATGTTTCACCACGTCTGACCCATCTTCCGATCGTGTATATGTCAACACGGGGGAACCATCGTTCCTCAGAAGCATGAGTACATCACAGACGTCATCGGCCGTAATGGCAAAGAAATGCTGGCTATCTAAATAAAGCACACGGCTCTTGCTATTGAACTGATTAATCAACCACTTAAGCATGTCATGGTTTGAGCATTTCTTCAATTGTAAATCTAGAATACCCCCAAACCTATTGACCGTACATCAGCTTTTTATTGCTCGTTTAACATTTTAATTAATTCTAATAAAGGCTTTGGTCTGGAATGAGATGTAAAGTCACTGCATAAAAAGAAAAGAAGTATCATTAGAAGATGCATGAGTCAATAAAATGAACTAATACTATTACGTAAAGAACGAATACGGTATACTTAATCAAATAATACTAGGCAGTAGCAACAGATTATTACCTCCTAGGATTAACATTTGAAGTCCCTTCATTAACAACGTTACTCATAGGACGACCCTTGCTTTTCTTCCTAGAGATGGAAGGATTGCTTGAAGACTCGATTACCTTATTCTTCTTCCTACTGGGCCGCTCTCTGTAGAGCAACATTCCTTATGCCTTTTACCCATCCTTCAATACAAAACAAAAAACAATCAATAGTGACAAGCAATCATAGTATCAAGGCTTATTGTCCTGTCTTGTAGATTGATTTAATAGTTAGTTGACAAGCAGATGATAGCAGATTTTGAGGATATAAGAGTCCCAAATAATTCTCTTATTCCTAAATGCAATAATTTTGTTTCAAAACTGAGAATTTTCTATGTTGAACGATATATATGAATCAAGTAGATTGATGAAGTATAATATATGTTTGGTGTTTGATTTTCTTATAAGCAATTCAACTATCAAATCATCTAAAGTTCAGCATTGCTACTCAAATAGTATCACCCTGAACAAAAAGCTCAAGTATAATCGGAATGTTCCTCAAAAAACATATATATTGGCAGTAATCAGGCAAGTATAAATAAGGTTTCAACAACTTTCACATTTCATATTAAAGAGAAGCTGAGCATATCGGGGAAACTTCTACAGAACTGTTATTAATATATATAACATTTCAAAAGTGATTAGGTAATTATATGTGCACAACAATTGTGATTTGCAATTTAGAAACAATCTGCAAAAATAGGCTCTACACAATAACTTATAAGCAAGGAAAAGATCGGTGGAGTTTTAGCCAAGTTCAATACATAAGGGCAAAACACACTTTCTTAACACTCACATCTCCAATATCGGTTAATACTATATCTCATTTCAATTAGTACTATAGTTCATATAATGTAATACTACAACACATGTAGTAGGAGTAGGACTAAATGCAAAATTAAACCAAACTGAGACTCATAATACGAACTTAGTTTTTCAACATTTAGGAAAAGTGTTCATATACCAAAAGAATCAAGAAGAAAAGCAGAAGTTGACAGCAAAAACAGAACATCCCAACACAAACAGACCAAAGCATTCTCAAACCTTATAAAAAAGTAAAGTAAGATTAAATAATGCAAGTAAAGAATTTTTTAAGATTCCTTTACGATTTCATATTTAGTTCATTTCATTTTGTCTATATATTGGACATAAATAGTTAATAAACATTGCAAACAAGAATCATGATGGTAGAAGTGGTGTATCTTGAGTAATGCCTTTGGAATATGGAACATAAGTGTCTTATGGTGTAGTATTCAAAACTTAATTCTGATTTTTGTAAATATATAAGCACCTTATAGTATAACCTTCTCTACTCATTTCCGAAGTTAAGAAAATCGAACACCAACAAACTTAAATACAAATACAGAATATAATTAAGAATATAGTAGGTTTCTTACTTGAGTATCAGATTATGCAGGTCGTCCATCTTCCAAGTGACCCAACCTAGTCCTAAAATCAATGATTGGCACGAAGTACACACCGCACAAGAATATTGAATGCACAGGGAAGGAACTCTAGATGTGAAGCTCTTTCCACTGAATGAAAGTGAAGTGTTCTTCGAATTTGAGACCCCACAAAACACACAGACAGTAAATCATGGAAACCAAGATCATCAAAATAATCTAAATAATCAAATTAATGGAATAAATATAAATTGCAAAAATCTTTCAGGACTTCAAATCTTTAACAGTCTATTTACATTTTGCTTCAGATTACATTAAAAACGAGTTGCAGAACATTGTAAAAAGTGTAAAAAGCTGCAATTCCAGAAAATGAAAAGACCTCTAACATTAGTTTAGCCCCAAGGAAAAGATCGGTGGAGTTTTAGCCAAGTTCAAGACATAAGGGCAAAACACACTTTCTTAACACTCACACCCCCAATATTAGCCATAATCAAACATCTAGATATACAAATTCGAAAACACTAATGAAATTCTCTGATTTCTAATCAAAATTCAGACGAATTGGGAAAAATGAAAGATATACAGTATCTGATTTCTACGCATACAGTTTATTCAAAAAAATAATGAAGAGTTAGATTCACAAAACAAAAAATACGGAATCATCAATTCACACAACAAAAAATACAGTGCAGTTACCTCTCAAACAAAGATAACCAAAAACCATCGACAAAACTGATGAGCAGATCTCGATAGGGAATTTGAGAGAGACTTTCAATCGCAATTTGGGAAGTAGATGCTCCGATCTTAGATGAGAAGCGAGACACGGGAAAAAGACGGCGATGGTGCGATCGAGAAATATGAGAGAGATGAGCAGATCGTCGGATCTCGGATGAGCAGATCGCGTGGGATTTTGGATGAGCAGCGTGGGTGGAAATTAGGGTTAAGAGAGATATCTGAAAAAAAAAATGAAAGAAAAAATGAATAGATTGAGAAATTTTGGATTTATGTATGCCCGTTTTCTAGACCCGTTTTCAATATGGATAGTGGTGCATGGATATTGTTATGGTGTAACTGGTTCATATAATACTTTGTGATAAACATGAGTATAAACATATAGTATATAACTACGTATATAAAGCAAAAAAAAAATCGAGAGTCCTCGCCCTGTCCGCTCCCGGGCAATCTGCCCACAAATTAAATGAGATAGAATTCTTTTAATTTTCAATTATCCTTAATTATCATAGATTAATATTTAATTAGTCCAACCAGACATATATGAATCCAAAATTTCATCTTAAAAGTGACAATATTTTTCATAAAAAGGAAGTAACATTTTATAATCCAAAAAGCAGTTATTTAAAAAATCGGTTGAACTGGAAACCGTGAACCTCAAAAAATTATTTTTACGGTTGAACCGAAAAAAATTGGCCAGAATCGGAAAAAACAGTCAAAAATCGAAAATCGATTGAACCGATTTTTGGTTTTTTTTTTAAATTTTTTTAATTAATTTAAATATTAATCCTTATTTCTATCATTTTTATTTTAAATTTTAGTATTTTAAATTATATTGTATTGTGTTTTCTTAATTATATTGTGTTTATTTTAATATGAAACTTATAATTAGTTTATAAATTCAGATATTACAAGTGCACATTTATTTTATTTTTTAATGTAATATAGATAATATTTTAAAAAATTAATAGGGATCATTTTAGCGGTTGGACCACCAATCCAATCGGTTGAACCATGTCAGTGTCCTTTCCGATTTGATCTCCGGTTCGATTATGAAAACACTGCCAAAAAAGATAAAATGACAAGATTTTACAAATTTAATAACAAATTATATAAAAGAAATTTGGTCGGAGTCAACACATGAACTACCTGGTGTGAAAGAAAAAGGTGTCATCCAACTTTCCTCTCTCTCTCTATAAAATCGTTATCAAGAATAGAGTTTTCTATAAGTAACCTTCCATGAACTTAGTATCATTGCCAAAGATCTGAAGACAAGTAATACAGGTAACTGGTCTGGGTTTTTTTTTTTGTTAAATACTGTCAACTAATTTTAAAGATATGATATAACTACAATTATATATAGATGTGGAGTTATAAATTGCAAATGTATAATAAATAAATTAGGAGTACTTCTTCTGGTCTTCTCTTCCCACCATTGGCTATTTGCCTTCATCTTTTGATAGAAGTTTAATTGTTTTCTGAGCTTATAATATCTATATCTATATTGCAGTTCCATTGATTATGTCTTCTTTCGACTATTATTCTCCACCGCCAAGTCCAGACAGTGCAGCCAAACCCGTGGGTAAGTTTTCAATCGAAGTGTTTCACTGGAAAACACACTTTTTAATCTTCGCCGCCCGCCGATTCTTGTATGCATGGGCAATAAGAAAAAAAAAAAGTATTTTGGTCCCATAACTTTTCTGTAATCTACTTTTTCATCCCAAAAAAATTAACTTTCCAATTATGTTTTTATAACTGTGTCGATTGTTCAATTTTGGTCTCATTTTCATTGGAAAATAAAAAATTTTGTCGATTTCGATCATGCGCAAGTCACATGTCGGTTAAAATTGGAGGTTCATGAGTTCGTAACTGACGTAAAGCTATCTCTTACGATAAAAAATCATTTTTTTAAAAAATAGAAAGAACAAGAAATTCTTTCTAGTGCTGAAAAAATGAATTTTTAATGTAACAGTCAGCTTCCATGTTAGCTACGAGCTTGAAAACCCCAAATTTTAATCGGTACGTGACTTGTGTGTGATCGAAACGACGTAATTTTTTATTTTCTAGAAAAAAAATGACCAAAATTGAATAGTTAATTTTTTTTGGACAAAAAAAGGGATTACAAGAAACTTATGAGACCAACAAACTTTTTTTCTCCATTTGCAACTCAAGTGTATTTCTTTAACATGCAACTCATATAATTAAAACATGCAACTCATATAATTAAAACATGCAACTTTTTATCAAGGTACATGTTTAAAAACTGCACGAGTTGTACTGTAGTCTCAGGGGACCTACTCTTTTATCTTGATATGTATAATCCAAGTTTGAAGTTTGAGGGGTAGTCCCACAAATTAACATTTTGATCAATGTGCTGCAGCCGTAATTCTCAGCCTGCTACTAATGGCTGTAATCCTGGTTGTCTCCATATGCTGCGCCAGGAGAGCAAGGAGGGCCATAGTGTCAGACCTCAGGGCAGTAATCGCTCCAGCGCCGCCTTCAACTACGATTCAAGTTTGGGAAGTTGATGCCCCTACAATGGAGAAATTCTTCCACGAATTGGCTCAGGAGAAACCCGTCCGTTTCTCGGCCCAACAACTCTGTTCTTTTACAGAGAACTACACCACAATACTGGGTTCGGGTGGTTTTGGGAAAGTGTACAAGGGTGTGTTCCCGAACGGGATCAAGATTTCTGTCAAAGTCCTGAACAGAACTCCCAACGGGCACGTCGAGCAGCAGTTCATGGCGGAGGTTGGTACTATCGGAAGAACTCTTCATATAAATTGTGTGAGGTTGTACGGTTTCTGTTATGATCAGTTCATAAGTGCCCTCGTTTACGAGTTCATGGAGAATGGATCGCTGGACAGGCACTTGTTCGGAGAGAATCAAGAATTGGAGTGGGAAAAGTTGCACGACATTGCACTTGGAACTGCAAAGGGGATAGCGTACCTGCACGAGGAGTGCCAGCACAGGATCGTTCATTATGATATTAAGCCCGGGAACGTGCTTCTTGATGAGAATTTGCAGATTTTGGGCTAGCTAAGCTGTGTAACAGAGACGACACTCACGTTAGCCTCACGGGTGGGTTCAGAGGGACTCCAGGGTACGCGGCCCCTGAGTTCATGCTCAACAACTTCCCCATAACTTACAAATGTGACGTCTATAGCTTTGGTATCCTTCTGTTTGAGATAATGGGGAGGAGGAAACACACGAGGGTGGTTGGTAGCGACGAGAGTCTGGATTGGTTCCCGAAGAAAGTGTGGGAGGAGTACGAGAAAGGAGAGTTGACGGGATTGACTGAGGCTTGTGGGATCGAGGAGAAGGATAGATTGAAGGCGGAGAGAATGGGTATGGTGGGTTTGTGGTGCGCTCAAGATTCACCGGAGGCGAGACCCCCGATGAGTGCAGTGGTGAGGATGTTGGAGGGAGGAGTGGAAATAGTGTCACCACCCAAGCCGTTTCATTATCTGTTTTCAATAGGAACGGGTGCGCTCAAACCACCGAGTAATTCGGAGAGTGGCTCTGGATATACAAGTTCAAGTGAAGGACAAAATTCATATTGGTATAAGGAGACTACTCCTACTATGGCCAAGTATGAGATAACTGTGGCATCTACATAGATATTAATAATGTATAAGTTTTGAAGAGGTAAAATTATTGTTGCATATTGATAGGATACCGCAGGGGATCCAAATCAAGTGGATAAAAAAATGAAGGAAATCTTGTGGCTTTGCAAAGTACGAGTATTTGTTTAATAAACTGTCAATTTGTGCATGAGAAATGTTGCATTGTCAAAACCATCAATCAATACATCTCGAAGATTAAACTGGGAAAACATTCAAAATAGCAACATGAAAATGGAACCTGTAATTGACTTATTGCTTTAAACAAAATCTTAAGATTGTGTCATTAATTATTTTAGTATAATGTATGTAGATTTGAGTAAGTTACATAGTAAGAATGGGCTTAACCTATAGTTAATCAAATCACTTATACAATTTATTCCATGTGTTTTGTTCTGTCATAAAAAATAAGGATTGAGAGCTAGTGATGTTGCAGTGGTGTTGATATTCCAAAGAAAGATTGAGTGCCTAGATAGATATTTAGCCCATAAAATTCTGTTTAAAGATCTAGGCACTCCATCTACATTTCAAAGGATGTTTTGTTATTACATAAACATCCAAGTTTTTCGCCCCTCCCCCACTCGGATCACCGACTTGAGATGGAGATGGGAAGAAGATGTGGATCTGCGTTGGGGGTGGCAGCAGATCCATTTTTGTAGCGGTAGCAGCTGCGGATCTTGGATCTTGGAGCGGTCGATGCGGATCCGTCCGATCTAAGGGTGGTGGTGGTGGTGGTGGTGGTGGTGGATCCATCAAAGGAGAAAATGACAGAGGTGGAGATGGAGAAGGGCAGCGGCCACTGCATCGACGGGGAGAAGGAAGAGGAGAGGCGGCGGCGGTGGGCGGCCAGCGGCTTTGCTTGATGGACGATTTTTCCCTCCAGCAAGCGACAAAACGACTCCATATCGATCGCATGTATAGGCGGAAAACAAAGATTCTTTAGAGGATACGTTTCTTCACATTGAAGTGTAATTTTTTTTGCACGGTTGTTTTTTTTTTTTTTTTAGCATTATCATTATAATTATGATTATGATTTTTTTCTATATTGAGATCTCTGTTTCTCTCTCTGTTTTTGGTGGGTTAATTTCTCCCTTGAGTTTGGGAGATAATTTTGTAAAAAAAGAATGAGAAAGTCTTGTGTGAAATATTACACACTAGTGTTATGTGCAATACAACATAAATAAGGTAAAAGTTGCCTAAATTTCTCATCGGTCGGGCGGGTCAGGTCGTCGTCGTCGAATAATTGACAAATGATGGCGGGTAAGGGGCGGGTGCGGGCAAGGGTTCAAGTTTACATAACAACTTGATGTGTTACTATATGAACATTAGAGTGTTACCCTATGAGCAAAAGAGTGTTACTACATGAACAAAATTATAGATTTACATAACAACTTAATGTGTTACTATATGAATAAAAGAGTGTTACCCTATGAGCAAAAGAGTGTTACTACATGAACAAAATCAGTACAAACGCGAAAAATATCATCAGTAAAAGAGTGTTACTACATGAACAAAAATCAATACAAACGCATAAACAAAACCAGAACAAACGGAAAAGAAATTCTCAGTCCAAAATTACAGATTTACATAAAAATTTGATGTGTTACTACATGAACAAAAGAGTGTTACCCTATGAGCAAAAAAGTGTTACTACATGAACAAAACCAGTACAAACGCAAAAAAAAAATCATCCGTCTAAAATTACAGATATACAGAATAGCGTGAAAAGAGTGCAGAATGATCTGAATTTCAGCACACACTTTGTGTTGAGGTGTAATCCAAACACCACACACATATTCTCTCTTCTTCTAGCAGAATCCATTCCAAAATTCAAATTGAACGACCCAATTTCATCCAATAATCGGAGCGAATTGAAAAAAATTAAATTGGACAAGAAATTAGGGCACGAACGAGGAAGAAGAACCCGTGAGATCCACCAACAATCTGAAGAGAAGATGAAGAAGAAAAAATTTGACAGATTTCGTGATGAGCGCCGCGAAGATGAAGAAAGTCAATCTGCCCTAACCCGCTTCTTATGACCCACGTGAAAAAAAAAAAAAAAAAGTTCAATTATTAACTAACACTGATGCAATATCAAAAAAAAAAAAAAATTGTTTGATGTTACACCTAAAAATTTCAAGTTAGTTATTATTATTTTTTGAAAACATTCGTAAGAGATTTTTTGATACCTTTAAAATTTAAATCTATCTTTCAATATTTACAAAAGATATTTTTATTAAAATTCAAGAATTTCTCCAACTTCTTCTCATATCTTTACAAAATTTATATAGTATTCAAATTTCAATCTATCTCCAAAAAAAAAAAATCCTTTAATTTTTATAGGCATGCATGATCCCTATCATGATATACAAAATTTAATTCATCGGTATTGATTTCAAAATAAAAGGGCAAACTCTAAATTTTTATTTAAACCCATACATCATTATTTTTCATTGAAATCTCTTCCGAAAAAGAATGATCAATATTAACACTTGTTTTGTCATCCGAATCAATCTTTTGAATAAAATGAGATAAGCATTTGACTTGTTTTATTCCAAATTTCGCGTGCTTTCCAATATCTTTTTATTATTATCATTATAATTCTAACTCTATTTATTGATTAGATTAGATTTTATGGGAGATACTTTTGAAAATTTTATCTTTATCTACAAGAATCAAATCTCTAGAGATTTTTATGAAATATTCAAATCCTAATTTCACTAGAAAATATATTTTCTTCTCTATAAATAGAGACCTCTTGTTATGAAATCAAAATACAGACAAAATATTTTTCACTGTAAAATTTGAGTTGTATTTTTCTTTGGATCGAAAGGCACACAGCAGGGTAATTGCTAGGAGATACAAAAAAATTCTCCACTAGCTAATAGGTACAAAACACCTTTTAAATAGCAACTAGATACAAATTTTATGTTAACTGCCTATTTTAGCCTTTCACTATAAGATTGAAATTTTTGGAAATATTTTATATTTTAGTAATAATTGTCACTCTCTCTCTCCAATCCTCAAATCTAATTTCTCTTTCAAATAATTCAAACGTCATTCTATCTCTCTCCTCTTTATCTCTCTCTCCAATCCGCTCTATCTCTCTCTCTACTCCTATCTCTACAAACACCGGTGGTTAGATTTTCTCAGGCAAGGCGCGTCCGCCATCACGTTTGCCGCTCACTTCCGTAGAGGATGATGGACAATGTTTTGGTGGGGGTAGTATTTTATGGGTTCTATATGTGATGTTTTGGACGGAAGCGATGATGGTGTATTTTGGACAGATGCATCATTGTGGCGGAGGTGATGTCGGAGGTGGAGGTGGATCTAGGGATCTGGTGTCGGAGGTGGATCTAGGGATCTGGTGGCGGCGGGGATGACGGAGGCGGAGGTGGTGGCTGTGACATGGTGAGCGGCAATGCAGATCTGAATGGAGGATTATTTTTTTTCAACAGTTTGTCCACACAACCCCAGTCTTGCTAATGCAAACACTAATTTAAATAAGATTTTTGCAAATTTGTTGTATTAATTTTGCAGGTAAGTTATTGATATTCGTTATTTTAGTGTAGTTTTGATCACTCATTTTTTGTTCCTGCACTAATGGTTGTGCTTTTGTTACTTCCTTTATGAGCTAGTACTTTTGGTTCTTGGGTTTTGTGCTGAATGCTTTGGGTATTTTTGTTACTTGTATGGCTATGGTTGAAGAAACATAATCCCAACCTTTTGTTTTGAAGAATGGTTTGCTTGAAGAATGAATTGAGGATTGACAACTTGTGAGTCCAGATATGATTTTTTTGGGAAGGATGTTTGGGATTGACAACTTGTGAGTCACATATGTAATGTATATTTTGAATGTCATTAAATCTTGTAATTTTTTAATTTCAGTTTTTTTGGAATTACGTTATCATAGATGTATCTCAAATTCCAAATTCTTCTTCCTATTCCCAGTTGTAATTTTAAGAAAATTTAGTTTATTGTGATAGTCCAGTACTGTACTAGTATGGTTGTTTTAGGTTTTAAAAAAACCTAAATTTGGATATTTAATTTGGATTTTTAAATTTTGGTTTTATGTGATAGAAATTTTGGTGATTATACAATGCGTAGACGTAGATGCAAATTGACATTGTGTATATAATGTTTACATGTGTATGCGTGTATCTGCAAACTTTTACTCGTGTATGCAATATTTTTTAGTGTATATAACGTTTTTATTTAATATGCAATGTAAAGTTGCAAATTCATGTGTATATATAATTTTTTTTATACGTGTATGCAATGTTTGTTTAGTGATTATTAAATATTTTATTTAATAAAATAATTTTTTTTATGCGTGTATACAATAATCATGTAATCAAATTATTTTTTAGAGATCTAGTCAGCAAATAATAAAATTCTCATAAAATTATTTTATTAATTATTAAAATAATAAGAAGCATTTTTCTTCAATTAAAGTAAAGATAATATATTAAATGAGAAAAAATAAAAAAAAATGGAATCTGAGATTACCATAAAATAAAATAATTCTTAAATGAAGAATAAGGGAAAAAATATTGACAATTTAAACAAACTAACCAAAAAAAAATCTGCAAATATACCGCCTGACACTGCAGTTTCGTTGCAGTGCAGTCCAATCAAAGTTGCTTTTTGGTAATCAGAATTGCTTTTAATTTATTTAATTTTAGTAGGTGGAAAGAGGGGGTAAATTGGGTTTTGCACATGTCTTCAAACAGTTGTTTGTAGTTGATTGTTATTTCTCATTTTCAATTGTAGTAGGGTGTTATGCCCCAAAGGCAGCCGTGAGTCTCCTCAGCAAAGCGGTAACAATTTATTCTCTTAACCTTTAAATTGCTTTAGTTTCGATCAAAAGCACATGATTTTATTAAATTTGATGGTTCTAATAAAAGTTCAACTTTTGTTTCGTCACTTGTTTAAAATTCAAATCCTTTCAAGCACTGTTACAATTTTCAATGTTAATGGGCAATTGCAAATATGATTCAATTATTTTATGTCAAATTCTTTTAATATACAGATCTCAAATTTTTATGTTTTTAAAAGTTATTTACAAGAATGAGATAGCAACCTTATTTATCCAAATCTATTTCATGAACTCAGAAATTATCACGTTTATTTATTAGCACCAAGTAAGTAGGTACCTTTGCTTTTAAATTCTTCATGGCCTAGTCATTCATATGGCCAAATTTTATTGAAGGATTACTGTTTAGAAATTGACCCAATCATATATATAAACTTATTTTCTAACGTCAAGTTATCATGTTTATTATTCTACGTATTAACACAAAATTAAGTATTGATTACAAAATATATTAAACCCTTTAGTTTCAAACCTTTCCATTAATGCAGTTTATATGGTTTAGAATGTCTTATTTAATTTACAAAATACTAAATAGTCATTACTTTATTTAATGAATAATTTTAAGATTTGTCATATTATTTTAGGCATCCAATGAATAAAGATATTTCATTTCATCATTTACATCCACGACATTAATTCGAGGTGGGGTTTTTCTTCTCATAATTGATTGATATGATTTGTCACTTTTAAATGTTCATGTGGATTTAAATTGTTACTTGTTGCATCGTATATTATGATTTTCGTTAACGCATGTTGTGACTTTTCAAATCATTCGTTGACGCATGTTTATTCGTGGGAAACCACGCATCTCTGGTTTAACCAGTGCATCTCTGGTATAGCCAGTGCATCGTTGGTATAGCCAACGCATCCATGGTATAGTCATGGAACAAGTATATAGTATGCATGTTATGTGAGTTGACGATTTTATTTACGTGTTATGTTTAACTATGACAAAAGGAACCTCACTGAGCTAGTGGTTTTGCTCACCCCAATCTCATTAACATTTTTCAGATTAAGAAAGAGTGCAGTGGAGGGACGGTGGATTGTCTCAAGTGGTTAATTAAATTTTATACAACAATTAATAATTGATTTCATTTAAGAATTGATTCATGTTATTTTACATTCACAAGCTTTTAAGGTTTTAAGTATTTTTGTTTAAATAAGAGTCACATCCCTATTATTACATTAAATCTTATTTGAGACAAATAAATTTTCAGTGATTCAGTATAAGGTTCAATAATGTTTCATGTTTTAACATTTACTTTCGCTGCAAATTCTTATAAAATTTATGCATAGTTGACCTACGAAAAATCGGGATGTAGCAGTTTATGAATTAAATTAGGTGTTTGGTGCACATTTGGGTAGGTGAAATTGGGCGTGTGGTTAGGGGTATAAGTTGACCGATTTAAGGGGTGGTTCCTATGCCGAGGTCTTATGGGTGTGCATAAATTTTTTACCGGTGTGCATAATTTTTTTACATTCATTTTTCATTACGGGTATGCAAATTTTTTTTTACGGCTGTGCAGAATTTTTAAATAAAGAACAGATGATTTAAAAAAAAAATTGGTGTGTCAGAATTTTTTATGGGCTAATATTTTGTTACTGAAAAAAAATTAATTAAATAAAAGGACAGATGATTACAAAAAAAGTTTGGGGTGTGCAGAATTTTTTACGGGAGTGCAGAATTAGAAAAAAAAAATCTGCACGCAATTAATTAGACAATAAAGGACTGACAATAAAAAAAATTCAATAAATTCAATTTTTTTTTACTAGTGTGCAGAATTTTTTTACATGTGTGCATAATTTTTTAAGGGTGTGTAGAATTAAATAAAAATTTGGAGTGTGCAGAATTTTTTACGGGTGTGCATAATTTTTTTACAAGTGTATAGAATTGTTTACAATTTGCAGAATTAAAAGCACAGATGATTAAAAAAATTGGGCTAATTTTTTATCACTAAATTAGTTAATTAAATGATTTCGAAAAAAAAAATTAATTAAATAAAAGGTATGATAAATAAAAAAAATAGTAAAATTTAAAATATGTATACTACCATCAATTTTAACACATTATTGACCCAATTTAAAACTCTAAATCAATAAAGATAATTAAGACATTTTGGCCTAATTTTAGCACCTAAAAATAAAATCTAAATAGTCATGGCCCTTATAGTAATGTCACTCTTAAAATGGCACCTAAGTGTAAGTACCCAAAATAAATAAATATATATATATGATTATATGCTATGTTTTAAAATACGGGTCCAACCGGTCGGTCGGACCGGAGAACCGCTGCTGGGCGGCTCAATAGGGGTGCCTAGAACCACTATTTAACCGCCCAGGCAAAAACAAGAAAAACCGGGTGAAAACCGGTGAAAAATGCAGGTCGGGAGGGATTGTCAGCGGCCCTCAATGAGGCAGGTCGGGAGGGCAGATTACATGGAAATCAAGTATGTAGGGGTGCGCCGGCAGTATCACACTTGTTATTTGCCGATGATTGTTTATTATTAAGTGAAGCCAATGCCAGCGAGTGTACTAGTGTGAGGCAGATTCTCGTGGATTATGAACACGTGTTGGGGCAAGTAATCAATTATGATAAATCGGGACTATTCTTAAGTCAAAACGTGCATGAAGCACGGCGGGAGGAAATTAGAGGGATCTTAGGTGTTCATCATCCATTGAACACTGGCAGGTACCTTGGATTGCCTTCGTTGGTGGGACGGGAGAAGCGGGAGATTTTTAATTACATAAAAGAGAGATTGTGGTCGAGACTTGAAGGGTGGAGAGGAAAAAAACTATCGAAGGCCGGAAATGAGGTGTTGATAAAAGCAGCAGCGCAAGCAATTCCTACATATTGCATGTCCACTTTCCACCTACCGAAAACACTACTGGACGAACTACATGTGATGTTAAACAGGTTTTGGTGGGAAAGCAATGGGGATAGGTCCAAAGGAGTCAAGTAGATGAGATGGGAGCGCTTATTTGTAGGCAAATCGGAAGGAGAGAGGGGTTTTCGGGACCTCCATCTCTTCAATATAGCACTTCTAGGCAAAATGGGGTGGCGTCTCTTACAAGAGCCGGATTCGCTTGCTTGTCGGGTTCTCAAGGCAAGATACTTCGCAAACTCAAGCTATTTTGAGGCTCGTTTAGGCCGAACGCCCAGCTACACGTGGTCAAGCATCCACGCTAGCTAGGGTTTGGTCCGCCAAGGGGTGCGATGGAAGGTGGGAATTGGTCATGCTATACCAGTTTGGGGAAGTCGATGGGTTGGTGGTGAGGGAGATTTCACTGTCCACATTGCTTGTATACCAGGTTTGGAGGGAATGAGAGTTGAAGAGTTAATAAATACTTAAAAAAATCAGTGGGGTGTGGAGTTAATATCTGCTCTATTTGATCAGGACGATGTTGTTCGAATCCTGAAGACGGTTATAGCACAGCGAGGTGCATGTGATACCTTAATTTGGCACTATGACGGAAAAGGAAAATATGCAGTCAAGTCTAGGTACTTGTTGGCAGCAAACATGTGTCGAGATCAATCATTTGAAGCACCAGATGCTTGGGACACACTATGGAGTATGAAACTCCCGCCCAAAGTTAAGGATTTTATATGGAGATTGTGTCGGAATTGTCTCCCGAATAAAGTGAATCTCTTCACGAAGAAGGTTGTTGAGAACAAGAGCTGCGTCCAATGCGGCTATTTTGGGGAGACCAATTGGCACACTTTTGTGGACTGCCCGTTTGCGGTTAACTGCTGGGAACACTCGTCAATCAGAGTGGAAATTGAGAGGAATATAGGGGAAGTCGAAGGATGTTGTGATCTTGTATTCCGGATGTTAGAGTTGAATGTGTGTCCAAGAGGCGAGGAATTTTGTATGGTGGCATGGCAGCTTTGGAAGGAAAGGAATAGTGTGCTATGGACAGGGCAAGGTAGATCAGCAACCGAGGATGTTCATGCATCAGCAATGCACCTTGGGGAATGGGTTCAGGTAAACCAAACACGCGATGCAGGCACCAAGCTACAAACTGTACCGAGAATGGAGTGTAAAGCATGGCATGCCCCGACGATAGGGCAGTGGAAGATCAACGTAGATGCGTCTTTCTTCGACGATACAAACCAAACAGGGATCGGGATGGTGGTACGTGATGATATGGGAGGGTTTGTAACGGCGAAGTCTTTGGTCATGCATGGGCGATTAGAAGTAGATGTTGGAGAGGCAATGGGCTTCTACGAAGCGTTGTCTTGGATCCAGAATATGGAACTGGAAAATGTGACCATTGAAGGCGACTCATAAATTGTGGTTGATGCCATTAAGTCGGGCTCGGAAGGTATGTCGGTCTTTTATGATTATGTGGGAGAATGTAAGCGTATATTAAGCATGTGTCCCACGTTTAATGTTAATTTTTTTAGAGGAGATGTCAATAACATGGCTCACGAGATTGCTCGAGCTTCCCAGAATTATGGAAGCCCTTTTTTGTTGGGTAGACCCACCGGACTTTGTGGCTGGGCTACCGGACACCCCGTGCTTTTGCAATAATGGAAACTAGTTCTTTTTATTTTCAAAAAAAAATTAAAAAGGTAATTGCTAATAGGTCTTTGATGGAGATGAAATCAATGAGCCTAACTTTAGAGTGTTTAAGCTTTATTTTTTTATTTTGTAAATATATTGTTGGGTTACGTCGTTTTTTCATGTTTAATCAAGCAAAAACGAGTAGAAATGAACATTATAACATCCATCAATTTAAATAAAAATATATATAGATTTCTAAACATTTATACATCTACTAAGCTCTAGAGGAACACTATATATGAAATATTTCATATAAAATATTGGCATAATTTTAAGAAAGGGTCTAAAAAATTTGTGGATCGTTAGCTGGTAGAACTTGATCGATCAAACATATTTTACCAAAAACAATAGCACAAAGGTAAAACAGAAAAAGTCGCTTCGAAATCTATGTTACTATAAAGGCAAACATGTATTATTATAATGAGAAGTATGTAGTACTATAAGGAAAAATGACACATATTTGTCAGGTTTTTTTTTTTTTTGAAACAACACACTTGTCGTTTTAAGTAACATATATAAGATATTGAAAAATATATTACAATATGAATACAAATATGTTACTATATGAACAAATTGTCAGTCCCTTTGTTTCTTCCGCTTCTCCCTCTATTTTATTTTGTATCTAGCTCCCCTTGTTTGGCTATATTTCATGAATTTTAGATTCGTAAAATTATTTATATACGTACCTGTGTAAAATTTCATTCAATTAAATAATTTTTTGGTTACATATTTTTATATCTAACATAGATAAAGTGTGAAAATTCTATATTAAAATCATATTATTAATTATAATTTATACGAAGAGCTGATGAATCGAATATTATTAAGTTTGGTGTTGTTTATTTGTTTATGTTAACAAGTCTAACTAAACAAGCTGAAACAAATATTTTTCAAATTTTGACACAAATAACTCACCAATGAAAATTTTGACCCATGGACTCAGTTTGATTACCTTCCTTATAGGTCAAACTGTATATCTTTCATATTTTTATGGCACACGTTTGTATGAGACGGTTTCACGGTGAGAAGAAGCATAAATTGGTCATTAGCGTTTTAACATTTTGGGAGGGTTGAGTGTTAATTTATGCTAAATTGTATTCGTCGCGTATGCATGAGACCGTCTCATACGAGTTTTTATCTATTTTTTTTGGGGAAACGCTGTCCCACATTCATACCAAGGGGAAAACGAAACAAACGAGAAATAAATGAAGAAACAAAATCACAATCAACAACACAAGACTTTTACGTGAAAAACTCAAAAACCGGAGAAAAACCACGGACCACGAAAGAAACATCACTATATGATAAATTTCTACAATCATACAGATTTTCCCTCTTTCGCTCGACACCCCTACACTATTACAAATCTACATGACTCTCACCTTCTTACAAATAAGATAAAGGAATTAAATTAGAATCAAACACTAGACTAAAGTGTATTGACTGGTGCACTTGTAACAAATACACAAAGGCTCCTTATATAGTATTTGAAGGTCCTCTTTCTTTGTTTTCATCCGATTTTATTTTAACACCAAGCCCAACAATCTCCACCTTGGTAAAATAAAAGAAAACTCCACTGTCTTCGCCCACAATCCATTATCTCCACCCACAATCATGATTTTTAAACCAAAGAACCATCATTCTCAAAACAGAAAATAACCTACTCCACCATATGAGTAGAACACTTAAAATAAATCATTCTAAGAATTTTTAACCACTTAGAATCAACCATTCTAAGAATTTCCCTCGGCACATGTCGAAAAACCTGCTGAAAACTATGGTGCTCCTTCTAACTTATGGCTTCCCCAGAAGTCCTTCAGCCATCGACATACATTCACCACACACCTTGCATCCATGCCAAACTAATGCACATGCGGTCGAACTAGCATTATCACATCCTCATTAATGGCAGTTAGGTATGTTAAAAAAGTATATTTTCTCTTACATTAACAAGAAAGGTTTACAAGTATATATAGATTATAATAGAAGAGTTTAGAACTTCAGCTAACTCTAACTAACTTGTAACAAACTTGTAACAATTTTTATCAAGTAATTTCTCTATGTGTATCTGTGATCTAAACTGATAATATGCGTATATACATGTACCTAAGTACCCGTTTGCAAGCTCTCCATTGATTCTGTGTAGGAGCTTGAAGAAATTGAGAGAGTTTGTTAACAGAGAAGGAAAGATCAGGATGGATGAGTGTGGGGTATTGAAGAGCACCAATGATGGTTCGATATAAAGAAGGATGTTCAAAATCAGGATTGTCTTTGCATGAAAGCTTGTCACTAGGACATAGGGGAGTAGAACAAGGCTTGTAGGAGGATAAATTAGCTGTGAGCAGGATTTCTTTTGCATATTTGGATTGAGTGAGGGAAATAGAGGGTGAAGAGGTTGAGATATGAGCTTCCAATCCCAAAAAATAGTTAACTTCCCCAAGATGTTTCAGAGAGAAAGTGTGATGTAGAGTAGAAATGAGCTCAGATGTGAGTTGATGATCATCTCCAGTGATTAATATATTATCTACATAAACCAGTAGAAGAAGAAGCTTGTTCTAAACCCTCTTGAAGAACAAGCAATGATCAACCTCAGAGTTTTGAAAACCAGATTTGAGAAGAAAGGCCTTAAATGTATCATACCAGGCCTTTGGAGCTTGTTTGAGGCCATAAATTGCCTTAGAAAGTTTACACACATGTGTTGGTTTGGCTTGATCAACAAAACCCTCAGGTTGAGAGACGTAAATTGTTTCTTTGAGATGACAATTGAGAAAAGCATTGTTGATGTCAACTTGCTGAATACCCCATCCAAAAGTAACAGCTAAGCTGAAAATAAGTCTGAATGTAACAGGTTTCACCACTGGACTATATGTCTGAAAGAAATCAATCCCAGCATTCTGTTGAAACACCCTAGCAACAAGTCTTGCTTTGTATCTCTCAACACTCCCCATCCTTAGTATATTTCACCCTGAAAATCCACTTTGTTGATATGAGATTCATGTCTGAAGTATGAGGAATCAAAGTCCAAGTGTCATTTTTCAACAGAGCTGAGTATTCATCTGACATGGCCTGCTGCCACTCAGTAGACTACAAAGCCTCATAAACAGTGTCAGGTTCAGTAATTTTGACATGGCTGTGAAAGAGTTTGGGTTTAAGAACACCAGATTTGGTCCTTGTAGTCATAGAGTGAGTGTTTAGAGGAGATGGAGGATGTGAGTGATGAGAAGAATATGGATGCACTGAAGCAGAAGGAGTATTTGCAGAAGAGGAAATATATGTATCAGAATGATGAAGAGGAGAATATGTGGAAGGAAACCGAATTGGAGAAGAATGATGAGATGAATTCTGAGAAGGGATGAAAGGAGGATCATGAGTAGGTGTGAAATCAGGAATATGAGTGATGACAGAAGAAGATTGAGTAGGAGATGTATTTTCTGTTAAGTTTGGATATGAAAACTCATTTTCATTGAACTGAACTGTGCTGGAGATGTAAGTTCTGCTAGATGGGACATGAAGACATCTATACCCTTTGTGAGCAATGATATATCCAATAAACACACACTTCTCAGATCTGAATTGTAGTTTAGTAGAATTATATGGTCTGAGAAATGGGAAACAATAGCAACAAAAAACACTTAAGAAAGAGTAACCTGGAGATTTATTGAACATAAGCTGCTATGGAGAAGTTTGAGAGTGTGTAGGAGTAGTGAGTAGATTGATAAGATATGTAGCAGTGTGAAAGGTGTTAGGGTTATACTGGAAAGTATGTTTTTACTTTGTATAACCAAACTGAATTTCTATCTTATTTACTGAAATTAAATTATTTATCACATGTTGCTTTAAATATGAATGAATGTTATATATATTTACTACATACCTATTCAATAAATAGTACATGTTACATTGTAGTTAATGTGGTGATACCAGATCACAAAAGATCACATTAACAGTTACTTGTAAATAAGTACAAATTCACAACCTAGATGGAAATGAACAATCCATCGTGAAAGGTTGAAGTGTAAGACTCAGATTGACTTGTCTTGACCAAGAGATTACACTAGTTCATTATGATGCGTTGAATAGAACCTACATCGAGGATAAATTCTTCAGTACTGAATATAGAAGAATTAGACCTCAGTTGTTCATTATTTCTTAATCTCCGTTCCTTAAATAAGATCGTGTGAAATTAATAATTATTGATTTGACTTATGTTGAGTAGAGAATCAATATGATTCAATACTTTGTATCTTGGGCAATATTATTAGTTACATGACGATTGCTAAGATTTAATATGAGAAATCGTGTGCAAGTACGTCTTGCGTGATTTATCCCCTTGGTGGGCTCAGAAGTTTTATCATACCAAATCTTGCAAGTGGAATTAGTTTCCGGTATGGATAATAATATTGAGTTGTTCTTACTCCAAGGAAAAAGATATTAATTAATATAAAGCTTTTCAGTGGCTTGAATTAATTAGTGGACTGGATAATCTTAAACACGGGAAATAATAACCGGGAGCCATATTACAGTAATATGGGTTAAGATGGATAGTGCAATATTAATTATATAGTGGAATTAATTAATATTAATGGGCTTGAATAACATTGTGGCTCAATATTGATAATTCAAAGTCCATTGGGAGGTCCAATCTTAATTCGGCCCCTCAAGTAGCCCAAAGATAAAGTCCAATAACAGAAAAAGGTGATTAAAATAAAAAGAAATTATTATTGCTAATTTTTCTATTTTTTTTGAAAAATATAGGGAAAAAGAGAAAAATATTTTCTTGATTTTCTTGGAAATATTTTATGGAAAAAGATAAGTATTCTTGGAATACAAGATTATCCCATAAATTCAAGAAAAGTCAAAATCTTGATTCTTTCCTATATGAGATTTTCGAAAATCTCCTATAATAAATAAGGGGATATTTTGTTGGGATTTATTTATAGGAAATAGAATATAAGAGTTATATTCAAGATTGAATCTTGGAGAAGATACAAGGAAATTTTTCATTGGCCAATAAACGCTAAAATTTTCGCCCCCTTGTATATTATAAATAGGGGATGAATTTTTCATCCCCAACAAAATTTCATGTGTTGGAAAAATTAGATATCCACAAAGGTGGTGCAACATAATTTTATTTTTCCCTTTTGTTTATTGTTTGTGAGAATCCCCCCACCGGGTTATCAAGTAAAGGACGTGGGAATACTTTGAGAAGGACTTTGGGTTTGTTCGTAGAACGTTGCTCATCTTCTCTGTTGTCTTGTTCGTCAAGAGGTTAATTCACGTAAACTCCTAGCAATTCCGCATGCGTAGGATTTATGTGGCTTATTTATATGCATGATTTGTTGTTGGATTATTATTTGAATTAATATAGGATTAATTCATGCTAGTAATAATTGTAGAATTAAATTTGTATTTAAATATTCATCCCGAATAGATCCAGGCAATTAATTTCCCAACAAAAGGAAAATGACTCATAGTCAGCATGGAAAGTCATAATTCAACAACATGTTGGTGTTTTCTCTCAACAAGACCATTTTGTTGATGAGTGTGAGGACAAGATAGCCTCATGACAATCCCAAGATCAGTTAACAAGCCTTTTAAAGTCAGGAATTCCCCACCATTATCACACTGGATAGCCTTTACTCTAGTGCCAAACTGAGTTTCTACCATCTTTCAGAATTGTGTAACAACAGTTTTCACATCAGATTTTAACTGAAGAGGGTAGATCCAAGAGTATCTGGTGAATTCATCAACAATAAGAAAGTAATACTTATATCCTTCAACAGAACAGGTAGATGCAGGTCCCCATACATCTATGTGCACAACATCAAAGAAAGATTTAGAGTGATGTGTAGCAGAAACAAAAGTTCTTTGATGTAACTTTCCCAACTTGCAAGAATCACATAATTCAATCTCAGAAGAAACAACAGGAATGTTTAAATCTTTCAATACATGCTTAACAGTAGCAGAACAAGAGTGGGCAAATCTCTTATGCCATAACATGTATTTATTATTCTGAGCAATAGTTGCATTACAAGTGAAAATTGCAGAAGCAGAAACAGTATCTGATGTCCGATGGTCCAAGTTCAGCTGGTACAAACCATCCTTAAGCACTCCCTTCAGCAACACCTGATGTGTATTCAAATCCTTAACAACACAATGAGTGGAAAATAAGTCAATAATTGCATTGTTGTCCTTTAGAAACTGTGAAATGCTCAGTAGGTTCTTAGTTATATAAGGCACATGCAAGATATTATGTAAGTGCACAGAAGAGCCTTGAACAGCAGGAATAACAATAGAACCAGTGCTCTTAATAGGAACAGAACAGTCATTTCCAACAGTAAGTGTAGAATTACCTTGATAAGGCACTGAGTTTGTGAGCTAAGAACCTTGATTTGTGACATGGTGAGTGGCACCACTATCAATATACCAGGCATGACCTGAATTCTGTGATGCATTTACAGAATCAGAAGAATTAGTGTGAAAATTAGAAGGAGTGGGAAGTAAACCAGTCTGCTGATGCACCACGTTAACTTGAGCAGGAGGAACATGACCAGAATTTGGCTCCAAGCCATGAGAATTTACATCAAATCTTTTGAAGCATTTAATGGCTACATGATTTGGCTTGCCACAGAGTTGACAAATCACTTTATTTTTTGGTTTGAAACCCTGGTTTACCCTTAGACTATCCAGAGTTGGAACCAGATGGAGGTTTTGAATCCTTAGAATCAAAGTGAGCAGTAGGATTCACATTTAAAGGTTGAAGGGGAGCAACCTGTCTGACAGTGGAATTCTACAACAACCTCATCTCATGAGTGTGAAGGATGGACTAAACCTCAGCAATATAATGGATGGCAAAGAACCTTTGGTGGTGAGATTAACAACCACAACATCAAACTCACTGCCCAGGCCACCAAGTATGTATTGTTGGGATTATACTGGAAAGTATGCTTTTACTTTGTATAATCAAACTGAATTTCAGACTTATTTACTGAAATAAATTGTTTATCACCGATGCGTTAAATATCATCGAATGTTACATATATTTACTGCATGACTGTTCAATAAATAGTGCGTGTTACATTGTAGTTAATTTAGTGATACCAGATCACAGAAGATTAAATTAATAGTCCCTTGTAACCAAAAGTATATCATTCACGACCTAGATGGAAATGAACAATCCATCGTGAAAGGTTGAAGTGTAACGCTCTGATTGACTTGTCTTGACCAAGAGATTACACTAGTGCATGTCTAGTGCACTGAAGAGGACCTACAGGAGGACAAATTCTTCAGAACTGAACTAGAAAGAATTAGACCTCAATGGTTCGTTATTTCTTAATCTTCGTCCCTTAAATAGGATCGCGTGTGGTTAGTAATTATTGCTTTGACTTATTACGGGTAGAGAATCAACGAGATTCAATACTTTATATCTTGGGCAATATTATTGGTCACATGTGATTGCTAAGATTTAATATGGAGAATCGTGTGCAAGTACGCTTGTTCGATTTGCCCCCTTGGGAGGTTCATAAGTTTTATCATACCAAATCTTGCAAGTGGAACTAGTTTCCGGTATGAATAATAATGTTGAACCGTTCCTTTACCAAGGATAAAAGATATTAATTAATGGAAAGCTATTTCAGTGGCTTGAATTAATTAATGGGCTAGATAATCTTAAACAGGGGAATAATAACCGGGAGCCATATTAACTGTAATATGGGTTAAGATGGATAGTGCAATATTAATTATGTAGTGGGATTAATTAATATTTATGGGCTTGAATAATATTGTGGCTCAATATTGATAATTCAAGATCCATTGGAAGGTCCAATCTTAATTCTCCTAAAGGCCCCTCAAGTAGCCCAGCATAAAGTCCAATAACTGAAAAAAGGTGTTTAAAAATAAAATAAATATTTGTTGCTATTTTTTCCTCATTTTTCGAAAATCATAAATAAAAGAGGGAGAAAGATTTTCTTTGAATTTTGTTATGGAATGAAGATATGTATTCTTGGAATACAAGATTAACTCATTAAATTCAAGAAATCTCCCACTTGGTTATTTATGGTGAGATTTTCGAAAGTTTTGAAAGAATAAGGGAAAGAAAGATTTTCTTGATTTCTTGAAAAGATATTATGGAAGATATGTATTTCTTGGAATACAAGAATATCTCATAAATTCAAGAAGATCCAAATCTTGGAATCTTGATCCTTAATTTTTCAAAAATTCCCCATTACAAGAGGAGTTGGGATTTTTATGGAATATTTTAATTATGGAGAAAAGAATATATGAGATATATTCAAGATTTCTTGGAGATCAAGAAAAGATTTTTTCCTCCCTATTCCATATGGAAAATCGGCCAACACCCTCTATAAATAGGGGATAAATATTTCATTCTCAAGTACAATTCCATGTGCTGGAAAAATTAGTAAATCCACAAAGGTGGTGCAACAAATTTTTTTTTCCCTTTTGTTAATTGTTCGCGAGCATCCTTCCACCGGATTTACAAGCAAGGACTAGGGAATACTTGGGAAGGCTTTTTGGTGTGTTCTTATCGACGAGATCATTGTCACTCCAAGAGGTTAGTTCATGTAAACCCGTAGCAATTCCGCATGCGTAGGATTTATGTGAACTGTTTATATGCATGATTTGTTGTTGAATTACTATTTGAATTAATATAGGATTAATTCATGCTAGTAATAATTGTTAGAATTAAATTTATATTTAAATATTCATCCCGAATAGATCCAGACAATTAATTCTCCAACATATATAACATCAGATCTTCATCTGAAAGAGTGTGACCAGCAGCTAGAAGGCCATCAGAAATAGCTCACATCTGAAGAATGAAATCATCAACTGACATTGATCCTTTCTTCAGAGTTTGCAGTTGAAACCGAAAGTTCATAGTTCTAGCCTTTGACTGAGAATGAAAGAGTTCATCCAATATCATCCATACTTGAAAGGCATGAGCACATCGACTGATGTGAACTAGCATGGATTCAGAGATTGAGCTGAGAAGCCAGCTGAGAAGGAATTGATCCTTCTTGTGCCAGAGAAGATGAGAAGAATCAGAGCTAGTAGATTCGAGATCAAGCTGTGGAACAGATGTGCATAAGAGAACATCATCAAATCCATGAGCTCGAATCGTAGCAAGAACTTGAGACCGCCAATTTGTGTAGTTTTGACGATCCAAGCGAATATGCAGAGTGATAAATGTCGGGAGTTTAGGAAGAGACATAATTATAGCAGCGGAATAGAGAATAGGATCGAAATCTGAATTAACAGAAGAAGATATGAAGATGTGAATAGGAATGGATGAAGATATGAAGATGTGAAGAGAGTTGATTGAAGATATGAATCAACACTGGAAGAAGATATGAAGATACAAAGAAGGTAGCTTTGAATCTTCAAAGAGATCGTATGAAGATACAAAGAGATGAAAGGAATAACCGTCGAACGAAAAACGGTTACTAATGGAAAAAAATAAAGTTGGATCACAGAATCATAGAGAAGCTTGCTCGAGATACCATGTTAAAAAAGTTTATTTTCCAATACATTAACAAGAAAGGTTTATAAGTATATATAGATTACAATGGAAGAGTCTAGAACTTCGGCTAACTCTAACTAACTTGTAACAACTTTTATCAAGTAATTTCTCTATGTGTATATGTTATCTAAATTGATAGTATATGTATATATGTTGCATGTAGTGATGGACGCCATGCATGAAGAAGAGAGACTCTGAAAGCTTGAATATGAAAAGCTTCCAGAACTAATATTGTAAGGGCAACACACTAATACTTTTGTGTGTCCAAGCTAATACTCTAACAAGGTATGCCAAAAGGATGTTATTTTCCTTCTAACAGAAAATAATTTTCGATCAAGCATAATGTTAGTTTCAATAGTTATTTGCCGCAACCGCTCCACCTTGATCGATAACCCCTTGTGTAACCCAGATTGCATCATCATATTGATTCTTCCACAATATTTCTCTACGTCACCACTTCATGGAACTTAAGCCCTTGACATAACATTTCTCCACCCTTAATTGAATAACTGTCTCTCAAGAGACCCCCGAACCTTCTCAAAAATTCTTTTCTGATGTGGAAGATCAGACTACTCTGCAACCACAGAGCATACTCAAAATATCAAGAGATCTGACCCCCGGACTCTGATACCACTTGTTGGGGAAACTCTATCCCTCATTCATACCAAGGGGAAAACGAAACAAACGAGAAATAAATGAAAAAACAAAACCACAATCACCAACACAAGACTTTTACGTGGAAAACTCTAAAATTGGAGAAAAACCACGGACCACGAAAGTAACATCACTATATGATAAATTTCTACAATCATACGGATTTTCCCTCTTTCACTCGACACCCCTACACTATTACAAGTCTACATGACTCTCACCTTCTCACAAACACTAAACTAAAGTGTATTGACAGGTACACTTGTAACAAATACACAAAGACTCCTTATATAGAATTTGAAGGTCCCCTTTCTTTGTTCCTTTGTTCTCATCCGATGTGGGGGGAAAATCTCTTTTATTTTAACACCAAGCCCAACAATTTTTATATTATTTTTAAGTTTTTTTTTTATAACTCGGTATCCGGCCCAAGGACCGTCTAATCCGGGGGACAAGAACCCACCGTCCACTAGCAGGGGCCCCACTTCAAGTCAGAGTTAAGCTCTATATGGACTGACCCATCTCAAAAGTTGATCGCACCTTAGGGGGTTCGAACCTGAGACCTAGAGAAGAACACACTCCTAAATCTCAAACCTACAACCACTAAGTCAACCCTGGGGGTTATATTCTTTTTAATCTTTAACAGGCAGGTCATCAACTATGTGTAGTTTTCATTTCAATTAATGAATGCGTTATAATTTTATTCTTCCTTGTGACTAGGCGTAGACATAAAATTTAAGTTGGGCAAAAATATTGTATTCCAATAACGTATGGTTCTGGATCAGTGCAACTTGCTCAACTTCTTCTCTTCTTTTTTTTTTTCCCCCTTTTTCATTTTTTATCATTTCTTCTCTTTTTTATTGGTGATTTTTCAAGATAATAGATATACTATCCTTAAACAACACTGACTCATTCATCATCACGGACACATCTTACATGGATCAGTAACGGACTCAGATTTTCTTCCATGTGGGACGAAATATTTGATAATATAATGGGACCAAAAAGCTATAATTTAAAAGGGAAAAATAATTAAAAAATAAATAAATCTCAAGTGGTACGGTCGACCTTACCCCCCAATCCGTCTTTACACTGGCTTTATAGTAAAATCAAATATAAAATAACTAATATTATTAAACAACTATATTTTAATTAAACAGTTCATATTATTTAAAAATACATAGCAAATGCAAATTAGTTGTACATATTTAAATAAGACTTTACCTAATAATTTAGTTTGGGACTAAAACAATCTTATGCAAATAATGTATGGTTCAAGATCTGTACACCTTTTCACCTTCTTTTTTTTTCTCTTTTTTTATCTTCGTCCCATTATAATTTGTGCATTTTTCTTATTCGAACGTTCTACAATAATTTGCACACCCCCAAAAATAAAAAAATCTTATAAATTTCATCTTCATAATATTCATAATTTTACACAAGATATCATTACTTTTGAACTCATACATACACACAATTCAACTCATTTCTTTACTTTACATATAAAAATTTGCAAAATTACCCCTCAAAACTCTCCCTATTACTACACTTTCTTATTTTTGGTGTTCACCAGTGGCGGATGCAGTAGGGGACAAGGGGGTAAAATTGTACCCCCAAATTTTAAAAACTCAATAATTTTTCTATATAAAAAATAAAAATTTATTTATGCATCCCCAAATAATAGAACAAGTCACTAATTAATTCAAAATATTTTACTTATTATTTTTTGTATCCTTAAATTCAAAATCCTAGATTCACCACTGGGTTGTTCCCCGTAATCCATACGATGCAAGTTACTCCGGGACGGGAGAATATTTTTTTTCGTATTGGTGATTTTCCAAGAAATATTGAATTGCGTGGTGCAAATAAACACATGACCTACCAGGTGTGAGAGAGGAAGGTTCCCTCTCTAAATCATTTTCAGGAGTAGAATTTTCTATAAATTTCTCTAGGTAGCCTTTCATTCATGAACTTAGTTTCATTGCTGAAGACCTGAAGACAAGTAATACAGGTAACTTGCTCTGGCTTTTTTTGCTAAATACCGTTTACCGAATTTAAAGATATGAAGTTCCAATTTAGATATAATTATAGAGAAATAGATGTGGAGTTATAAAATCGTAAATTTTATAATAATAATAAATTATTATCTCAAAGGGAGTAGACCAAGTAATCAAATCCACCACATACTTTTAATTTTTTTTATCAATTTTAACACATTTTTTTTATCTTCAAATTTAGTACTATATACTTTCACTTAATACTAAAAACATTCGGGTCATCAAAGTCCGTCTGATATGGTCATTGGAGTTCACAAATTTTGTTGGCGTGTAAATATTAAAATAAAATATATATATTGTTGCCTCAAATTAAAAGATAATGACCCGAGATATTATTATACCCAGCGTTTTCTAATTTTAGGTGGTGATATTTTTTATTTGTTTTATTTTAACATTTACATGTCAGCAAATAAGTGATCTCCGGCGACTACATTAGACGGGTCTTGCCGAAAATGATGATTCGAGATGTTTTTAAATATTAAGTTAAAATATGTACTAAATTTGGAAAGGAAAAAATACGTGTTAAAATTGATAAAAAATAATCAAAAGTATGGGTTGAATTTGATTATTTGGCAAAGGGAGTACGTACTTCTTTGTATAGTTAGAAGTTTGTTTCAGATTTCAGGTGTATAAACAAAGTCTTGGGCTAGTTTGGCTAAATTTATCTTAAACATTTTATAAGCTTTAACATCTTTATAAGTTGTTCAAGAGTTTATAAATGTAATTTTTTAGTAGCTTATAAGTTGTTAAAATGTCTGACTAATAAATATAATAAACTCTTTCATAATTTAAAATAAATATTTTTTACATTTTAATTTTAATATAAAATAAAAAAAAATTCTTAATTGAGATGGGGATGGGTGGAGGGGTGGTTGTGGTTGTGGTTGTCGGAGCAGTGGTTACGATGTAAGATGTCTCTTTATTTTAGTAAGGAAAAATTGCAAAACATGCCCTCCATTTTAGAGGGTTAGAAAAAGTTGTTCGTTAGGTTAAGGATAGGAATTAGAGTGGATAACTCTTAGGTCTAAAATACACCTTTAAAATACTAGTAGGTTCATCATTTTTAAAACATTACTCTTAGGTCCAAAAGTTCATATTAAAAAAATCCATTTGCCCTTACTTTTCATTCCTTCCACTTTTTCTTCCTTTTTTTCAGCATTCTTTCTTATCCTTTTCCAGTGTTTTCTATTTTTCTTTTCACCAACTTGCTCAATCACCCAAAAAACATTCCCCCTTCATTTATGTCGATTTTGTTACTCAAACTTGTTTAAAATTTCTGCATTTTTCTGCATTTTTTTCAAATTGTTTATTAATCTCAAAATTAAAAGAGTTGCAAGTTTCATATCTAAAAATTAAAATCTCAAAATTCATATAAAAATTGGAATATTACACAAATTTACATATCAAAATTGAAAAAATGTAAAAAAAATTACATATCTAAAACCTATAATTACAATCTCAAAATTTACATATCATCGTCTTTATTACGACATAAACATGAATATGAACATAAACAGATTCATCTCCGATTTCAGATTCTCACACTCAGAAATTTACAAAACCCAGATCTTCATAAAATGGATATTCAAATCTTCAAACAACTTCCATATCAACAACCCAAATCTTCAAAAAAACTCAAATCTTCATAAAAATCTTCAAATCTTCATATCAAAACCAGATCTTCATAAAAAATACAGTACCAGATTCTCCATTTCCAAACCCCACAAATCCAGATTAAAAAAATTCTTACAAATTCCAATAACACAGAAAAATATATGAATGTACAATTTCTCTCCCAAAACCTGCAACACCCAAAGAAAACACCTGCACAATTTCACCAAAATCCCAAAAATCGCACATAAAATCAACCATTTTCCTTTGTTGGTATTAAAATCGAAGCCCTCCATAATCAACAATCATTTCGTTTTCTCATCATCCCTCCCAAATCAAAACAAAAGAAAATTTCTCAATCATTCATTTTTTCTCAAAAATCAAATAAATTTACCTTTTCCTTTCTTAGGCGGTGGTCGTCTTCGTAGGCGGTGGTCGTCTTCTTCGTCTCCATCGCTAAATCTAAACATATCTTGAACAAAACTTGAAAAGGAGGCGGCGGGGCACCTGGTTTCTGGTACGAGGGCGCAGGATGGCGGCGAGGCCGCGCGTCATTTCTGTGTGGGGGCGGCTCCGCGAGTGGTGGGGAGAGGGCGGTCGTTCTGGTTTTTTTGGGGGAGGGGGGTGTGCGGCGTCGTTTCACTTGGGAGGCCGCGGCGGCGTTAGGGATGGTAATGTAGGCGGCGGCGTGATAAGGGTGGCTGTCGCCGCCGCCGTCACTGTGTGTGTAGAATGGCTTGGGGAGAAGAAGATAAAGGTGGGAGAGAGAAATTGAGCGTGGTGAATTTTTGTGGGCGGGAAAGTGGGCAGATTAGGTTTTATGTTAGAGGAGGGTATAAGGATAAATCAACACAAATATTATGGATCTACTAGTAATAATATAAAGGCATGGACCTAAGAGTAATCCACACCCTATAGATGGACTTAAGAGTAACTTGTTCTAGTAATTAATGCCTAACTGTTTTTTTCGAAATTTATGCCCTTGAAAAATGAAAAAATCTCCGCCTTTTGTCGGAACAAGATCACATATTTTATTATTGGTGTTTCAGTACTTTATATTTCATAATATGGATGGATGACATGTGAAATAATATAAAAAAAATCCAACGAACCACCATATTTTGGGTCCATATATTAAAAATTTAGTAAAGTGACACACCAATGAAATACGAAAAGTTGAACAGGGGAATCGAACTGTCCTTCGCCGCCTATTCTATTTTGGTGTTTCATTTTGTGTTTCATTATCTTTAATAGTACATGACAAGAGTCATTACTGATGATTTGTAATGTTATTCATTAAAAGTAGTCAAATACAAGATGAAACACTAAACCAAAATAGGAATATCTGATTTCTCACTGCATGATTCCAAAAATTTCCAGGATAGAAGCTCTACCTTGACGAACTATGTCTTTTGCAGTGACAGCCGTGTGTAAGTTTTGGGAAACACACTCTCTAATCTCTATATTGATATGCATAATGTAAGGTTAAAGTTTGTAAGGCCATCTCACCTGTACACATTTTCAATGTGTTGCAGACGTAATTATCGGCCTGCTAATAATGGTTGCAATCGTGGTTGCCCCATTTTGTTGCACCCGAAAAGCGAGGGGGTTATAGGATCAGAACTCAGGGCAGCATTGGAGCCACCACCGGCTTCAACTACAATGGAGAGAATTCTTCCACGAATTGGCTAAGGAGAAACCCGTCCGTTTCTCAGCACAGCAGCTCCGTTCTTTTACAAAAAACTACACAACAGTATTGGGTTCGGGTGGTTTTGGGAAAGTGTACAAGGGGTGTTCCCAAATGGTGTCAAGATTGCTGTGAAAGTTCTCAACAGAACCCCGAACGGGCATGTTGAGCAGCAGTTCATGGCTGAGGTTGGTACCATTGGAAGAACTATTCATATAAATTGTGTGAGGTTGTATGGTTTCTGCTACGATCGCTTCATGAGTGCCCTCGTCTATGAGTTCATGGAGAATGGGTCATTGGACAGGCACTTGTTCGGAGAGAAACAAGAATTGGAGTGGGAAAAGTTGCACAACATTGCACTTGGAACTGCAAAGGGGATAGCGTACCTGCACGAGGAGTGCCATCACAGGATCATTCATTATGATATTAAGCCCGGGAACGTGCTTCTTGATGAGAATTTTCGCCCCAAGGTTGCTGATTTTGGGCTAGCTAAGCTATTTAACAGAGACGATACTCACATTAGCATCACGGGTGGGTTCAGAGGGACTCCAGGGTACGCGGCCCCTGAGTTCATGCTCAACAACTTCCCCATAACTCACAAATGTGATGTCTATAGCTTTGGTGTCCTCCTATTTGAGATAATGGGGAGGAGGAAACACACGAGGGTGGTTGGTAGCGACGAGAGTCTGGATTGGTTCCCGAAGAAAGTGTGGGAGGAGTACGAGAAAGGAGAGTTGACGGGATTGACTGAAGCTTGTGGGATTGAGGAGAAGGATAGATTGAAGGCGGAGAGAATGGGTATGGCGGGTTTATGGTGTGCTCAAGATTCACCGGAGGCGAGGCCCCCGATGAGTGCTGTGGTGAGGATGTTGGAGGGAGGGGTTGAAATAGTGCCATCACCCAAGCCGTTTCATTATCTGTTTTCAATAGGACTCAAACAACAGAATAATTCGGAGAGTGGCTCTGGAGATACAAGTTCAAGTGAAGTAGCAAATTCATATTGGTATAAAGAGCCTACTCCTATTATGGCCAAGTATGAGATAACTATGGCATCTGCATAGATTATCAGTAATGTACAACTTTTGTAGAGGTTATATTATTGTTACATGTTGATAGGAAACTGCAGGGGAACCAAATCTAGTGGATAAAAATGAAGGGAGATCTAGTGGAGTTTTAAATTTGCACAGAATTTGCTTTTGTAAATTACTTCCAATTTATGCATGACAAATGTTATACAGTCAATACTACGTGAAATTGCAGCTATTGAATGACAATGATTCGTGTAATAAATGGGGAATAGAATATGATAAATATCACCTTCGCTTAAACGACTTCTAACCAATATATTGTACAATGGTGTGTTCTCAAATGGGAACAAGATTGTTGTCAAAGTTGTCAACAGAGCCCCCCAACATGCATGTTGAGCAGCATTGGAACAACTCATGTTGAACAACTTCCCCATAACTTATAAGATAACTGTGCATGGCATCTACAATCTACATAGATTATCAATAATGTATCAACTTTTGAAGAAGTGGAATTTTGTGAAGAAGAAATTTTTGCACAAAATTGATTTTATAAACTTAATTTCCAATTTTACAAGAGAAATATTGTACAGTCAAAATCACGACTCGATACTTCAATCGGCTCCCTCTATATGAGAATGCAGCAGCTACTCTACCACAATTTTTGCATCGTGCGTTGCACGAACACAACTTACCTCCTTTTGTTTTTTTCTCTGAAAATGCCACCCTTAAGTGAGTTATTGTCGTACTAGTTCCAAATACCCCATATCAACTGTAGCAAAGGTAGGATTCTTTCCCCCCTTCTGTTGATACCACCAACTATTTATCCTCCTTGCCCTCCTTCTGTTTCATATGATTAGCCTTAGGTGTCATCATGCGTCAAAGCTGTAGAATATATGGACGCCTTGAAAAGTATCTCGTTTATTGACTAACTCACGAGAGGCTGGGTGGTCGACGAATTTTGTGGTGGTGTCCATAGATAAACCAATAAACCCAAAACAAGGATGATGGCACCTGCTACGAACCCACGAGGAAGCGAGGATGGAGCACCAAGATATGGTAGCGGCAGTGTGAACAAGAATACAGATATTGGAACTGCATATCCAAGGAAAATCACAAAAAAATAGAATAAGCTGAGAAAGAAATTGATGTCAAGGTAATAAGTGCAATTGAAATTATATGTGAAGTGTACTTCTTGATTCTTTCAAGTACATGGTAAAACCTATTTTCTGATTAAGGAAGTAATATTCATATGCTTCGAATTCCTACACTTTGGCAAGCCTCGTCTCTTTTTATCTATCTAAGTTGATTCTATTCTGTTGAAAAATGGTCTAAATATCTCACTGATTAGGTTTGGAAAGATTACACTTATACCGTCTACTTGTCCATTATGTTATGTAGGGATTTAAACCAAAATTGTCCCATAACTTTGCACCTTTATTGAAATGGTCTCATAATTATCAACTTTTCCAATTTAATCCCACATGTATTCAATTTGATCCAATTTAGACCCAAACCGCCTGAGGTCGCTCAAAATTGCCCAAAACAACGTCATTTTGGACATGTGTCTTACATATTCTACACGAGCCCAAAACGGCATCGTTTTGGGACAATTTTGAGCGACCTCCGGCGGTTTGGGACTAAATTGAATACATATAGGATTAAAATGGAAAAGTTAATAGTTATGGAACTATTTCAATAAAAGTACAAAATTATGAGACTATTTTGGTTTAATTCTATGTAACACGCCTCTCTCAACGAATGAGCAAAAAAAACGAACTTCAGCATTTAGAACACATTTGCTGTGCCATATCACCTTTAATTGAAGATTATCAAACTCTAGGAAATATATTTTGCAGAATGCGATTGTCCTAATATGTCATTGCCCAACTTTTGATTTTTGAAAGCTTAAAAAGAATTAATTGAGCAACAGATGCAAAAGAAGCAGCCATGAAGTTGCAGTTGAAAGGTATAAAGCACAAAATCATACAATAAACCAACCTGAAAGTGTCGATGCAAGACAAGATACGACAGCTGAAGAGATCTTGAGCAAATGCAACAACGATATATTGAAACCCATGTTCACAATAACAAATAGCAGCGGCAACAAAGGTGCACCATCACATCCTGCGATCAAAAGCAGTTCTCAGTATAATTTACCAAACACCATAAGCATCTAATTGCCTCCAGTAAGGCCAGAATCACTCCTATGTGTTAATAATGACTTCAGAAGTACAAATGAAAAAAAAATAACCATTCACTGCTCATACGATAACATAATGTAACTGATGCTGAGGTCAAGATCCATTACAAGAATAACAAGACGGCTAACAGGTTTAAGGCTATACATTTTACTTAAATGGCTTTGTTGATCACTCTCACAGGAACAAAAAAAAAAGGTAAAGGATTAATTGCATCACGTTGTTTCAATTACAACAAATGTATATAAAATTTGCAATTCGATACACAGACTTTTCAAATTTTGCAATTATATCATATGACTATTTTGCGGCAACTAATGCTGACTTGGCAGCCTGAAAATCTTTGAAGAAATTGCAAATAAATTCACGACCTTTTGTTATTGTTTCAATTTAATCACAACCTTTTAATTTATTTATTTTTTGAAATTTTATACACTGACTCGTCAGCAAAACTTGCTGGAAAATAGTCATGTGATAGAATTGCAACAAACTAAAGACCGTGTATCGAATTGCAAATTTTAAAAACATGTGTTGTAAACTTGTAATTGAAAAAAAGAAAATTGAAAAGTCATAGATCTTTTTTTGCAATCAACCCAAAGAAAAATAAAAGAGAGTGTAATATATAGGAACCATGACTTACTGTTTGTCATCATACCGATATTCAAAAAGCAAGCGGCGCCGTCTTTAAAATAGTTTGGCAGTTGAGCAAATGGAATGCCCCATAGGTTTGACAAGAATGGGAGGAGGAGGCATAAGAAAACAGCCTGTTCATACATCAAAAGGTTTCAGGCTTCTTGTAAAGTTGAAATTACATGTAGATTTATAAGGTTCTACAAAGCTTAAACATTAACCTGGTAAGCAGATCCAAAGGAGTTTACAACAAATAGGTCCATTGTACCTCCCTGTCATAAATACAACAAGCATCACATGTATGTTATTGAAAAAGAATCAGAAATTGAATTCTTAAGACTGGTGTTTGAACTATGTAGAGTACTAAAGGTGACTATTTTCTAATTTAAATTAACCTTTGATTTCTATGAGAACTTCAAGACCCTGAAATGTATCTACATTACAAGTTCCATGTATCTTATTAGTAGGGTTGAACATCAGGATTTTGACTTGAGGCATAGTGTGAAACTGACTAATGACTACTACAACGTTTTGTCGAAAACAACCAACTTAAATTAATGGAAATAAAAGTAAAGCCTTGTGTACATCCATTCTATGGTGCAACTGGTTTACATTTGGTGTGTATTTTTAAACAGTATTAGTTGTTTAATTAAAAGGTATTAGTTTGATATTATTAGTTGTTTTGTTATAACGTGATAGTTACAAACAAGTTGCACAATTAAATTGTTTTGCATAAGACCATCTCAGAGATAAATTGCTAATGCACAAAATAGACTGCATTTTGACATTAAATTTCAGTAGTAATCATTTTAATGAACTTATTGGTTATCTGAATCACGTCTGTTTCGTTTCATCTCACCAATTACGGGTTTGATAGGGTGAACATATTGATATACATACCTTTAACGTTTGAGCAGCGTCCAAAAATATAGTTTCCTATAGAAAGAGAAGGTTTTTCAATTTAAAAAGAGAGATCTCACAAGATACCATAATCTTGAAAAAAATGGGAATTGCCAATTACCTTCAAGACTGTATCAGCAGCTTGTAAAAAGAAAGAAATAATCATCAAAATACTCCAAAATAAGCCAGCTTCGATTAGAGAACCAGTACCTGATCCGCTGCACAAGTGGAGACAATAAGAATATTTAAAAATGGGTGGGTCTCTTGTGCACCATGCACTCCATAAGTTATTTTTGAAACATACAAATTGTTTACACTGAAACGTTCAACCTGTGTTCCTGCAACAGGTCGCATGTTTCAGTTTAAACAAGTTGTATGTCTCTGTGCAACAAGTTATATGTTTCAAAAATGCACCATGGAGTGAACTGTGCACCTGTTGCATACAAGACCTAGCCTTTAAAAATTGATGATATGATAGTTACCTTGCAACAGTTATTACAACACCAACCGTCACCAGAAAGCAACCAAACAACTGGTTGAACCGGTACTTCCTTCCCAGGAATATATATGAAAGGCCAAGTTGCCAAACAAGAAAGCTCTTAAAAGAAGTAGCAGATAACAAAATTAACATGAAGCAAAACATTGTTTTTTGTTAGAAATAAAGACTCTCTTCTATGTAGTAGCCCACAAGTTAAAAATTAACTGGATTTCTAAATTTTGTATAGAGCCCTGAAAAAAGATTTTTTTTCTAAAAAGGGCACTGGACTATTACCATTCAGTTTACCGGTCCTATTTACCTACTATTTCTTAAACCTAAATCCAAACTTGAAAATCAAGTGTTCTGTTTCTCTTGGTACTAAACTCTATTCCGATGCCAAAAGAAAAATAAATCAAATAGACGTACCTGAGAGAGTATAGGAATTGTTGCCCCCGAAAGAATAGCTGTTAAGTATGAAAACATTTGTATGAATCAAATAATTGAGTTAACTGCTGTTTACATACAAAAATCTGTAACTATTCACAAAATTTTTAAGTGATGATTTTGTTAAAGAGAGCACACAATAGAATCTAAAGAAAATGCAGAAAAATCTGAAACTATTCACAAACTTTTAACAACCTTTTATGCTAACACATTATTTCACAATCATGAACAACAGATTTTGCAGTACATTAAGCAATTTGAAAAAAAACCCCATGAAGACTAGAAACTCCTTTTATGCATTATCTGACACATGCGTTTTGCAATAACCATCGATGCAAGAGTGAAGACCATCACTTTAGAACTTTTTGTTTTTTTGACGGGAAACAGAAATATTATCGACTTAATTATTTAATCATACTATTTGGCACCTGAAGAACTAATGTATAAGGATGCCAGTAACGAATTACCTCCTGCTGCCATCCCAGATGCCGCAGCTAGAGCCTCCAGGAGGCCAATAGCAATTAACGGTGACTTTGGCAACGATAGCATTTCATCAGTAACTTTGCCTGCTTGATACCGCAGATACAGGATAGAGAAGTATACAATTACATACCTGCAGATAATGTGAATGGATCAGAGTCAGTGAAACATTGAGGTTCATATCCACAAACATACGAGAAAATTTACTAAATATGAGCATTCAAATTTTACTAACAGTGAGGTTCTAGTAATTCTTTTTATTTTTTTCCCATTTCCATGCAGATGTCTTGTTGTTAACATCATTAGTAAGCAAAAATAGCAATTTTGTTTTTATGTGTGCTTAAATATCTTAAAAGGAATAACATCGGATGAATGGTACTGAGTCGTAAAATTAATCTAAAATCCACTATTTTACACCCAGTTATTACAGACGTAAACTTAATTTTATCATCAGTTCATACCATTAGTTGAAAAGGATAAAAACAAATAGGTTCTTCAGAATCTACTTCATATCACTTCTTAAAGATATCATGCGTGGAAATTCAGCCACTAAATGGTATAATCCTAACATCTTAGATACTATTTTGAAAGATTAGAGTATCGCATTTGACATTAACTTTTGGGGGAATTTTTCAAAGAATGAACTTTAGAAGAAGGGAAAAGAGGCAACATTGTTTTCTATTAGCACATGCCTTACAAATATCAATGCTGACACTTGAAGCACATGGAGAGGAGGAAATTCAAAGGGAATCCATGAAGCTGGTTGTGTGGGCCCCACTAACTCTACATCTTAGTCACTACCAACGGCTGTCATTCAAATGGGACCCACAACCTCATAAACACTCTCAAAATTTCTTACTCACATAAAAGTGCACAACCCCATAAACGAAAAAGACATTCTGAAAAACCATCCTTCCTTCATAATTAAGACAAGTAACTGAGCAAGGCTGGCCCCAATCTTGGTTAAAGAAATTAAAATTCCCACCTTATTTTTTCATCTTCTATCTCTAAGAAGCATATGTTCATTTCGCCTCTATCCCGGTCTGATTTTGGACTTTACAATCTCAATTCTCGTCCATACTCTCCTTTTTAACTCTCAATACATTCAAATATCTACTATTTTTTATTCTCTCAATACACCCATAATAATATAATATCAATCAATTTTTCATCATCTTACTCTATAAAATTCCAAAACAAACATAAATTTTAACTATTTATCGGGATTTTGGAATCTACGACTTCAATGTCTAGAATTTTCCCCCTAAATTCCCTCACATATAAAGTAACATCATCAGTATATAATATACGCGACGCTGTACTTAAAGTATTATTATACATGGAGGAATCTAATAGGGATCATTAGTGTAATTATTTATTGTGCCTAATATTAATTAATTCAAGAAAATGAGATTTAATCATTTAAATAAGATGAAACCAAAATCAAAAGGCATCAGCCACAAAAAACAGCGACAGTGATGAATCGGGCACGCCCACCAACGAAGAAGACACCAATTGTAACATGAGGTCTAAATCACGTCATCCACTCTTTCTCCAAGGTACAATCATTCACAGCACACGGTCTCTCGCCCTCGCGTACAACCAAGACTCGTCTTTTGGGTTTCATTGTCTCAAGACTGTTGAAAACACAATTATGCCCTTTCTCCCGAATTTTCGTCCTTCAATTTCGTCGGCCACCGTTTCCGTTTTTGTCACTTTTAAACTTGCGTCCAGAAACCAAATTTTCTTCCTCTTTCGAAATATTCAGACGAAAATGAAATTTACAGAGCAATGTGGTATTTAATTTTAATTATTTAATTATTAAACTTAGAAATCATATGAATCACGATAGTGAATGCAGGGGATACAGAATCTGAGCTGAATCACACAATTCATATTTTCTGTTTAATTTTTCAAAATCTTACCAACAATTTTCTGAACGAATTGAATTCCAGACTAAAAAATTTCCAAAATTTCAACTAATAAAATTTTGATTTTTTAAAACTCAATTTGTTCAAGCTAACATAAACAGAATTGCATAAGGAATCGTACCCAATAGTGGCGAATTGTGCCAGAAAAAAGGGGTAATGCTTTAGGGGAACTAATGCCAGCTTATACAGCACTCGATTCCCTACGCCGAGCACCACCGTAGTGGCCACCGCAACCGTCACCTCCGCCCTCCGATCAGCGCCGCCCTTCTCCACCACCACCGCCTCTCGATCGAGCGAATAGCACAGCCGCGGCTGCCACCTATTCTCCGCCGCCTCGATTACCCGTCGTCTAGACCGCAACACCACCTCCCCTGCCCCTCTCCGTTGCAGGAATTTGCGATTATTAGCTTGAGAGCAATTGACGGAGGACGCCGTCGTCGGCAGTGGATTGATATGGTGGACCGCCGCCGCGACGGTGGCGGAGGAGGCCACCTGGTGGCAACATGCTGACATAGTGTTTGTGTTAATGCTCTGTTAAAAATGAAGTGTATATAATATGGTGGAATTGGAAGGGGTGGGAGGGAGGGGGATTATAAAACAATTTTGGTAAGTGTCAACGTCACATCTAATTTTTATTTTTAAAAACTTGTCGAAAATGAATTTGGTTTTGTATTCAAATTCAACACATTCCATTTTTGCGTGGTCAATTTTGCTTAATATTTCTCTCCGGAAAGTAGATTATGTTCAATGTTAATTTGAAGGAAAAATCTGAATATTATCTAAAGGTTATTGTTTATAAACGGAAATGAGCAATTATTGTACCAGATAATCTCACATTATTGTTCCTTATAATAGGAAAAAAAGAATAATAATCTTCACATGAAAAAATATTACTCCCTCCGTCCCCAATAAATATCTTTCGTTGAAATTTTAGTATGATAAGGAAAATTATTATTTAAATACAAAAAAGTAGAAAAGTACAAAAAATATTAAAGTATTATTGTAGATCAAAGTCTACTAATTAAAGTGGAAAAAAGTATTAACAATAAACACTCCCTCCAATTTAACATAGTAGGAGGGAAATTTGAACATGTCTGCAACAAGTCTGCAGAACCTGCTGCAGGTTTGATGTGATCAAAAAAATTAAATTCCCCCCAACACTAAAATTTAACTTTCCCACCTAATTCTACTACCATAAATATACAATTACTAACATTAAAGATGCAATTACAACATCTTCTTCTTCACCAACACAACCTTTAATACTCCACCACAATGAGAACTAAGAAGCAAAATTTGACATCTGCATTGAAGACAAAAGCTGCACAACTGTTGTTGAAAGACTCCAAAGGTGGGGTACTCAAAAGGGCAAAATCAAAGAGATTGTTTGAACTCCTAGGCATTTCCAAGAAGGTCCCACCACCTCCATTTGAAAATTGCAACAAGACAAAAAATGAGTGAAGGTGAAGCTATCATATTTGAAGAAACAAAATGGTCAAAGCATAAAGATGGAGCCAAGCTGGATATGGAAAAAATGAAGAGTATACCTTTTCGAAAGAGAAGTACAATCAGAAGATTAGCCAAGGGATTGAATATGAGTAAGAGTGTAGTGGGGAGATGGGTTAAAAGTGGGCTAATCAAAGCACATACAAACGCCATAAAACCTACTTTAACAGCTGAAAATAAGCTGCTAAGGTTAAAGTTCTGTTTAAGTTCATTGCAATATGATAGAGCACTCAACATAGTGAAGTTCAAACCTATGCACTACACAATTCATATTGATGAAAAGTGGTTTTATATCACAAAGGAATGTGAGAGATACTACTTGATTCCCGGTGAAGAAGAACCGTATAGATCATGCAAGAGCAAGAGATTCATCACAAAATTGATGTTCATGAGTGCAGTGGCTAGACCACAATATTCAAGTGATGGAGAGCTTGTTTTTGATGGGAAAATTGGTATATTTCCCTTCATAACAAAAGAGCCAGCCAAGAGAAACAGCAAGAATAGAGTTAAAGGCACATTGGAGACCAAAGCAGTAGAGTCAATTACCAAAGAGGTCATAAAGGGCTGCATAATCAACCAGGTACACAAATATACATGCACTATCAGAAAATTTTCATCATGTAGTGTTTTATTTGTTGGTTGCATTATTGTTTTTCAGATTTTACCAGCAATCAAGTCCAAATGGCCACCAAATGCAAGCAAGGATATATTTATTCAACAGGACAATGCCAAGCCACATATGAACAACAATGATACTGACTTCAGAGCTGCTGCAAGCTCAGATGGATTCAATATCAATCTGGTTTGTCAGCCAGCTAACTCACCTGATACCAACATTAATGACTTGGGGTTTTATTCAAAGTTTGTTTGCAAAGAGGAGACAAGTTCTTATAGTGTGGATGATCTTGTTACTAATGTTATTGTTGCATATGAAAAACTAACAGACATCACATTGAATAATGTTTTTGTCAGTTTACAGGCTTGCATGATTGAGATAATGAAATTGAAGGGCCATAACGCCTACAAAATTCCCCCCATATGAACAAAGCAAAAGGTCATTAAGAGAAAAAAAAACTACCAAATTGTCTACAAGTTGATGAGTTAATAGTCAAAAAGCCATAGACTATTTAAGATGTACCACCGGAATGACATAGTGTCATCATATCAAGTGGACACTGCAGCGCATTTGATGTGGCTAGCTTGATTGAACATGTTTACAACATAAACTTTGAACACATGGTGTTATGTTTAAGTTGTAAACATGTACATTGAGCCTTTTTGTATGCTTTGACTATCAGATGTAATAGTAATGCATATTTTTGTCATGTTTAGAGCATAAACATTGGGCAGATAGTGCCATGTTTATGTTGTAAACTTAGATGGGTCAATCTTTTTGTACTTTTTGGACTCTCAAGTTATAAACGAATGTATGTTTTAGTTTATTTTTCATCATTAATTCACATTTGTCATCATGCTCATAGCAACAAATCATGAATATACTCACATTGGTGGCTGTAAACCATTCACAACAAATGACTCGAAAGAAATCAAAGAACAAACAAGACATCATAGGGACCCCTCAGTAATAATTTAACCAAGAACATTCAATTTAGGGCACCATAGGGTCAAACTTTAAGAATTTAGCCTCCAAAACTAGGAATATATTCATAGTGGTGGCTGTAAACAAATCACTCCAGCAAATCAGCAACAAACAAGACATCATAGGGACCCCTCAGTAATAATTTAACCAAGAACATTTGTTTTAGAGCACCATAGGGTCAAAATTTAAGAATTTAGCCTCCAAAACTAGGAATATATTCATAGTGGTGGTCAGAAACAAATCACTCCAAAGAAATCAACAAAGAAACAAGACATCATAGGGACCCTCCAAGAATAATTTAACCAAGAACATTCAATTTAGAGCACCATAGGGTCAAACTTTAAGAATTTAGCCTCCAAAACTAGGAATATATTCATAGTGGTGGCTGTAAACAAATCACTCCAGCAAATCAGCAACAAACAAGACATCATAGGGACCCCTCAGTAATCATTTAACCAAGAACATTTGTTTTAGAGCACCATAGGGTCAAAATTTAAGAATTTAGCCTCCAAAACTAGGAATATATTCATAGTGGTGGTCAGAAACAAATCACTCCAAAGAAATCAACAAAGAAACAAGACATCATAGGGACCCTCAGTAATCATTTAACCAAGAACATTTGTTTTAGAGCACCATAGGGTCAAAATTTAAGAATTTAGCCTCCAAAACTAGGAATATATTCATAGTGGTGGCTGTAAACAAATCACTCCAGCAAATCAACAGCAAACAAGACATCATAGGGACCCCTCAGTAATCATTTAACCAAGAACATTTGTTTTAGAGCACCATAGGGTCAAAATTTAAGAATTTAGCCTCCAAAACTAGGAATATATTCATAGTGGTGGTCAGAAACAAATCACTCCAAAGAAATCAACAAAGAACAAGACATCATAGGGACCCTCCGGAATAATTTAACCAAGAACATTCAATTTAGAGCACCATAGGGTCAAACTTTAAGAATTTAGCCTCCAAAACTAGGAATATATTCATAGTGGTGGTCAGAAACAAATCACTCCAAAAATCAAAGAACAAACAAGACATCATAGGGATCCTCAAGAATAATTTAACCAAGAACATTCAATTTAGAGCACCATCGGGTCAAAATTTAAGAATTTAGCCTCCAAAACTAGGAATATATTCATAGTGGTGGTCAGTAAACAAATCACTCCAAAGAAATCAACAAAGAAACAAGACATCATAGGGACCCAAGAATAATTTAACCAAGAACATTCAATTTAGAGCACCATAGGGTCAAACTTTAAGAATTTAGCCTCCAAAACTAGGAATATATTCATAGTGGTGGTTGTAAACAAATCACTCCAAAGAAATCAAAGAACAAACAAGACATCATAGGGATCCTCAAGAATAATTTAACCAAGAACATTCAATTTAGAGCACCATCGGGTCAAAATTTAAGAATTTAGCCTCCAAAACTAGGAATATATTCATAGTGGTGGCTATAAACAAATCACTACAACAAATCAGCAACAAACAAGACATCATAGGGATCCCTCAGTAACAATTTAACCAAGAACATTCAATTTAGAGTGTAGTTTCAAAAAAAAAGACCTTTCAAGGAGACATTTTCCGAAATTTAACCCATCTCAAGAAACAATCCACAAAGATGCAGATTTAACATCGGGGCTTTTCGGTCCACCAAATTCTCCAAATATTTTCAAGATAATCGTCATTGTAAGGGCCACGGATAGGAACATGGCTTATGACCTCAACAGATTCAGGAAACATGGTTCCAAAATCGGGAGAATCGGGTACCACAATAACCTTATAACCTGGAGAATATAAAAAATCATGGTCAATTATAATTTACCCTTTTTTCCTTACCTTAAGCATTCAAATTTTTCGGTTTTAGTTTCAAAGAAACACATAAGTCCATCTCACTTGACTTACAGGAGCATGTATTACAATGTGGTGGAAGAATTTTGACCCCAACAGATTCAGGCAACACGATTTCAAAATTGGGAGAATCGTGGACCACAATATCATCATAACCTGGAAAATAGAAAAATTCATTGTCAATTCTCGGAATGCCCCATTAAATTGAGCACATATGCTTTTACTTACGGGAGCATGATTACTCTATAATAAAAAATAGAGAAACAAATTGTAAGCATCTTAGAACCGAAATTACAGGAGCATCTTCGAACCAAAATAAATAAATTGTAAGCATCTTCGAACCAAAAAATTAACAGTGAGATTCATACGGGATAAATACAGAACTTTTTTAACACAGAATAATTTAAAAAGAAAATCAGATTTATCAAACCTGGGGTATCGGGAACCGTCATGTTGAAAAACTCAGTCTCGGTCACCACCGTATCGACAATCTGGGAATCGGGCAACAAAGTGTCTTCGACACTCTCAGATTTCGAACAACACTTGCAAAAAAACCCAACATCATCGAATGTCTGGGACTCTGAAGCAAAAGTGTCTTCGACACTCTCAGATTTCGAACCACTGTGACAAATACACTTAATAACATCAAGATTTTGAGAATCATGATAGAGAGAGAATTGGGATAGACGCGAGTCACCAGCGTCCATCTTAGTGGTAGAGAAAGAGAGAGAATCGGGATAGACGCAAGCGAGAATTGGAATTGACGCGAGCGGCGGATGCTAGGGTTTGTGGGGGTGAGACCATGAGAGATGAACAGATAGAGAAAGAGAGATGAATGTGAGAGAGTAATAATGTGGGTGGGGTTTGGGTAGATTTAGTGGGTGTGTTAATTAATGTCAAACGGTGGTTTAGGATTTTTAATTGGAGTAGTTTAAGAATTAATGTAGGTAAATTGAGTGGCATATATTGTAAATAAGTGATGATAAAAAGGGTAGAAATTAAGGGGTGATGTATAGTGTTATTTCCTTAAAAGAAATGAGCATACTTTTAGGGGACGGACAAATAAGGAAAGTGAGCATACTTTTTGGGGACGGAGGGAGTACTTTAAAAGATAAATCATTGTATGAGACTCTGATATACATAAAACGGGGTACAACCTAATACAAATTAACATTCATCTCTCTCAAGATTTTGTTTATGCTGGGGTGTTGGGCAGTGCCCAGTACCCCAACGGCTCCACCCCTTTTTTCTTTTAAGTTTTACTTTAATGTTTGTTTTTGTTTTTGGTTTTATTTTTAATAGTATTTTAATAATTTCTTTTTTTATATATATTTTTAACAATTCAATATTATTTTAAATATATTGTCAAGTGAATAATAAATCATCTATAAAATTTTGTATCAAATTTTTATCATAAAATTGTAAAATGGTAGCAATAAAATTCGATTCGAACAAGATTTTTTGATATCATTTTTATTAATTACAAATAAGTTAATTATTTATTATAATTTTTTTTGAACCAATAAATAAAATACAACTTTCATTTATTAATAGTTGTCTCATTTTATTCGAAATAATATTTCTATTTATTTATCACTTTGTTAGGCAATAAATTTGTCTATTTTCTATAAATAGTAACCATAATAAATAATATGACAAAAATTCATATGAGATGATCTCATAAATGAGAAGGTGTACAATTTAACACAGATTAACATCACTCTTCCCAAAGTGTTAAAACGTTAATGTTCATATTATATCCCGTCTCACTGTGAGACCAACTCACACAAGTGTGCTTCAATATTATTAGAATAAAAATTAATTGAATATTATATGATTAAAATAGTATTATAATTGTTTAAAAATAAACAAGAAATTATTAAAATACTAATGTATTAATTTGAAAAAGTTAAAAAGAAAAATGAGATATAAAAAAAACAGACTAAAAAATAAATGTAAAATAAAAAACAAAAATTAAAATAAATGTCACAAAACAATAGAGGGACACATGTCATGTACCTGGGGGTGCTGGGATCTCTCTCAAAGTGTTAAAACGTTAATACCCAAATTATATTTCGTCTCATCGTGAGATTATCTCACGCAAGTGGACCTCATTTTAAAACGTGACTCTCATTTGCACCGTGCAACTCAAATGTATTTTTGAAACATACAATTTATTTTCTTGAAACGTATTTACAGTGAAATGTTCATACAATTTTGCCATAAAAACAAATAATACAAAAACTTATTTATTATAAATAAATATTCTCTCCGTCCCACTTTTATTTAAACATTTATAAAAAAGGTCCATCACAAACTTAATTGTATATTTTTATACACTGCAATAAAGCTTTTTTTTTCTTTTTAATTTATTTCTTTCAAACATTTCAATATTACACTCTATGTCATTATTTTTTTCATATTAAAGTCAATTTTATCTCATTTAATTTATATAAATATCATTATTTTGTCATTTGACTCCATTAAAAAACAATTTTATTCTTTTAATAATAAAAAATAACTCCTATATTAAAATTCTTGCAAATAAAAGCCGAGGAGTACACATTTTCATTTTTCTATTAAAAATGTCTATTTCTCATGTTTTGTTACATCACGAAACAAATTCAATAACACCGCCTGGTCTACAGCTAATTTTTCAAAACATAAAACAATAAAATTCAAAATTTTATACTTGCAATTACGATCTTTAAATTTAATAGTGTTATAAATTATTTTTTATATCTCGTTATCAATGTTAACTGTTAAGTGCTTATTTTTAAGTATTGATACTAATTTGGGTACCAAAAGAGTCAAATTGTAAATAAATAAATAAAAAGTGATGTATGGTAATGCTAAAACTAAAAAATGATAGTTAAATTGTAAAAATATTAAAATGTCTTGAACTTTATTTATAATTTATGCTGACATAAATATTTTCAAACAGGAACGTATATAAATTTATAATTATAATAAATATAAATTTATTACTTATATTCATCAATCCAATTATAGCTATACACACTTAGAAAATGAAATGGCAAAATATAACTTGTACAGTTCAAATTTTATTGGACCATAAGATAAATATTTTTCTTCTACATTTCGGATGTATTCAGAAAATTATAAAACGAACTCTACTATGAAATTTATTTATAATATAAAATTGTTGATATATTATATTTATAAATTACTCCTTCCATCTCTGAGAAATTTGCACATTTATCTTTTTGCTCGTGTTTTAACGAGCGAATTGTTTATTAGTATTTAAAATAATAAAGTGACTTTTAAGTTGGGGTACAATAGTCTTATCCCTCTTTAATCATAACCCTTCTTAAAATTCACTTTATCATTTTAAATACTAATAAAAAATTTGTTTGCTAAAACACGAATCAAATAGTAACTGTGCAAATTGATGGGGGACGAGGGATTAATATCTTTTGTTAAAGGTACTTATAAATTAATAGTAATACTCTTATAAATTAATATTCATAGCATTTAATATTATGATATCAGTTTATAAATATAAAATTGATAGTAGTATTAGTTAATAAGTGTTGTAATATTCATTTACAAATATAATATTATAAAATTCATACTATGAACAAATTTCACACTAGGCATATTCAACATGAAATGCTTCTTTTTATAGTATCTATATCTATATCTATATATATATATATATAAGCAGAAACCGCCCCAAATTTGGAAACCATTGGATTTTCCCGCCAAAAATAATTACTAAATTGGGAAATAAATATATGAAAACAATATTAACAATTAATAATAGATTGAGAAAAATCTTCGAGAATATTTGAAAAAATACTAACAAATAATAATTGATTGACAAAAAATTTCTTTGAAACAAATATCAATAAATAATAATGATGGGAAACTCTCCATATAAAAAAATATACACAAATCATGATCAAATCTATTGATTTCTCAAAAAATCTTGCATTAGATTTCTTCCAAATTTATTATTATTTTTCTATAAATTTCAAATTGTGTTATTAAACTAATAATTTTATTTTATATATTGCAGAGAGTATTAAGGCAAGTAATATGAGTTCTGAATTCGTTATGATTGTTTACTACAGTTATGTAATTAAATTAAATTTTATATTTAGGGTTTTTAGCAATCACTCATCTCTTTATATATATATAGTAGTGATATAGAACCAACTATCTGATTTTTTATGGAACCAGATTAATGAGATGTCATGTCAACTCATCATCCACATAATTAATTCTACTCAAATAAATTATAGAATGTTTTATAATATACTATACCCTAAATCATGAACCTTAAACCCTAAATCATGAATCATTTGGATCGGGTGAACCATGAACCACTCGGGCCGGGTTATACCCTAAATCATGAACCATTCGGGTCGGGTGAACCATGAACCACTCGGACCGGGTTCAGGTCTCGCTGGGTTGGGTCCGGGCAGGGTAATTTTTTTTTTTTTAACTAAACTGAAAAAATAAAACTGAACTTAAAAAAAACTAATTTTTTTTAACCCCGCCTGCACTCAACCCACCCGGACTTAACCCAAATTTTAAGTGGTTCATGGTTCACCGTATCTTAATGGTTCATGATTTAGGGTTTACGATTCATGGTTTAGGGTATAGTATATTATAAAACATTATATAATTTATTTAAATAGAATTAATTATGTGGATGATGAGTTGGCAATTATATATATATATATATATATATATCTTCGCTATATATAAAGATAAACTTTTAAGCAAAGTCAAATCACTCTATATCAAAATCCCTCTAATCTCAATAACTCTAATTTTAAATTTAATCTCAATCGTACATTTAAAGTATTTTAAGATATAACAATTTTAAAAAAGATATCATCCTTCATATCTTACACATATATTTTATTTTTCCTTTAATATATTAAAAACAATATAATAAAATATCTTACAAATAATATAATAAAATTCTTGAATATGCTAGAAGTGTATACATACGTAACTTTTATTATAATTGTACAATTAAGATCATTTAATTCATCTTTTCATCATTTCTCTTCTCTTAATTAATTTTTTACATATGAAGATTATTGTGCTAAGCATGCAAGAATGGTCCAAAGATCAATCCTCTTGAAAAAACGTGGGGGATTATCAATAATTTGTTAGTTGAAATAAGTTCTTAATCTAATTATTTAACTTTTATGTTAAGCATTATATAAGTAATGGGTAATTCTTGGTGGGCAGATTCTCTCCTGGGCAGAAAAAACTATTTTAAACTTGGTGGGCTTTGTAGGTCGCGAACGGGTTTTGTGAGGGCAGAAGTCTAGAGGGGAGGGGTGAATAGACTTCTGAAAACTTTTTGTGCAGATCAGGTGTGATGGCAGTTAGCCTGATCGAGTCTTAGTGAATCGATTTTTGATCGATAACCAACTTACTAATCGCCTGAAGGCAGATCAGTTCGGTAACTATCAGTTTAACTGATGTGTGCGGAAGCTAAGTTTTACCCGTGTGAAAAACCAGTTTTGATAAATCAGATTCCAAAGTCAGTCTTTTAACCAGTTGACTAAAGTGTCAAACTTGATCAGATCAGAAGCTTGGTGCTAGCTGATCTTAACTTAGAATATGTATCGCTTTTAATAGTTGAGTGCGATTGTGTAAAAAGTTAATCAAAGCAAAAAAGGCACACAAGATTTATAGTGGTTCGGACAAACCGGTCCTACGTCCCACTCTTCCCTATCACAAGGGCACCAACTAAAACCAACTGGACTTAGATTTTTGTGTTAGTCCAACACGAAGACAATCGACAGATATTTAAAGAGTTCTCACTCAACCGATCCCGTAAATCGTAACTAGAAACCCTAGTCGAAAATCTTGCTAAACAACTTAACCTAACTTTGGGTTTGGATAAGATTGTTTTGGTTCCAACTATGAAATCTTTTCTAGTGTTTAAGATAGCCTATCAGCTAGATGAAAAGATTTCTATGCTAAGAACTTATGGGATGAACACTTAATAAAAATAATCTTCTTGTTCGTGTTCTTCGTGCGGAAATTTGATAATTGCTTGAGCTTCTTGATTGTTCAATGTTTAGTGTCTTCACTCTCGTGTGATCCCATATTTATAGACCTCGAAATCAAAGAGCCGTTGGAGAGCAATTTGAATTTCAGGCTATGTTTGGTAGACTTGCAGGATTGATGTGACGTGCTTCAGGAGCGGCATGGCCGAAAGCGTGAATAGTGTATTTTATAGCCGTTAGAAGAGAGCAGCATCAAATCCCGTAATTGCCGGCTCCGATCATACGTGTCTCGTCCTTATTGGTTAACAGACGCACTTTTTTCGTTGTTCTTCCAACTAAGGTTGACATTCTTCTTGTTCAGATCATCGACGATGATTTGGTGAAACATCGATTTTCACGGTGAGTGACGATCGGTCGGAACCGATCGATCTACCGATGGAGTCTTCTGGTGCCGGTTGACTTAGCTTCAACTAGCAGACTCGGCTAATGTAGGTCTTCTGGTCTGATCTTCTGGAAGTCATCTGATCTTCAAGTATTCTGAGTTTGAGCTTTATGACTTCAGCTGAGATATCTGACTTGATCAGATCGATCTGATCTTCTGTTCTTCTCTTGCATTCTGGCCTGTCGGATATTAGCTGTTCTTCATATCTTCAGATCTGACCTATACATATTGAGGTTCCCCCTCAATATGTGACCTATCTATTACATCGGTTGTTCTATACAAGAATTATCAATGGGTATTCTATAAACGGTAATATAAACATCGGTCGGTTTAACAGTCCGACCGGTCCTATTACATGTGTTTCTGGAACTTTCATCAAAACACTAAATTTCCCAACAATTTCCCCCTTTTTGATGAAACCAAAACACTTTGAGAAACCAATCACAGTTGATAAATATAGAATAGTAAAAGAGCACATAATCGAAGATAATGAGATTTTTGTCTTAGGATCGAAAAATAAACTTTTCTCATTAGATTTGTTGATTACATGTTACATCGTAAAAGTTTGAATTTAAAAAAAAATGATCCCGAGAAGTCTTCGATTCTTCACTTTTTTAGCTTGTATCCTTCGGCATCTCTCTTTGATCTTGAGGTACGTTGAAAATCGATAAAGTTTCCATTTGACATCATTGGTCCGGCCGAGGATCGATTATGTGCGTTTTGCTTTCGAGAATGTCAAAATAGAATCTCTCGAAATGCCATCATCAAATGAGCCATCCGCCTTCTTCGAGTAGTCCAACGATCATACTCTTGGCGAGATATTTTTTACGTTGATTATCTTGGCCTCATTTTCCGATACTTCTAAAAATGATATTTATTTTCCAACCGGTTGAGGAATTCATCATCCGAGATTCTTCTTCTCGTGGAACAAGATCAAGAACAAAGGCATCCAGAAGCCATTCACTTCTGATCTTATTCCATTCCTCAAACCTCTTAGCATGTGCAGCAGTTTTTGGAATGATCTCATCAACTCTTGCGTTCTGGTACAGATTTTCCAGCCTTTCCTTTCTTCGCCTTCGATCTGAATTTCTTCTTCAGATCTTCTGCCTGTGCCAATTTGTCTGCCCTTCTCTCTTCTTCACTTATTCGGGCTTCTTCCGCAATCTGTTCTTTGGACAATTTTTCAGCCAGTTTCTTATCGGCCTGAATTTGGCTAGCTGTGCTTCTTGTGATTTTCTTAGTTTGAGTGGCTGGTACAAGTTGTGATGTCCCAAAGACCAGTAGCGTGACTTTTCTTGCCTTTTGACTTTTCCATCTTTTTCGAAAATTTTGTTAGCAAAAAGATCCAGATGGTCTAGTCTTTGTCCATAAGATTCAACTGTCTGAATCAGGTCTTCTGTTGTTCTGATCGTGTCAGTTGGTTTCTCACTCTGTCCTTCCCCCTTTTTGGTTTGATCAAAAAGAGCAGTGAGGTGGGAGGTCAGAGAACCAAAGCTGACTGATATCGCCCTGTTGAGATCTGCAACAGATAAACCTTGAGCTTGAGCAGTTAGATTTTGAACCTTCGAGATCAGCTCAGTCTTAACAGATTCCATGGCGAGAGAGAGTGTAATAATCGGTTTGTCAAGTTTCTCTTACATCAATTCTAGCTTTTTCAAAGAGCATCGAAAAGAAACTTGTTGTTGATCCATCTGAATTAGTTTGTCATCAACTGATTTTATAAGTTCGGCAGAGACGGTGGTCACAGTTTGGGAGAACTGATCTTTGATTGCCTCAATCTGGGAAATAGTCAATTCCCTTTGATCTGTTATTTCTTTGAGGCCAATCTGCCTCTGATCAGCTATCACTCCATCAACTTCTTCTTTCAGGAGATCTTTGAGACATGATCTGATCTCCTGAAGTTGATCAGGGGTGACGTGAGTTGTAGGAATGTTTGGTGTCACTTGATCTGTTTCAGTTGTTTGTGCCTCCAGTGGTTGGTCATGAACTGCAGCACCAGTTCCACTATCATCGGCAGCTCCTGCATCCTTCATAGTAGCATCTGCTTCAGGAGCTTCTTCAGCAGTTTCCAGTTCGCCTTGTTCAGTCAACCCCAGCTTCCTGTGGATCAGAGCTTTGATAGATTCAGCAGTTATCAGCTCAGCTGGTGATCCTACTTTAGCAGATTTCCTCATATCGAAATCAAAATCTGCAAACTCATCGGCCTCCGCCCATCCGTTTCTATAATCATTATAAAATCTGAGAAGCTTTTTAATCGGAGATCTCTCCAGGTGAGGATCTCCATAACTTCCTCTCTAATACCAGGATGGGCGACCAGCTCTGGATACATCTCATCAATTTCTCGTTCGATTTGCATTCTGACCATTTTCCCTGTGATGGTCTTTGATGATCTAGACTCAGGAATTGTCTGTCCAGATTCCGGTTGATGAGATGTGGAGGGTTCTGGTGGTGCTTGAGTAGGCGGAAGTTGTCTGATTGGCTCGACCTGCAGAGGTTCTCCACAGAGAGGCGGTGCGCTGGTTTTACAAATGTAAGCTTTTCGTTGAATCCGACGTAGTTTCGTGTTCTAAGGTGAAGAGAAGGAGAAACATGCTTTCGAATTGAAGTATGAGGTGAATCGCCTCGAGTTGGAGGAGAAGGAGATCGTTCGTCTCGTGCTTCTTCCTCAGAATCTTCTGGCGAACTCTCAGCTTGAGAAGTCCGCATGCATGCGATTTTTTCACCGATTTTTGTGGCGATCAGCCGATCTGGCGCTCCTTCTTCATCCGACTTCATCTTCTAGAAACAGAGTCATGGGGATCGCCGCCTTCTTCGGCCTCTTTTTCCCTGGCCTTCACCATTTTTTTTTCTTCTTCCGGGGAGCATCCGGTGTAAACGAGACCGCTTCCTTGCTTTTTTTCTTTCTTCAACTTTTTTAGAGGGGTGGGCGATATCATCATCGGTAGCCCATATATAGGCAAGTGGTGGTGGGAAGGCCTTGTAGGACTTCACCATTCTCGTCCCATTCAGCATTTGGCAGTTTGTCTTTCAAGATAACCGCAACCTTGTTGAGATTGATGATCCTCTTCTTCTGATAGACCTGCCTCCATTCATTAACTCCAAATTTTTCATGTTCTGGGAATAGAATGGCCTTCAGGAAGCCATGCCAATTGATGTTCTTGGCTTCATCAATTATCGCAGCCATGCTGTATAGTTTGACGGATGTTAGAGCATCTGGGCTGAATGAAATACCCATGATTGTTTTTGACAATATGTCAAACAACAGTCGGTATTTCCTTTTTAGCATCGGCCTGACAAAACCTGCGGTCTGATGTTTGTCAGCTTCCCTGAAGAGTTCTTTTCTGATCAGCTCATCTTCATTCTCCATTTAGTGCGCAGGCGAGATTTTTCCTTTGGGCAAGCTGAACAGACGTGTTATGTCCTCGTTAAACCGATCGATCTCCGCTGATCGACGAAAAGTAGTTCTTCTCCCCGGCGTCCGTATCCACTCTTAAATTCCTTAGGAATTGAGTGCTTCATCTTTGCATCATTTGGGTTGCGGTTGAGCAGCGTATAATATTTCAAGACCTCCTTTCTTGAAATTTGCTCCACTTCCATTGATTCCGGATCCCGAAAGTGATATCAAATCGCATTTAACTTGTCATCGACAATCTTCGTTGCCAGTTCCGCATAATTGCACATTATTTTCCCCATTCCGTGAGTGGCCATCTACAATAAGATAGACTTGATTAAAGTTGTGCATAAACATGAAAATATCATATATTGATTATCAGACCTATACTCAGGCCTAATAATCGATAAACACATGCGGATACCAAGAAACAATAAAGCATAACACAGGATACCATCGATTGACAAATTCTGTAAGATCAATGGATTTAAGAGAAAAGATGATTCATCAAATAATCAGAAATTACCAGATTCTATTTTTCGGAAAGATAATGTTGAAACTCAAGAAAAAACACTTTGAATCGCAGAAATATAATCTGGAGTTTTCAGAGAATAAATCGCAAGTTTGTGAATTAGAAAGAACTCTGGTAGGGTTTTTGATGAACCTTTTAAAGATGAGGAGGGAAAAAAGACAAGATTTGGGAGATCAACCGTTTGAAAAGATTAAACGATCCAGATTAAACGGTTTTGATCGTATGGTCGAAAAAAGCACGCGTCTAAAACCTTTTGGATTTAAAAGCTCATTTTGTAGCAATTAATACACGTACCCCACGTCCGCATTAAATGTTTTGCAGGGAATACGTCACAAAGGTAATGAGTACAGTAAGGCAAGTAATATCATATAAGATCAAATAAGTAAGCAATAAACAAGGAAACAGAAAAGCGTATCTGGTTGACTGATATTGTAATCAGTCAATACACTTGTAGTTGTTGATTCCACTTGTTGATCTTAGTTTTCTGCCTAATCCTTATAATTTCCCAACTGTTCTTTTCAACTGATCCGCTTCACTTTGCGTCTGATTTCCCTTTTCTGATCCTCCTTGATTAGTTGAAGTTCCCCTTCAACTGATATTTCTGTTTTCTCATAGACTGATATATATATCTGATTTGTTGTTGTATCAAGCTCAACTGATCTTCCTCATCAGATCAGTTTCATATAAAATCAGATTTCAGTTGACCTAATCTGATTCTTCTCAGATCAAGCCAATTCTTGGGATATGTGTTACCGCCAAAACTTAGTCTAGAATAGTAGTCTCTATTCCCTAAGTTGGCACGATTTGACATGCATAATTATAGTCCGAATATTTCGATATGTCAATCCGTAGTAAATTTATCCAATTATCGATCGCGTGATTCCTACATCGTCCTTGTGATGCAAATTTCTCTAAGAGGCTTTTTGAAATCAAATTTGCATTCACACCCTTGCTTGGCCCCTATAAATTGGACCAATGTTTTACACAACATAACCCATGCACCATACTTATCTTCTTTGTAGAATCATGTATCCCGGTGAACCCTTATTTCCTATGAGACTTCCTAAAACACCTTTACCCCTTTTTCAATGATTTCACTTCTCAAATCAACCCCGTGTGTCCCTTTATCACTTGTTTTCGCTGGTCATCAAAGATTTCACATACAATTGTTGCTAAGCTTCTCTACCACCAAGGCGGGCGGGTTCATTGTCGTGAACCGAGAATACACTTCTCCTAACCGTATGCACCTTGTGTGTCTATCGAGATGATGGAACTAACATCAACAGACTCGGTCGATATAAAACATGAGTTTGATATACTGATGCGGATCGGACAACGGTGATCTTCGATATCAACTCTATTTTTTCATGTAACACATGAACCCATAAGGTCTTTGAACCAATTTCTTGGCACATGTGCTCCATTTAACAAATTGGAGAGTCCATTGACTTCGTGTCTAAGGGCTCTGGCTTAGAAATCCTATCAACGCCGCTCGCTCCAATCGGTTTTAGCTTTTAATGGCGGCTTTTAGGATTATTTCAAAGCCTTCTTCCCTTGTTAAGTGGGGAAAATGAGAGCATGAGATCTTAAAATCTCTCTCTCTCCTCCTCTTCTAGGTTAGGATGAGGGTTTAGGGTTATAGGTTTAGGGTTTTCGCTTTATCACTTATGTCTTGACCTCCGGGTCCTTTGTACTTGTAACTTGTAATGTAACCTGACCTTCGGGTCTTTATCAATGAAAATTTCTGTTATTCCATTGTTGTGTAAATTTTCTGCTTTCTTATGCGATTGTAGGCTTTAATCTGTGAATCTTACTTGTTGAATATCAGCTTAATCGAACTTACAAAGTGTGAAATAACCAAACTGGTTTAATCAGATAATTCCTTAAGACGATCAGTTTCTTTAATCTGATAAACCTTAAATCTGATAAACCTTCAATCTGATCAGTTTCTTTAATCTGACAAAACGTAAATCTGATCAGTACCTTCTTATATCAGTTCCTTGACTGATCTTCTGATCAGTTGAGATACAAAACTCAACTGACTCCTTTTTACCTGGTTAGTCTCTTAACCAGCTGGTTCTGGAGAATAATCCATCAAGCATTTTAGGTGCTTTTTCTCCAAGATCCAGAAGCCCTAGCTCATTGAACAATTCTCTGAATCTGATCTCAGCTAGTGGCCTGGTTAGAATATCAGCTTTCTGTAAATCAGTGTGAATCTTTTCCATTCTGATATTCTTCTTTTCAACATGATCTCTTATAAAATGGTGTCTGACATCTACATGCTTGCATCTTGTATGTAGAAACGAGGATTACGAGTGATTGCAATAGACTATTATCGCCACGAATATAGGTACATTCTTAGCTACAATGTTATAATCCTCACCACCGACTAAGCCGAGTAGTTGGGGACAATGACTTCCTCGACCATATATTCCGCTTCAAGAGTAGATGTCGCAATCCGATGTCCGCTTTTGAGAACCACGAGATCGGTTTCTTCCTAAAATTGACATGTTCCCGAGGTTGATTTTTCTCATCAATCTTGCAACCTCCATAATCGTAATCGAAATACCCACTAAGCTCTAGATTATCATCGATGGGTAAAATAAACCAAGGTTTCTGTTCCTTCAGATACTTCGTAATCCGCTTAGTCGCTTTCTAGGTGGCTTTGCATTGGATTTGCTCGAAATCGCACATACACCTACTTGCAAAGGTGATATCCGGTCTGGCGACGATTAGGTATAGTAAGGATCCAATGAGAGCCCTATATTCTTTTCGATTTGTTTTTCCGACCATCCTCATCCGGATCCATCTTGAATACAAATCATCATAGGAATTTTGGCTTCCTTACGGTTTTGAACTCCAAACTTAGCCAATAAATTCCTAGTGTACTTTTGCTTGGCGATGAATATCCCTTCAGACTTTGCTTCACTTGTAGACCCGTAAAGTAATTCATCCGACCCATCATGGGCATCTCGAACTTCCCTTGCATCGGTTTTTTTTGAATCTTTCACATAGACTCTTGTTGGGAGATCCGAAGATGATGTCGCCCACGTAAATCAACCATCGAAATATCTTCTCCATCTTCTATTCTCGAATAAGGTTACGTCCCACGCCCTTTAGTGAACCCACTGTCTATCAAGAACTGAGAGAGTGTATCATACCAAGCTCGAGGAGCTTATTTCAGGCCATAGAGAGCTTTTCTTAAATGGTAAACTTGGTTGCTCTTTTCGAAGCCTGGAGGTTGTTCGACATAAACTTCCTCTGCTAGTACCCCGTTTAAGAATGCACTCTTTACGTCCATCTGATACACAGTGAACCCTCTGTGGGAAGCATATGCCGAAACAAATGAATAGCTTCTAAAGAAGCGATCGTGCAAAGGTCTCATCATAATCAATTCCTTCTGATTGTGAATACCCCTTAGCAACAAGTCTTGCCTTATTTCTGGTGATAACATTTTTCTCATCTCTCTTGTTCTTGAAAACCCACTTCGTGTCAATTACGTCTTGATGATTTGGTCTATCCACCAGTTCCCAAACTTGATTTCTCTCGAACTGTTCCAGCTCCTCCTGCATGGCTAGAATCCAGCTTGCGTCTTGTAGAGCTTCCTCTACTGTTGTAGGTTCCTTCATAGACAGATAACAACAATACATGGCACTTTCACCAATCCGATGTCTAGTTTTAACTCTATCGATGGGTCTCCGATGATCGATCGGTTGGATGACCGGTTATCCGTGTCCTTCGCTTACGATTTACGGTTTGAGAACATCATCCATTTCGATAAAGGTTCATTACTAGCGTGCGGGAGTGGTGCGAAATTATGATCCACTTGATAAGAACATGTCTCGGTGATGTTGGACTCATCATGTCTCGATGTCCGCTCGTAGGGAACTTCAGTGTTCCCCCGAACCGGATGGTTCGATTTGATATCGCCTCAAATTATGCCGAACAACTTCATCGGCGATTTTTTCGTACCTTAGGATCCGATTGATCCGGTGAATCAGCTAGATCCGGAATGTATCTTTATTATGTCCGATCCTTTTTCCTTGATCGTTAGGCGATCCATTCTCCGAGCATCGTACTAGTTGATCGTGTACATCTTGTTCGAGGCAAATTTCTCTTGTTCGTAAGATGCTTCATCAAAGACTACATGGGGGTGTTTCTTCCACAACTAGGGTTCGGCTCTGTTGTAAACCCCGAAAAGCCTTGCTCGATGAGGAATATCCTAAGAATATACCCTTATCCGACTTGGCCTCAAAAGTCTTCAACCCGACTCTTCCCATTGTTGTGTATGAAACACTTACACCCAAAAAACATGGAAGTAAAAACACGAGGTTTTACGCCCTTCCACGATTCATAGGGTGTTTTGTAGTGAGCCTTAGTCGAAGACATCTGCTACGAGTATGACATGCGGTGTTGATTGATTATACGCCTTAAACGGCTTGGTATTGCATGTTCATTAACATCGTCTTGGCGAAATTTTTTGAGTGTTCTGCTTTTTCGCTCGCTACTCCATTCTCATTGTGGCGTTCTTGCGGTGATGTCTCATGTCAGATACCAAACTTAGAGCAAAAATCGCTTATAAACGAGTTCGTAAATTATGTACCTTTATCCGATCGATTTTTACTACACCGACACCCTTCTCATTTTGTAATCTTTTAAGCGGCTCGGGTATCTTCGTTGTCGCCTCATTCTTCTTATGTAAGAATATAACCTGTAAACTTGGAATAATCATCAACGATTACGAGTATATTTAAGTCGTCTCACGAGATCGACCGTAATAACGGGTCCAAATAGATCCATATGAAGCAAAATGCGATTATTCTATTTGGATCTTGGGTCCAGAATTCCCTTGAATGAAGCTTTGACTGTTTTTCCTTCCGACATGCAAAGACATGTCCGATCCTTTGAAAATACTTCATTCGGAAGTCCTTCCACTAGAGACATCCTTGCTATCTTATTAAGAGTTTTAAAGTTCGGATGGCTCATTCTTTTTTTGTCTTTAGAGGCAAATCGCTACTTTTGGAACTCTTAACAATTAGGCATGTATTTCTTGGGCAACTGTTCCAATCAGCTGTGTAGATCGTCCCTTTCCTTGAACCAGTTAGCAAAATCTGTTGAGTGGCTCGATTCTTGATAGTGCATTGATCAGTCGAGAACTCAACACTGAATCCGTTGTCGCAGAATTGTGAAACCGATAATAGGTTGTGCTTTAGACCTTCGACATACGAGACTCCCATTTGTACATCATCATTCTCCAAGGTTTGAATCCTTTGGTATAACCAAAGTTATCATCACCGAAGAGTACACGCTGGCCTTCGTCGTATGTAAGAGTTGAGGAGGTGTTTGTTTCCAGTCATGTGCCTTGAGCATCCACTATCGATGTACCTGATAGTTGCCTGCACACCTCCTTTGTTGGCCAGACTCAAGCGATCCTGCAACCAAATCAGGCTTTAGGTACCCCTTTTGGATTGGGTCCTGAGGGGTTAGGATTAGTTTTGGGGATCCATACAAACAGAGCACTTCTATTGAGATCAGTTAGATCAGAAGGCCTGATTTGTCTCCCATACCTATCAACATAATCATACGTCTCTTTATATGCTTTCTGATTAGTATGATTATTAGTGTGAACCTTGGATGACTTAGAAGACTTGGGATTTATCTTTTCTGTTTTGCCTTTCTTTTCATCCAATTAGTTCAGTCTTGTTTCCTAGATTTCGATTATAGGGGTAGGTACGATCGCTACCATCAAAAGATTCATATCTTTTTGGCATAGGTGGTTTTTGCAGTTTACCTAAAGCATGCTTATTAGGCAGCTGACCTTGATTGGGTCTCAGATTAGACTTCCCTTTTACAGGTTGTCTTTTCTGATACCTGATCTGTTGATCAGGTTGAGGTCTCTTCAGAAGAACTGGGTTCTTCTGTTGATTCCTCGGCTGATGCTTTACCAGTTGGGGTCCATTTCTGTTCCCCTTCTGGTTAGGCACCTGCCTTACCTGCTCAACCGGTCTTTTTCCCTTATTAGATACAAGTTTGGCTTTTGGTGTATCTTTGTCAGAAACTCGTCTGATTACACCCTTTTGAGATGAATCAGCCGGGGCTTTTGAGGATGTGGAAGGGTTCTCATACCCAAGTCCCTTCTTGTTAATCGTTGTTCAAAAATAGGTGTTCATGTCTTGAATAGGTTTTAGATGATTTTGTAAAAACTCTATTTTCTTTGCAGATTATCCTTAGATGATTTTAGACTCTTATGCATTTGGAATGTTTCATCAAATTTAAACTGCGAGGATTTTGAAGTCATCGACTTTGTTTGTTTGTTAATTGCTAGCTGATCTTTGATCTGCTTCTCCTGATCAGAAGTTTTAACTTTCAGAATATTAAGTTCCTCAGTTGCCTTCTGAGCAGTTTCAGCAGATTTAAGTTCAGAAGCTTTACTGAGATCGTTCTCTTTAGCAAGCTGATTATTTCTGATCCTCAGCTTGTCATTTTTAAACTTCCACTATAGCATAAGTGTCTCTTTGCATTGGAGAGATCCTCAAGCAATTGCTCAGAGTAGAGTTGCAGGTCAATCTCCCCAGCAGATGTGCTAATGATAACAGGTGTAGAAGCGAACAAAGTAGGTTTGGAGGTTACCTCAGATTGGTCCTCCTTGGCCATCAGGCAGATCTCATCATCATCTGAAGAGAATATCAGATCTTCATTCTCATAGAAGTCAACAAAGATCTTTGGATCGACAAAATCTTCTAAGAGGAGTATCCGAGAATCCTCGAGAGGGCGGAATCTGGTGTCAATTCGGGCGTGTCGACCAACCATGGCTTTTACGTCCTGTCTGCGTTGCTCTCTTACGTTCCTCTTTTCTTCCCTTTCTCTTGGCGTCGGTGCAGGCGATCTCTTATTTGTAGTGACACAACTTCTCCACGATTGAAGCACGCTTCTTGATCCACGGAACCTTTTCTTCCGGGTGAATCACTCCGTGCGTATGATCTATCGGTGACTTTCCTTTTCTCGATAGTAGTCCGAGCTTTTCTTCGTCGATTGGTTATCTCTTCTCTCATCATTTAGATTATCTCTTTTCCTTTCTTCTCTGTGATCTCTTCGATCATCAGATCTGGTTCTTTCTGGAGATCTGTTGGCTGATCTCCTATCTCTTCCTCGGCTATGTTGATAATCTTTATAGAATCTTCGATACTTACCAAGTTGAATATTTGATTTTTCTAGTTTCCTGGTAAGCAGAGCGATCTGTTCTGCCTGACTTATGATGTTTCCAATGGGTTCATTGGCCTTCGATCTCTTCTTGGTTTGACTTAAAAGCAAAATCGATTTAGAAGTTGAGGCTTCAGCGCACCTCATCTTCATCTGCTTGTCCTCTCTCAATTAAATCGAACTCGTGAGCTTTAAGGCTCAAGAACAGGGCTACTCGGCTTCATTTTTGAAATGTCTTGGCAATCCTTGATTACCGTGACTTTCATATCCCATTTCTTGGTAAGAGATCTTAATATCTTGTAGTTGATATCCTTGTCTGACATCTCTCTACCAAGTTCTCGTAGCTTATTCACAGACATAGTAATCCTTCCATCGAGTTCGTTGATGGTCTCGTTGGGTAGCATCTTCAGTTTTTCGAACTTCACCAGTTCGGCTTGTAGACGGCTGTCTTTTATCTGGTCATTTCCCTCGCATATCTCAGCTAGAGTGTCCCACATTGCTTTCGCAGTTTTGAGATATTTAATATTTTCCTTGGTGACCTTGTCCATTGTTTTCATGATAATATGCCTGGCGATTGTGTCCAGAGTATGCAGTTTCCTTTCCTCTGCATCCATCAAGGCTGGGCTTTTCGTACAAGACTTCCCGGGGCAAAGTCTGGATCTCCTCCAACTGCAGGGTTGTCGTGATATATGATGATGGGTCCTCTTTCGATGACTTCCATCATTCTGCCACTAATCGAACCTAGATGGTTGCACATATAAATGGCCCAATCTGCATACTCATCAATTGAGAACTTCGGCAGATCATGATACATACCAGAGGTATTATCCATGCTGAGAGATTTTGGAAAAAGAATGAGTTTTAAAAACGGTTTTTCAAGATCTGTTCAAATGACCACAAAGATTCTTCCTCAAGAATCGATGATACACAAAGCCCGATTAGTGCAGAGAACCACTGCTCTGATACCACTTGTAGGTCCCGAACGGGTTTTGTGAGGGCAGAAGTCTAGAGGGGAGAGGTGAATAGACTTCTGAAAAATTTTTGTGCAGATCAGGTGTGATGGCGATTAGCCTTTGATCAGTCTTGAGTGAATCGGTTTTGGTGATAACCAACTTACTAATCGCTGAAGGCGATTCGATTCGGTAACTATCGGTTTAACGATGTGTCTGGTTAAGTTTTACCCGTGTGAAAAACCGGTTTTGATAAATCGATTCCAAAGTCGATCTTTTAACCAAATTGACTAAAGTGTCAAACTTGATCGGATCGAAAGCTTGGTTCTAGTGATCTTAACTTAGAATATGTATCGCGCTTTAATAGTTGAGTGCGATTGTGTAAACAGCTTAATCAAAGCGAAGAAGGGCACAAAGATTTATAGTGGTTCGGACAAACCAAATCCCCACGTCCACTCTTCCCTATCACAAGGGGCACCAACTAAACCAACTAGACTTAGATTTTTGTGTTAGTCCAACACAAAGACAATCGACAGATATTTAAAGAGTTCTCACTCAACCGATCCCGTAAATCGAACTAGAAACCCTAGTCCGAAATCTTGCTAAACAACTTAACCTAACTTTGGGTTTGGATAAGATTGTTTTGGTTTCAACTATGAAATCTTTTCTAGTGTTTAAGATAGTCTATCAGCTAGATGAAAAGATTTCTATGCTAAGAACTTATGGGATGAACACTTAATAAAAATAATCTTCTTGTTCGTGTTCTTCGTGCGAAATCGATAATTGCTTGAGCTTCTTGATTGTTCAAATAGTTTCCGTGTCTTCACTCAAGTGTGATCCCATATTTATAGACCTCGAAATCAAAGAGCCGTTGGAGAGCAATTTGAATTTCAGGCTATATTTGGTAGGCTTCACGGGATTGATGTGGCGTCTTGAGAATCAGCGGCATGGCGGCGTGAATAGTGTATTTTATAGCCCGTTAGAAGAGAGCATCAAATCCGTAATTGCGGCCCGATCATCGTGTCTCCGTCCTTATTGATTAATAGACGCGCTTTTCGGTGTTGTTCTTCCAACTAAGGTTGACATTCTTCTTGTTCGGATCATCGGCGTATGATTTGGTGAAACATCGATTTTTCACTGGTGAGTGACTTTGATCGATCCCGGGCCGATCGGTCTACGATGGAGTCTTCGGTGCGGTTGACTTAGCTTCAACTAGCGGACTTCGGTGATGTAGGTCTTCTGTCCGATCTTCCGAAGTCATCCGATCTTCAAGTATTACGAGTTTGAGCTTTATGACTTCACCGAGATATCGACTTGATCGGATCGATCGATCTTCGTTCTTCTCTTGCATTCGCCCATGTTTGGATATCAAATTTGTTCTTCATATCTTCAGATCTGACCTATACATATTGAGGTTCCCCCTCAATATGTGACCTATCTATTACATCAGTTGTTCTATACAGTAATTATCAACTGGTATTCTATAAACGGTAATATAAACATCAGTCAGCTAACAGGTCTGACTGGTCCTATTACATGTGTTTCTGGAACTTTCATCAAAACACTAAATTTCCCAACAGGCTTGATTGAGTGCAGATTCTTGGGTGGGCTTGATTGAGGGCAAATATTTTTTAATGATTCTGTCTTGGGCAGAATCTTCCAATTTAGCATCTCCCATAAGTAATTAATGTTATATATAAAACTATCATTGTTATGCATAAACATATTCATTATTTAAAAATATAACATATTTTTTAACAGTAATAATGTTTGTGCATAACAGTCAAAATTTTTATGCATAACAGTGATATTAAAAAAACTGAGTTCACGGTGAACTCAGGTTCACACAAGTTTTTGTCATTAATAAATTTGAATAGTATTTGATTTTGTGAGAATTATATTAAAATATATTTACAAAGATATACTTTCTTATAAGCTAAATTAATTAATTCGTTATTTATTTTATTATTTATCTTAAATTTCTGATATAGAAAATATTTAGCAGATATTAATTCTACCGAGAGTAGCAGTGCTGCTACGGATACTACTATTGAATGTGGTAAGTAATTAATAAATTTTAATATTATTTGATTAAAAAATATTGTATTATAAATAACTTAATTTGGTTATAAATTATATAAAGTTTAATACTTGATATTTTTTAGATACTCCAATGTTGGATGCAAACGAGTCTGAAAATACAAAAACGGCAAGGAATAAAAAAAAAACTTCAAAATAAATGCACGAGGATATTCGAAGGTATGTACACATAATTTTTTTGTATATCACTTAAATTATTCTTTACTTAGGGTAGCAGTAAACTTTTAATAGTATTTTATTTTATAAATTTTGTAAATAATTTTATTACAGTAAATTTGATTTGATTGTCAATTATATAAAATTTAATACTTGCTACAATGTGATAACAAAATTTAATCCAGTTTTGGAAGCAAACGAGTTTGGATCAATAAAAATGGCAAGGAACGGAAAACTTCAAAATAACACATGAGAACAACCAAAGGTATTTATACTTATTTCTGTTAGTGTTAGTGTCCTAAAGACAATCAATTGTAAGGACATAATGATCAGATAATATTCAGTATTGGTTTAATATTATTGTTTATTTAATATTAAATGTATGGCATTACACTTATTAGAATATTATGTATGATTGTTTGCATTTGTTCTTATCTGTGTTCCCATGAGTCAGTGTTGTCATTGAGGGTGTGAGAACCCAGATGACTTAATCATGATTCTCAAATAGTCACGATCAAGGATCATCAAGAATGGGATATTGAAGATGCGATGGAGATTGGTGTGCGATCTGCATCATACTCTTCGAGAGTATAGTAAGATCACACTTACTACGGGATACTAGGTATCTCATGATGGATGTACAGATATCTTAGAGGGTATTGGTATACTTACCTGAGAAACCGTTTGATGTAGTTCCACTATATGTGTCTACGGGTGTCTCAGTTAGAGGGAGCGATGTGATACTCCTTTGACTTGAGGTCAATACGCACGACATGTGTGGAGTGATGAACTTTGACCATGACCGACACTTGCACCCTTCCATGGATAGATATGGCTTGGATTGGGTTCATCATGAAGTGCATGTGTGTGGTAGTTGAGTCAATAATAGGATTCATTCCTCAAAGTGGATTTAGAGAGAATACTCATCTTCTCATCATAATTGGATCAAAGTCATTGGTCAATGCACATCAACTTGGACTTTGTGGCCAAGTGTGACATAAGTAATTAATTAGTGATTAGAGATAATATGATTAAGTTATTTGAATAGACACTACATCATGTTCAAGACTAATCGAGTATTCGTGAATGAAATGAGGAAATTGCAATAGCCCACATTTCAGTTACAGGCAGTTGCACGTTTCTCGCAACGTACCTCATATATTGAGAATGTCTGATTTATTGTCTAGGGTTCAATTAAGACCGTTAGTTTGACTAATCGCTCGATATATAAGGGCATATGGGTCACACAACAAGTAGTTCCCTTTACGGATTGCAGTTGATTGATTAAATGTTAAATTGAATTTAATATTTAATTTATGGAGAATTAATTAATAATAGATTAATTTGGAATTAATTATTATTAATATTTAATTAAATTGGATTTAATTAAATAGGATTCCCAATAATAATACACGGAATATTATTATAGGATTTGATAGCTGGGTCTCCCCTGTATATATGAGCTCTTGGGAATTCACAAAAAAAAAATGTTCATATTTTCTCCATAAAATCTAGAGTTAGAATTTTCCTAGCAAATTCATCTTGGGATTCAAAGCTGGCAGATCTGTGCAAGTCCGTGAATGGGGATTACGTGGATACCATAGTTGAGAAATCTGCTTTCGAATTATTGTAAGATTTCTTGTTATGTTTATTCGTAATCGTTTATGCAATTATATGTTCGTTGTTGGTGAACTGTTTAATTCCGCTGCGCATGTATTACGTGTACGTGCCTCCATAATCCAATAATTTCTTATATATTACATAAATTATTATATAATGTAATACAAATATTATTATGAGAAGTTTTTGGATAAATTGCAATAATTAATACAACATGAAGTTTTCAAAAACACTTTTGATATCTGTGTTCGAAAATGATCATTTTTTCTGCAATTATGATTTCAACCTTTAAATCTAGTACGAATTTCACTACTTTGTTATTTATAATAATAAAATAATCATATATTATAAAATTTATTAAATTATGAATAGAAGCTATCATGTAAGCTCTTTAGAACATGGTATGATATGTATTTATATCATACTATGATTATTTTTGTTAATTTCTTATGAATGTGTAAAACTCATTTGTTTAAATTATAACTGATATATGTTTATGAATGTTTATTATTAGGAGTGTGTGAACGAAGTCATGTTGTATGTGAAAGAAGTGGAACCATGGACACCAACACTATTAATGGTAAGATACATATATAATTTATATTAAGACACTTTGCGCAGAAATGATTATGTGATAAATTCCCATCAGAACTAGAAGAGTTGGTAGACAGAAAATTCATATTTTGATTTCATATTTCGCAATTCAATTTGAACAACAATTACGATGTATATACCGTTGTGAAGTTATCTACCGATGAAAATTTGATTAGAAAAATAGAGGAGAAAAAACTTGCATCCAAGATATTTAGTATTTTTATTAATTTATTATTTGTTTTAAATCTTTTGGTAAAATTTAAAAAATATATATTATTTATTCCTCAAATTATGAATATTAATTTATAAATTTTACTTTAGCAGATTACTCCTTCATCAATTTGTGACGACCAAATGGTGGAATGTGAAGAAATAACTCCTGATAATAAGAGGAAGCATGAAGGGGATGAATATCAGGAAGATGATAATGGTGGTGTTGAGACTCAAGTATCGACCACTAAGCGACTCTTGACGGTCAAATTTGTGAAACAATAATGCCACAAACGGGAGATATATGATAAACACCAAATAGAATAATATGAAAGTTACTACTATTTATTTATTTTTTGATCGGGCAAAGTTAGATGTTAATTGTTAGTAGTTAGTACACCAAGTACCCAAATACTCCACGAAATCGGCAATCCACCTTATAACTCCCATAACTCCCAATTCGTTCCCAGAGGGAATCGAACATGGGTCTCCCACTCAAATGAGAAGCCCAGTGGCCAGGTGGGCTAAGCCACCTGGTTATGAAAGTTACTACTATTATTATTATAGTTTTTTGAATAGGATTCTTTACTATTTAGTTTGAGAATACATTTTTTTTATTGCTCTTCATTACTATGTATTAAATTTTTCTCCCATTTTGTAATATAAATTTGAATTACCATGAAATTATTATTTCATATTTTGATGTTTAAATAATATTAATATATACATAATAAATAACGCTTTAAACAAAATTATTTTTTATTTCTAATAAGAAGAAATATACATATAGTATAAAATACTCCTAAACCCATTATATCAAATAATAAAAATAATTCAATAGTAGTACTATTATATATTTTAAACCGCGTAGCACGCGGGTCTAAATACTAGTATATTATATATTGCAAAGAGTATTGATGTAAGTAATTTGTTCATGCATGATTTTTGTATAATATAGATCTGCATTTGTATTTATTTTTTTTCATAATTTTTTTAATTGACATTCTTATATTTTATCTAAGCAACGCCTTGCCTTATAATATGATCGTATATTTTAGAAGTTTAACTTTATAATGTGATTGCCGCCAGGGACGGATCCAGGATTCAATGATAGGGTGTGCTAGGCATAAGAACAAAAAAATTACTATACAATTAATATATAATATTATTAATTTAAAATTCATTAAAATTGAGCCCATAAAATTATTAAACATAAAATTAAATCCATTATAATATAAATCCACTCAAACTTTTTTTAATAATTGTACTAAGTATAAATTAAATTGACAAACAAAAATACAACCTCAACCAATTATAGGTATACAATTAGATCAATATAGCTACAGAAAATCAATTAAAATAAGAAAAAATAATAATAAAATATCACATATTATACAACCAAGTATCAACCACTCAATTGACATAAAGCAAAATTAGAGCAAAATTCAAAATCTAAATGCATTAAACTAGAAGTATGCATCTAATGATGTAGAAAATTACAAGTAATATTGATCACAATCACAATATATTTCACTATTTTACGGAACTGCTCAACATTAAATTGAATTGCTATATGAAATTGAAGTAGAAAAGTGAGAGATACTTCACATTGAATTGAATACTAAATTTCATGAACGAGGTTTATTTTCCTTTTCTGTTTTGAAAACTATTATTCTCGCCATACCTCTATAATTAATTGTTTGATAAAAAATTTGTATGATATGATTTTTAATGAATTAACATAACAAAAAATAAAGGATTCATTAATTTAAAGGGTGGGATGGGACTACAATTAAATAAATTTAGTACTAGTAAAATGGGTTTCTAGAAATATTCCCCTGGGCTCCAGCCTAGTGGAGACATAAGGTAAGTTCGTTCATGTTTGGGAACATGGTTCTAATACCACTTTTAGGACCTTGGATTTTGGATGGACCCAAAATCCCCGCATTTGTATGATATTGTTCGTTTTTTGTCAAATTCGTACGAATTTATTTTTTGGCATCTCCCAAAAGTTCACATACCAATTGAGATAGTGTATATCCTAATATACCCCATAATCCTTTCATATTATTTTGACATGGAATATTGTTTGAACCTAACATAATTCAATCCATGATTGTTTCTCGTAATTTGATTATAATATAATAATCTTCATTACATTACAAACATGTCAAAAAAAGTGTATCTATTTTTAAATTTAACCTCAATAGTATCATCACACTTCTTTTTCATTATTTATTTGTGAATGGTCGAGTAATGATTCTGGAATCTACTTTATAGATCCTTGTTTAAACTATAGCAAAAATATAACAAAAGTATAAAACCCCACATACAATGTTTACTTGGATATTGTCAATCCACATCATTAGCTTCATTACACTAAAGAATATAATAATAATAACATTTCAAAATAGATAGAATCTCATATGAGACGATCTCATACATGAGATGGATAAAAACTATCACAAATTGACATCTTTCATTTTTTAAAGTGTTAAAGCGTCATGCTCAAATTATATTATATATGTCTCAATATGAGACCGTCTCACACAAGTGTGTCTCGTTAAAATATAAATTTTATTTTAAATAAAATATAAATATTAGGGTAGTCCCTATGCACATGACATTTCCACTTAGAAGAAGCCCAAACCAAATTGGCTTATGTTTCTATTATACAAGTTCATCAGAACTGTCTCCATTGTACTTTGGTTACAACAATATAATAAAATATGTATGCATTTTGATAAAGTGCACATAAGGTTTCAAACACTATAATCTTTCTCTTTGAATGCCAAAAACACTTCCCAATCACTATTAATTCGATGTACTATGAGCGCGAAATTGTAACTTCAATTAATTTGACATGATTGTCTTGTTTTAATATTTTGCTCATAATAATTTGCACTAGAAATATTTGAGACCAATCGGATTTTAAGGCGTTTGAGCTTGGTTTGTGTATTATTCACTGATTTTTTTTTTAATTTAATCGAGCTTAATAATATTATTATTAATATTGATAGGTAGAAAATGATGTATTATTTAAGTTGCTTAAAAAGTGATTTTTTTTGTATTCTATGAGTTGTTTCCGTATTTTTCCACTTATATGCACTTTGATGATTTAAGATCATACTTGATTTTTTTCTATAGTTTTAAGTGATATAGGCCCTTTTAGATTAAAATAAGTGATGGAAAAAGGTCCAAACATTAACCTTAAAGTCTTGGGCCATTTTGAGTTGCTACAACGCACTGTGTCAGTGTAACCCAGTATGGGTCCAAATTCTAAGATTTAAAAGGGCTAGCGGGGCTTTAACCCTTTTTAGCCCATGAATGAAGCCTTATAAAAAAGAGACTGAGGGACGTGAAAATATACCTAAGCAAGAAAGAGAGAGTTGTGACCGTGGGGAAGAAGAGAGACGTCCTAAGAGTTTGTTTATGAACTCTTTCATTCTTTTGCGTTTTTGTTATGTCTATGTGAGAGTGTGTGCGCGTGTATTTTCAGAGTGATGTTGAAATTGTTATGCAACATGTAAAAAAATATATGACAACGGAAGTAATAAAAACGTAGTGCAAATAATTTTAAAATTGTGTATAGTCTTAATTCAAACTATACGAACCTTATTGTTAAAAACATCACTATAACAAGTAGTGAGATATACAAGAACCACTTACAAGATCCTAAAAGGTGTAGTGAAAAACCACACACCAAAATCAATATATTCAATCAAGTAACTAGTGATCTTATTCAACATAAAACTTGATCTAATAAGATAAAATCAATACTGATGGGAGATATTGTATTCTCTCGACCAGTAAAATAGAATAGCATCGATCCTCACACTCCTACAAGATATAAACACTCGGTTGTTCTCTCGGTTGTGTCTCGGATGCTACTCTCTAAAGTTTGAAGTAGAGCATATGATATTTCACTTTTCCTCAAACTTTAATGTCGACCAATACAGGGTATTTATAAACTTGAGAATCAACTGCATTGTCATATCCACTAGGCTTGGATAACCTTGAACATCTCCTCCACTATCTCCATGATCTTGGTGTAACCACCCATGATCTTTCTATTCTCACTCAATCACAGTGCAACCGTCTGACAATAACTGAATTTGTCTTCAACCTGCAATATAGGAAACATAGAAAAACACATCTATTAAATCGGAGTAAGTGTTAGGAGAAAGGGCAAATTTATGATGTTGTGCAGAATGTTGTCCAACATATGGAACAACATCCGTGCAACATCAACAAACTCCCCCAATTTGGTTTTTCTACTACAACACACCTGATGTTAAAAACAACATCCGAACTTGTGTCAGGAAATAAACAAATAATAACCATTCAGAGAACAACTACTATTCAACCAAATCATAATTTAAAAACAAACAGATAACCACAAACACTAAGTACATCAGCAATGTACTTAGGCCAACAAAAAGGTAAATGACATAAACATAAACCTATCATCTAGTTGTCCATTAACAGAGTTTATAAATGTTAGTATTAGTGTCATAGAGACAATCTATTGTAAAGACATAATGTTAAGATAATATTCAGTATTGGTTTAATATTATTGTGTATTTAATATTAAATGTATGACATTACACTTATTAGAATATTATGTTTGATTGTTTGTATTTGTTCTTATCTGTGTTCCCATGAGTCATTGCTGTCATTGAGTGTGTGAGAACTCAGATGACCTAAGCATGATTCTCAAATAGCCCCTCTCAAGGATCATCAAGAATAGGATGTTGATGATGCAATTGAGATTGATGTGCGATCTACATCATACTCTTAGAGAGTGTAGTAAAATCTCACTTACTATGAGATACTAGGTATCTCATGATGGATGCACAAATACCTTAGAGGGTATTGATATACCCATCCAAGAAACCGTTTGATGTAGTTCCACTATATGTGTCTACGGGTGTCTCGGCTAGTGGGAGCGATGTGATACTCCTTTGACTTGAAGTCAATACGCACGACATGTGTGGAGTGATGAACTTTGACCATGACCGACACTTGCACCCTTCCATGGATAGATATGGCTTGAATTGGGTTCATCATGAAGTGCATGTGTGTGGTAGTTGAGCCAAGAATATGATTCATTCCTCAAAGTGGATTTAGAGAGAATACTCATCTTCTCATCATAATTGGATCAAAGTCATTGGCCAATGCACGTCAACTTGGACTTTGTGGTCAAGTGTGACATAAGTGATCAATTAGGGATTGGAGATATTATGATTAAGTTATTTGAATAGACACTTCATCATGTTCAAGGCCAATCGAGTATTCGTAAATGAAAGGAGGAAATCGTAATAGCTCATGTTTCTGTTACAGGTAGTTGCACGTTTCTCGCAACGTACCTCGTATATTGAGAATGTCTGATTTATTGACTAGAGTTCAATTAAGACCGTTAGTTTAACTAATCGCTCGATATATGAGGGTCTATGGGTCACAGAACAAGTAGTTCTCTTTTACGGATTATAGTTGGTTGATTAAATGTTAAATTGGATTTAATATTTAATTATGGAGAATTAATAATAGATTAATTTGAAATTAATTATTATTTATGTTTAATTAAATTGGATTTAATTAAATAGGATTCCCAATAATAATATATGGAATATTATTATAGGATTTAATATATATGGAATCAAATCCGTAGAGATTTGATATACATGAGAATTAAATTCGTAGAGATTTTATATTTGGGAAATAAATCTAAGAGATTTATTTTATAAGATTAGGGATTTTATTTTCTAATCAGGTTAGCTTAAGATTTAGGACATCTCCTATATATATGAGCTCTTGGGAATTCATAACACAAGTGTTCATATTTTCTCCATAAAATCTAGAGTTAGAATTTTCCTAGCAAATTCAGTCTCGGGATTCAACGCTGACAAATCTGTGCAAGTCCGGGAACGGGGATTACGTGGATATCATAGTTGAAAAGTCTGCTCTCGAGTTACTGTAAGATTTCTTGTTATGATTATTCATAATCGTTTATGCAATTATATGTTCGTTGTTGGTAAACTGTTTAATTCCGCTGCGCATGTATTATATGTTTACGTGCCTCTATAATCCAACAGTTATATCAGAGCTTCAGACTCTTATTTTTAATTGCATAATTAAGTTAGTTTAAAAAAAAAAAAATTAAAACCGGGTGCGACTGTTTGTTTGGCAAAACCGCATCCCTTGTTATTTTGTTTGTTACACTGGCTCATCTTCTTCATCGCCTAATTTAGGATTTCCTGCGAAATCCTTCAGCCGCTCCGCCTGTCCTGTCGCCGTCTTCTTCGTCTGAGCGTGCATCCGTGACATCGTTCGAGTCAAGGGCGAAGCCCCGTGACTCGAGTTGGTCTCGCGACGCCGCATCGGCACAAAATCAAGCGAATTGGATCCGCAGCGGCATAACCCGACTCGCGCTCGCTCGGCGGCGTCTATCCTCTAACCTGCGAAACCGATGGCTGCGCTCTCATTTTCGTTTGAAGAAATTCGATACAGCGGGCGTCGATTTTGTTGAGGCTCATGACGGCGCACCACCGCGAGGCATCGGCGCTATGTCGCTCGACCTCCACCCGCGTGCACGTCAGTCGCGACGCCCTTGCCGATTCGCGATGCCCTTGCTCCTCTTCTTTCTTCCATCTGTAACCCTCGTCCTTGACTAGGTCATCCGATGAAGGGTAACAGACCACATGAACCAGTTGTAGTGGTGAGTCGCCCGCGCACGCCTAGCGGCGGCGGTGACTCGCTCGCACGCGCCGCTACCTGCTGCTCGCTTCGCCGCCCTGTTCTTGTTTCTTTTGGTTCTGTACAGTTTGTGTTTATGCGATTTTGGGTTCTTTTTTATTTGGTTGGACTGATTCGAATTGATTGAGCAAACTGAGTACCAAAATTAACTGCTCGTATGATTAATTGGATTAACTCTGATGAACTGAGGTTGAATTGTTGGTTTTTGGTTGTCCCGATTGGAGAGACGCTTTATGGGCTGTTATGAGGGAGTGGTTGTTTTGCAAATTGAATTTCGAAGATGCCCCTCCGTGCAATTTTAGAAATTGCACTTGAGCCCTTGGTAAAAGCTTAATTAAAATATTTTTGAAATTAATTGGATTAATTTTAATAAGGGTTAAAAGGTTGGACTTTTAATCGTAATTAATTGGATTAATTATTAACTTTTAATAATTTTAAAATTGAATTTAAAATTAGATTTTAAAATTCATTTTAAAAGGATTATTAAATCCCACTTGTTTAACTGATTTTAATTAATTCGTTAACGCATTTATAGTCCGCATTATAATTGTTTGGGTAGGCGGCGCCCAATAATTATCAGACCGTATTAATTGTTTGGGTAGACGGCGCCCATTTAAGTGTTAGTCCGTATAATGTCATGTTTGGGTAGGCGGCGCCCAATAGATGCTCAAATGTGATGTAGATTAACATGTTGGATCTCGATTAAGCAATTAATACAACGCCTTTAAAAACGTTCCTCACTAAAATATGGTTTTCTCATTAATTTGATAAGATGTCTTCCATCAAAGTTAAAAGTAAACCGGAGATTTCATTCCAATGAGTATTTAAGGCCCTCGTCTTTTGCTCGGATCTACATCTAATGGGACTTTTATAGGGACATGTAATGTCGCCGCTTGATGGTTGTAAGCCAACTTAATTTTGTTTCGCTAGCCCTCGCGGGGAACAAAAGTTAAGGGACATCAGTCGAACTAGGTTCGACAAACTAGGAACTGCAGTTTTGCAATTGGTTTGGAGACCTACCAGTTATGTTATTGTAATGATCAGCCCTCGCTGGGATTATGATAGTAGTAATGTGGATCCTAGTCCATTATAATTTATATTTGAAATAAATTCGTACTTTTCCGATGAGGTCGTTAAGTATGTGAAAATAATGGAAACAAAATAAATTTAAAGGCCATATTTATTTTGATTGCTGAATATTGATCATAGGAATTATATGTTTAATTCCCGCTTTATTTTATTTCTCTAGGATTGTTGAAATGAATAACTTGTCATTGAGAAGCGTTTTGGAAACGAACAAATTGGTCGGGCCAAACTTTCTCGACTGACACCGAAACATTCGTTTGGTCCTCAGACAAGAAAAGATTGAGTACGTGTTGGACACGCCAATCCCTACTACCCCTGAGGCTGGTACTGAAGAGGCTGAAGCGTTTGACGCTGCAGCTCAGAAGCAGCATCAAGAAGATGCTTCCCAGGCTCAGTGTGTTATGCTGCTCGGGATGACTCCTGAATTGCAAAGACAACATGAGAAGATGCTTCCCTTGGAGATGATCAATCATCTGAAGGATCTCTTTGATTCTGAATCTCGTTCCGAGATTTATGAAGTGATGAGAGATCTGTCCAGATGCCGATTGTCTAATGGAGGGAAGGTTTCTCCTCATGTGTTGAAGATGATTGGGCTAATCGAGAAACTTGGTTGTCTGGGCATTGAGCTCAAGACCAATGTTGCTATTTACGCCATTCTTCAGTCACTTCCCGATTCATATTCAAGTTTTGTGGTAAACTTTAATATAAACAAGACGGAATAGACAATGCCCGAGCTGCATAACATGCTAAAGACCTTTGAGTCTTCCACTGCTAAGGAAAAGCCCGTGCTCATGGTGAGTGCCTCTACTTCTTCTGCTCCGAAAGGAAACAAGAAGCGAAGGGGCAAGGCAAAGAAAGGCTCCAAGCCAAGCTTCCTTAAGCCCAAAGGTGGAATTCAAAAGAAGGAAAGGGTGGACAAGGACGTATGCCTCCACTGCAAGCAGAAGGGGCATTGGAAGAAGGACTGCAAGGTTCTAGCAGCTGAAAAGAAGACACAAGGTGTCTCAGCCTCTGGAACAGGTATGTTTGTTATTGAGATAAACATGTCCACAAATGATACTAACTATTGGTATTAGATACCGGTTGTGGCTCACACATTTTTACAAATGTGCAGGGTCTCAAGGATAGCAGGGCAGTTAGGCCGGGTGAAGGTGCTTTACACGTTGGGAATGGAGCAAGAGTTGCTGCTGAACGTGTTGGCGTTTACGTTTTAGATTTACCCTCTGGTTTTAGACTTGAACTGAATAATTGTTATTTTGTTCCTTCTATTACCCACAACATTATTTCTATTCCGATGTTGGATATTGAAGGTTTTTCCTTCCATTTTGCAAACAATAATTCTTATTTTTCTTTTAATGGTGATGTGTATGGAAATACTCCTTAATCTAATGGTTTATATTTGTTGCATTGTGGATATAATGTTCTTAATATACAAAATAAAAGACTCAAACTTAGTAATTATGAAAACCCAACTTACTTGCTTTGTGGATATAATATTCTTAATATACAAAATAAAATACTCAAACTTAGTAATCATGAAAACCCGACTTACTTGTGGCATTGTAGACTTGGTCATGCAAATGAGAAAAGAATTGCAAGGTTAAGAAAGTTAGACTACTTAACCCCATTCGACTTTGAGTCTTATGGAAATTGCGAATCTTGTCTTAAGGGCAAAATGATCAACAAACCCTTTTCTGGGAAAGGGGTTCGTGCCAAAGAAATTCTAGAGTTGATCCACAATGACGTTTGTGGACCATTGCCCACTCTAGCTAGGGGTCACTTCTGCTACTTCATAACTTTTACTAATGACTTCTCTAGGTTCGGGTATGTGTATCTAATGAAACACAAATCCGAATCATTTGAGAAATTCAAAGAGAATAAAGATGAAGTAGAGAAGTATCTTGGTAAGAGTATTAAGACTCTTCGATTAGGTCGAGGAGGAGAATATCTTAGCCATGAATTCATCGATTATCTGAAGTTGCATGGAATTCAATCACAATCCCGGCACACTCCAAATGAATGGAGTGTCCGAGAGGAGAAACCGAACTCTGTTAGACATGGTAAGGTCCATGATGAGTTTTTCCTCTCTCCCAACTTTCTTATGGGGATACGCGCTCCAAACCTCAATCTACATTCTGAATATGATTCCATCCAAATCAGTTGAGCATACGTCATATGAGCTATGGCATGGCAAGAAGCCAAATTTCTCTCACATAAGGACATGGGGTTGCCCCGCGTTTGTGAAGAAAATGCTCACTGATAAGTTGGAATCAAAAGGTGAAAAGGGTTACTTTGTGGGATATCCTAAGGAAACTAGAGGATATTATTTCTATCTCCCTGAGAAACAAACAGTGATTGTTTCTAGGCAGACCAAATTCCTTGAAGAAGATTACGTCTTCAAGGAACAAGGTCGTAAGACGATAGAACTTGAAGAAATTCAAGAACCACAAATTAACAAGGAGACTGATGTCTTGTCAAAGCAACATGACAAAGAATCAGTGGGAGTGTTTAGCAGCTCACATGGTGGAAGTTTATCACTAAGTGATCATCTTTCAGCCAGTGGGAGTGTAATTGGAGTTGTATTACCAGAGCAACGAACTCCAAGTAGGCTGCATGAGAACAACATAGTTCAAACTCCCGCTCAAGAGGCATCCGGAAGTGTCGCTCTTAAGGCCTCCCCGGTCAACGATGAAATCGCTGCACCATAAAATTTTCACGATCAGAATTTGCAGCCAGAACAACCACAACTCCGTAAGTCCACTAGGGTTCGTAATCCACCTACTAGATATTATGGTTTTCTCGTGGAGGAACATGATGATGTGGAGATCCCGGATAAAGACGATCCTAGAACTTACACTGAGGCAACATTAGATGTTGACTCAAAGAAGTGGCATGAAGCCATGAAATCTGAGATGGACTCGATGTACAACAATCAAGTCTGGGACTTGGTTGAGTTGCCGAAATGGGTTAGACCCATAGGTTGCAAATGGGTCTTCAAACGTAAGACTGATGCAAATGGCAAAGTACAAACCTACAAGGCTAGGTTGGTGGCGAAAGGTTATAGTCAACACGAAGGCATTGACTATGACGAGACTTTCTCACCAGTTGCTAAGATCAAGTCCATTCAAATTTTACTTGCGGTAGCAGCACACCTTGATTATGAGATTTGGCAGATGAACGTCAAAACAATTTTCCTCAATGGCAACATTGATAAGGAAGTGTTTATGACTCAACCGGAAGGTTTTAGATCAAAACCAAAATCTAATCTTGTGTGCAAGCTTAAACGATCCATTTATGGATTGAAGCAAGCTTCTAGGAGTTGGAATATCCGATTTGATGAGGCTGTCAAATCATTTGACTTCATCATAAATTCGAAAGATCCGTGCGTCTATCGGAAATGCAATAGGAAGAATATTGTCTTCATAGTCGTGTATGTCGATGACATACTGATTATGGGAAACAATATCCCACTCATGCAGTCCGTGAAAGAATGGTTGTCAAAGACCTTTCATGATAAAGGATCTTGGTGAAGCCTGCTACATCTTAGGGATCAAGATCCAAGAAGATGTTGGGGTTGTCACAGTCCACCTATATAGACAAGGTGTTGAAGTGATTTGCGATGGAAAACTCTAAGAGAGGTTCTCCACTGGCATGTCATGGGATAAAGCTGTCTAAGATGGATTGTCCTTCCACAGACGTTGATATCCAACACATGAAGGATATATCATATGCATCTGCAATTGGCACCATCATGTACTCGATAACTTGCACTAGGCCAGATGTGGCCTTCGCTGTCAGCACCACTGGTAGATACCAACAAAATTCGGGTGAACCTCACTGGATTGATGTCAAGAACATTCTTAAGTACCTCAGACGTACTAAAGATTGCTTCTTGGTCTACGGAGGACAGTCGGAGCTAGTTGTCACTGGCTATGCTGACTCAAGTTTCCAATCTGACTATGATGATTACAAATCTCAGTCAGGCTATGTGTTCACTCTCAATGGTGGAGCGGTTAGTTGGAATAGTTCCAAATAAGAAACTACCGCGGACTCAACAACCGAAGCTGAGTACATTGCTGTGGCGGAAGCTGCCAAAGAAGTTGTCTGGATAAAATAGTTCTAAAGTGAACTAGAGGTAGTTTCGAGTGCCAGCGGTCCAATAAAGTTGTATTGTGACAACGCTAGTGCGGTTGCGCAAGCTAAGGAACCGAGATCTAATAACAGAAACAAGCATGTACCGAGGTGTTATCACTTGATAAAAGAGATAATCGCTAGAGGAGAGATAAAGTTAGAGCGTGTCCCAACGGAAGATAACCTAGCTGATCCTTTCACCAAAGCTTTGAGTGTTCATGTACACACTAGACATTTTGATGGTCTAGGGGTTAGACATGTAGGTGATTGGCTCTAGTTCAAGTGGGAGATTGTTAGTGTTGGTGTCCTAGAGACAATCCATTGTAAAGACATAATGCTAAGATAATATTCAGTATTGGTTTAATATTATTGTTTATTTAATATTAAATGTATGGCATTACACTTATTAGAATATTATGTTTGATTTTTTGCATTTGTTCTTATCTGTGTTCCCATGAGTCATTGTTGTCATTGACTGCGTGAGAACTCAGATGACCTAAGCATGATTCTCAAATAGCCCGATCAAGGATCATCAAGAATGGGATATTGATGATGCAATTGAGATTGGTGTGTGATCTGCATCATACTCTTAGAGAGTGCAGTAAGATCTCACTTACTACGAGATACTAGGTATCTCATGATGGATGCACAAATACCTTAGAGGGTATTGGTATACCCATCCGAGAAACCGTTTGATGTAGTCCCACTATATGTGTCTACGGGTGTCTCAGTTAGTGGGAGCGATGTGATACTCCTTTGACTTGAGGTCAATACGCACGACATGTGTGGAGTGATGAACTTTGACCATGACCGACGCTTGCACCCTTCCATGGGTAGATATGGCTTAGATTGGGTTCATCACGAAGTGCATGTGCGTGGTAGTTGAGCCAAGAATATGATTCATTCCTCAAAGTGGATTTAGAGAGAATACTCATTTTCTCATCATAATTGGATCAAAGTCATTGGCCAATGCACGTCAACTTGGACTTTGTGGCCAAGTGTGACATAAGTGATCAATTAGTGATTGGAGATAATATGATTAAGTTATTTGAATAGATACTTCATCATGTTCAAGGCTAATCGAGTATTCATGAATGAAAGGAGGAAATCGTAATAGCCCATGTTTCAGTTACAGCTAGTTGCACGTTTCTCGCAACGTACCTCATATATTGAGAATGTCTGATTTATTGTCTAGGGTTCAATTAAGACTGTTAGTTTGACTAATCGCTCGATATATGAGGGCCTATGGGTCACACAACAAGTAGTTCCCTTTTACGGATTATAGTTGGTTGATTAAATGTTAAATTGGATTTAATATTTAATTATGAAGAATTAATAATAGATTAATTTGGAATTAATTATTATTATTAATGTTTAATTAAATTGGATTTAATTAAATAGGATTCCCAATAATGATATATGAAATATTATTATAGGATTTAATGTATATGGAATCAAATCCGTAGAGATTTAATCTACATGAGAATTAAATTCGTAGAGATTTTATATTTGAGAAATAAATCTAAGAGATTTATTTCATAAGCTTATGGATTTTATTTCCTAATCAGGTTAACTTAAGATTTAAGTTGGGCCTCTCGTATATATTTGAGCTCTTTGGAATTCATAATACAATTGTTCATATTTTCTCCATAAAATCTAGAGTTAGAATTTTCATAGCAAATTCAGTCTCGGGATTCAACGCTAGCAAATCTGTTCAAGTCCGTGAACGGGAATTACGTGGATACCATAGTTGAGAAATTTGCTCTCGAGTTACTGTAAGATTTCTTGTTATGATTATTAGTAATCGTTTATGCAATTATATGTTCGTTGTTAGTGAACTATTTTATTCCGCTGCGCATGTATTACGTGTTTACGTGCCTCTATAATCCAACAATAAAATAAAGAGCAGTAAATAAAAGAGATTACAACACATGAAAGAATTTATGTAATGAAATAAAGGGAATGATTGGGCCATTTGAATGGCTGCATCTCCATAATCTGCAAATGCTCCCCCATACTTCAGAAACTCCCCCTATCTTGAATATGTTCACCAGTTATCAGCACCATATAGCTGATCAATGATAACAACACTCTCTGGAGACATACTCTCTCTGTTAGGAGTCTTCTTCAGCTCATCATCAGTGTCATCAGGACTATCATCATCAATACTTGCATCTTCAACTGGTTCAGCATCATCAGGTACCATATGTTCAGTATCAATAGCATTGAGTGCTTCTTCAACAGCTTCCTCTACAGCATCATCAACAACATCTTGGACCGCATCTTCAACCTCTCTGTCATCATTAGTATTCTGATCATCAGCACCATCAACATCTACTGCAGCATCTGGTTGATCATACTTCTCACCTGCATGGCCAGATGGACCAAATCCATCATCACCACCATCATTAGGACCATCATCAGGTGATCCTCCCTCTGTTGGAGTAGAAAGCAGGCTTCTCCAGAAGGTCTGTTGTTTAACTAGAGCATCTATACTGTGCTGGATGGATGTAATTTGATAAGAAATAAAATAATTTGTAAAAGTGACAGTAAGGATATCAGCTTGTCTTGTGACTGTGTAGGGAATGTTGCCAACAGAATGAGCAATATTTTTTGTTTGCTGTGCAGGATTTTTCAAGGGTAGATCAATTGTGTGGTTTCCAGCTTTAAGTACATGAGAGATTCCAAAACTTGGAATATAACCACTGATCATCTCATCTCTGGGTCTCTCAAACTCCAATCTATCTAAGAATTGACAAATCAAGCTTGGATATGGGCAGATACCACCACCAGCATGCTTACCAGCATAAGACACTATATTGTCAAATATGATCTGTCCCAAATTGAACTTGTTCAGATGCACAATCTTGTACAGCAGGAATGCTTATTCCTTTGTCAGCACAGTGGAGTTCTTGGAAGGCAACCAGTTAGAAACTAGAAGCTTATGCATCATAGAGTATAAAGAGGTCAGTTTAGCAGTAGAAAATTGCAAAGTCCATTCAGGATACTTACCACCAGTAATGACATACATTACTTCCCCAATTTCCAATTCACCAGTATCATCCTCCATTTGTCTTTTTTTCAGAAAGATGTTTATAAGCCTAGGGGTAATGGTGACAACATTGTACCTAAATCTGACTTTCCCATAATTTGAAGACTGCCTATTCCCACAACTCTTCTTCAAATTAGCATAAAACTCAGCAACCCAAGTGACATAATAAGGCTTAGCATATTGAAGAGCATGCAACAGAGATCTAAAGTCTAGGAATCCTACCAGATTGTTTGCTTCAAATTCAGGCATTTTTATGATCCTTTCATCAACTATAAACCTTTTAAGCATGGTTTTAACAACAACTGACTTCCTATCATATTCAACCTTATCATCAGGGTCAGAATCAAACATGAGTACCTCATCAGAGTCATATGAGTGGTCAAACTCAGGAGCAACTTCATCATCAGCTTTCTCAGACTCCTCTTCTTCAGCAACATCTGCAGCAACATTCACAGGAGGATCATTTCTCCTTTTGGTTCTCCTCTTCTTCATAGCCATCAACTCTTCCATTGTCAGATCATCATCTGAGTCCTTCGGTTCAGCAACAGGAACTTCTGGAATCTCCATTTAATCATCTGAATCCTTCACCTGAATGGGATCATCAACACAACCTCTGTCCTTTTTGGACGTTTGCCAGTATAGTCCACCTTTTTACCAAGGTTCCTCTAAGACATCCTTCTCTTTCTTCATCTACCACGACCTCTTTTAGGGGCTAACTGGTTAGTGCGCAGTCTGATGTTCTGAAGTTTTCTCCCCCATTCCATCCGAATCAGAGGAATCAGTCATTTCTATTCCAACATCGGTCGTCGGGTTGTCAGTAGGGTTTGGAGAAACAGGGGTTTCTGTAGCAGTTTCCGGAGCGGGTTCAGTAGCCAAGGGTCTGGCTGAGAGATCAACATAATCAGAAATATTGATCAATTTGGAACCAACATAAATATCGGGTAAAATGATCGAGTTTTGTTCTACAGCCTGTTTTACAAGAAGATCAACAAGGGATTTTGGAGTAGTATCATAAATTTTTAGTGCGGGAGGTTTAGGAGGGGATGAAGATGATGATCCACCAACATTTGTGGAATCATAATCTGGGTTTTGAGCGGCCATTTCTGCGAGTAGTTCGAGCGGGTTTGAAATCGTCGGAGAAGAAGGTTTCGACGAAAGGTTTGAGTGAGGAGGGTTTGCGTGTGAGTGTGAACGATCAGCAGAAACCGAAGGGTTTTGTTTATCAGTCATTTCACTGACTTTCTATCCAATCCAATAATACACCAGGATTAAAATAATATTATATGAAATATAGGAGGGAAAAGTAAAGTATAAGACCGAAATAATGAAATAAAATAAGTGTAAATCCAACAAACCTCGAGTCCTATGTGCAACAACAATGTTTTCAGCTTTGGGTATGAAACAAACACAAATAAATCGACCTTAAGTAGAAATCAAAGCTAGGAGGTTATTACACAAACCCACAAAAACCGACAAGGAGTGGAACAAAGTAACCACCCACTATGTCGCAAGTTGTGATCGTGTGCTGTGTAACAAAACCGCCAAAAACATTTTCAAAATCAGGAAACCATATCCAAAATTAAATAGACACAAATTAAGTTCAAACAAATCATTTAATCCACAAAATTGACTTACCAAGAACATTAAACAAATCATGTATGATAGATAAAGTTCGAATCACTTAAGGTTTCACAAAATGTTGGCACACATATATCTCAACACTCAATTTTGCATGAAATTCATCATCAAAGTGTTGCATATTTAGAATTTTTCTTTTAACACATGTTCACATTGATCCACTTTTTCAAGAGAGAACATCGTAGTAGCGAGTTATGTGCCCCATAATTACTCAGTGGATTGTGAACAAACATGGATGTATATTTAATCACCTTTTGAAAAGAGAAGATCGTAGTAGCGAGCACCGTGTCCCATAGTTACTCAGTGATTACACATCTAAGTTGTGTTTTATTTTTAATGCATTTAAGAGATATATGCACCGGACTCTATATCTAAACCATGATTCAAACAATAAGATCAAAACACTATCATTTAAAGCTCAAAATAAGCAAATACAGTAGACAAACTCATTATCAGAACCACATGTTGCTTCAAATGTTAGAAATATTTGTCACAACATCTAGTGTTTATTTTCAGATATAGCAAAGACCAAGAGATTTTCTAAATGAAAAAAACCTCTCATTATCAAGGGTTTTTGTGAAAATATCAGCAAGTTGTTTTTCAGTAGAAATGTACTCTAACTTTACAACTTCTTTCTCTACAAGATCTCTTATAAAGTGATGTCTTATACTTATATGCTTAGTCAAAGAATGTTGCACAGGATTCTTGGAAATATTGATAGCACTAGTATTATCACAATATACAGTCAAAATACCACTTTCCAACCCATAATCATCAAACATCTTTTTAAGCCATAAGAGTTGAGTGCAGTAACTTCCAGCAACAACATATTCAGACTCAGTTGTTGATTGTGAAACACAGTTCTGTTTTTTTACTATGCCAAGAGATAATGTTGTTTCCCATGTAGAAACATCCTCCCTTAGTACTTTTTCTATCATCACAATGATCTGCCCAATCTGCGTCACTATAGCCAACTAAAGAGCAATTAGTATCTTTTGAGTACTAAATACCTAGATCACATGTTCCAGCTACATATCTTATAATTCTTTTTACAAAATTAAGATGTGATTCCTTAGGATTAACTTGATATCTAACACAAAGATAGACACTATACATAATATCAGGCCTACTAGAAGTTAAGTACAAAAGACTACCAATCATTGATCTATACAAAGTAGGATCAACATCTTTTCCAATCAAGTCTTTACTCAACTTTTGAGTTGAACCCGTAAGGGTTTTCATAGTTTTAGCACTTTCAAGACCAAACACCAAATTCTTAGCATATTTGTTTTGAGAAAAGAAAATACCATCTTTCATCTGTTTGATTTGAAGACCTAAAAATAAATTTAGTTCTCCAACCATAGACATTTCAAAAGTACAGGTCATTTTTTTAACAAAACTATCAAGCATATCATTACAAGGTGAACCAAACACAATATCATCAACATATATTTGAGCAACCATGATATCATTCTTAGAATTTTTAATGAACAAGGTTCTATCAGCTTCACCTCTCAAAAATTTAAATTCAAGTAAGAAATCAGTAAGTCTACCATACCAAGCTCTATGTGCTTGTTTAAGACCATACAATGCTTTCTTTAACTTGTAAACATGATCAGGAAATTCTAGACTCTAAAAACCTTGAGGTTGTTCAACATAAGCTTCATCAGTCAAAATTCCATTCAAGAATGCAGCTTTAACATCCATTTGATGCAAGTTAATGTTAATGAAACATGCAATAGAAAGAAGTAATCTAATAGATTCTATTCTAGCAACAGGAGAAAATGTTTCATCAAAATCAATTCCTTCAATCTGAGTATAACCTTGAGCAACCAATCTAGCCTTATTTCTCACAATATTACCAGTTTCATCAGTTTTATTCTTGAAAATCAACTTTGTTCCTATGACATTAATATCAGAATTAGGTCTAGGTACAAGTGTTCAAACATCATTTCTTTCAAACTAATTAAGCTCTTCATGCATAATATTTATCCAATTTTCATCATTTAGAGCTTCTTTCACATTCTTAGGCTCAATTGCAGAATGAACACTCAAAAGTTACCTAATTGCATATGGATGACATGCAAACTGATCTTACAAAGTTATTGATGTGAATACCTATTCTTCTTCTAGTTTGTACACCAGTGGTAACTTCTCCAATGATCTGATTTGATGGACGACTTTTCATTATCTTTGTTGAGGGAACCAAATGTTTTGGATACTGTGATTCTTGTGAAAGATTTTCAGCATCTGAACTTTTGGGTAATGTTGCATCAGATGTTGAGGAAACATTCTGATCAACATCCTTACTGTCTTTAGTGTCATCTGTATCTTTGGATACTTCTATCAAATCTGATACATTATCTTCAGCACTTTTACCTGCAAGACTTGCAAGTTCATCAAATACCACATTAACAAATTCTTGCATTGTATCAGTTCTCAAGTTATAGATTCTATATGCCTTGATATTCTTAGAATATCCTAAGAAGAATCCTTTATCACTCTTTGAATCAAACTTGTGCAACTGATCTCTATCATTCAAAATGTAACAAACACAACCAAAAATATGAAAATATTTCAAATTTGGTTTCTTGTTATTCAGAATCTCATATGGAGCACAATTACTACCAGAACGAATATAGACTCTATTCACAATGTGACAAGCAATGTTTAAAGCTTCTGCCCAGAATTTCTTAGACAAACTTTTTGAGTTGAGGTTAGCATAACCCTTGCCATTTCTTGCAAAGTTCTATTCTTTCTTTCAACAATCCCATTTTGTTGAGGAGTTTTAGGTGAAGAAAACTCTTGCAAAATACCTTTCTTTTCATAAAAATTAGTAAACAAACTATTTTCAAATTCTCTTCCATGATCAGACCTTATCCTACCGATCTTTAAACATAAAACAGTTTTAAACCTTTTGTAAAGAATTTTGAACTCAGAAAAGGTATCTGATTTTTCTTTTAGAAAAATAACCCAAATATATCTAGAAAAATCATCTACCAGAACATAGGAATACCTCTTTCCACCTAAACTTTCTATTTCCATAGGACCCATTAGATCCATATGAATCAACTCACAACACCTGTTTGTTGTACATGCTGACAACATTTGATGTGTTGTCCTTACTTGCTTACCTTTCTGGCATGGTCCACAGATTTTTCATTTTTCAAAGTTAAGATCAGGTAAACCAACAGCAGCACCTAGTCTATGCAATTTTCTGAATAATTCTGTAATTAGCATGACCAAGTTTTTTATGCCACAGAATAATGTCATCTGCTTTAACACTTTTACAAGTATGGTTTGAACCAATCAAATAGCAATTATCTGTAGATCTTTCACCGGTCATTAAGCAATCATCATTTTTGTCAAACACATAACATGAATTTTTGTCAAATTTCACATGTAAATCATCATCACATAAATGACTAATACTAATCAGATTAGCAGGTAACCTTTTACATGTAACACATTTTTCAATTTTGAAAAGCCAGGAACATTCAAGGTTCCTTTACCAACAACTTTACCTTTTGAACCACCACAATAGGTAACATGACCACCATCACAAGATGTATAATTAGACAAATGATTAACTTGACAAGTCATGTGTCTAGAACAACCACTATCAAAGTATCAAGATCCAGGAACACATGCTTTCAAAGATGTATACACAACATTACATAACATGTTCTTATGAATCTACTTTTTAGTGTTGTTAACCTTTTTTATAGGGTGTTCAATTTTGTCAGGTAAAACAATTCCAACTTTTAAATCTCTTCTTAACTTAGAACAGTATGGACGAATGTGACCTACTCCAGCACAGTAAAAACAGACATACTCTTCGAACAATCCAACAGATTTATTTTGTTTAGGATTCAAAGGTTTTGTCAAACAAGTTCATTCCTTTACAAAAGAAATAGGTTTACTGGAGATTGGAGTATCTTCAGTAGTTTTCTCAAAACCAAGACCAACATTACTAGATCTTCCAATCATTAATGCATCATTCAAATCAGTAGTGCTTGCAGAACACTTTTTAAAACTTAGAGTAGCACACTTAAGCTCATTTTTCAAAGAAGAAATTTCCACATCTTTTCTAGATAAAAGAACTTCAAGCTTCAAAAGATTCTCTTTTAAATCTGAATTTTCTAAAGATAAGGAACTCAACACCTATTTTTGAGTTTCTAAATCAAATTTAAACTTTAGATATTCAGTGTTACATTCAGCAGAATTTGAAGTTTCAGCATTCAGAATAGTTCCAGCAAAACAGTTAATCTCAGAATCATATTTACTGAATGTTGTTTCAGATGTTGTGTTAACATTTGAATCTGTTTCAGACCAATAATCATCAAGATCATCATCAAAAGTATCATCATAGAATATTCTAGCAGACATAGCACTTAGTTCACATTTACCAGCATCAGTCACTTAAGGTAGCATTAAAGTTCATCTTTTTCCTAAGCATATTATTAACACATTCATTAGCATAATGATCATATCCAAACCATGCATCACATTTAACCTTTTTATGTACTCAGGATCATATTTAAACTTGTTATCCTTAGTAAATTGTCTAGATTGATTGAAATTGGAAGACTAACTAGGAACAAGCTTTTTATCAGAGAGAAAAGTATTCTGATTATTTCTATCTTTTGGTTGAAAATTACCATTTGATTTTCTGAACTTTTCTTTTAGAAAAGATTTGAATTGCTTAGTGATAAGAGCAAATTGTTCAGAAATATTTTCATCACATAAATCAGAAACATCATCATCAGAATCAACTTCAGTAACATAAGGATGTTTACCAACATTATCAGAAGTTTCACCTCTAAAAGCATTTACTTTCTTGTCTTTATCTTTCTCATGTTTATCATCATCTAACATATTTGAGTTAATCTCATAAGTTTTCAAAATACTAATCAACTCATTTTGACTCAATAAATCAGTATTCTTAACCTCTTCTATTGCACATATTTTAGCATCAAATCGTTTAGGAACAGTTTTAAGTATCTTATTGACTAACCGAGTGTTGAAAATTGGATCACCAAGTGAGTGTGACTCATTAGCAATCTCACTTATCCTTTCATTGTATGATGAAATGGTTTCATCTTCTTTCATCCTCAAGTTCTCAAACTTGATTCCCAACATTTGAAGTCTAGTCCTTCGAACACTTTCTGATCCTTCACAATGCTCCTGCAATATTTCTCATGCATCCTTAGAAGAAATACAATTAGATATCAGTTGAAACATAGAAACATCAGTAGCAGTAAAAATCGCATTAAGGGATTTAGAATTAAAATTGGCCGATGTTCATTCATCATTGGACCAATCAATCTTCTTTTTAACTTGCGATTCTCCATCTTTATCATCAAATGTCTTTGGTGAATTCCAACCAGATAACACACTACGCCATGCTCTCTCATCTATAAACTTAATGTACATGCGCATTTTAGGTTTCCAGTAAGGATAGTTGGATCCATTCAAAATTGGAGGTTTTAAAGAAGGAGTCAACGGACAATCCATTGCAAAAACACACTTTAAAAACACAGGACCTTTAACTTAGTGTATCAAGTTTATTGCTCTGGCGCCAATCGAGAGTGTGTGTGCGTGTATTTTCAGAGTGTTGTTGATAATGTTATGCAACATGTAAAACAACATACGACAGCAGAAGTAATAAAAATGCAGTGCAAAGGATTTCAAAATTGTGTATAGTCTTAATTCAGACTATACGAACCTCATGGATAAAAATATCACTATAACAAGTAGTGAGATACACAAGAACCTCTTACAAGATCCTAAAAGGTGTAGTGAAAACCTAAACACCAAAATCAATCAATTCAATCAAGTAACTAGTGATCTTATTCAACCTAAAACTTGATTTAATAAGATAAAATCAATACTGAAGGGAGAGATTGTATTCCATCGACCAGTACAAATAGAGTAACAACGACCCTCACACTCCTACAAGATACAAACACTCGATTGTTCTCTCGGTTATGTCTCGGATGTTACTCTCTAAAGTTTGGAGTAGAGCAAATGGTATTTCACTTTTCCTCAAACTTGAATGTCGATCAATGCAGGGTATTTATAGACTTGAGAATCAACTGCATTGTCCTATCCACTAGGCTTGGATAGCCTTGAACATCTCCTCCATTATCTTCATGATCTTGGTGTAACCACCCATGATCTTTCTATTCTCACTCCACCACAGTGCAACCGCCTGACAATAACCAAATTTGTCTTCAACCTGTAATATAGAAAACATAGAAAAACACATCTATTAAATCGTAGTCAGTGTTAGGAGAAAGGGCAAATTTATGATGTTGTGCAAAATGTTGTCCAACATATGGAACAACATACGTGCAACATCAACACTATGAACGACTAACTTTTTATTCCAATTCAAGCGATTTCAAAATTCATACTTTAATGGTTGTTAATTAAATCACGTGATGTTTACAATATTTTATTTTGGGATTATTTATTTTATATATTTAAATTGTTACATGTTTGAATAATGAATTAATTTAGTTTGGTTACTTAGGTTAGATTATTCTTGTGTTTTAGCTAGTTCGTAAATTTATAATCTGTAATTGTTACATGTTTATGACAATTGATAACAATTAGTGAATTTTCATTAGGGTGATTACATCAGGTTCTTCCAAATCGAGCTTGTGTTTTTTGGAATTTGTTTGTCATGTATCCTTGTGACTAATGTTTTTACTGAATTAAATTTAGATCGTATCTATATTGTTCAATTAAAAAGAATCATTAAAGAGCTTATTACAATGAAGTATAATTAAGAGTTAAAAATCGATAGACAAAGATTGTTGTCTATTGAGGGAATCATAGAGATACGTAGAGTAATGTCACATTTAATTATCAAGGTTAAAGTTGAGGAATGAATTAAATTTGAAATGAAATCGTTTAATTAATTGGAATATATTTTTATTATTTATTATTTTTCTTTTAATTTAATTTTAGTAGCTATTAAATTAAATCCAAACTGCCCCTTTTGTTACCATAAATGTCTCATTAATCCACTCTAGACAATACACTAAAATTTTATGTTCCTTGTGGATCGGTCTCTTGCTTACAACTACTACGAATTAATAGAATAAACGAGGGTATTTATTTTTTTTCGCACCTAGACAGTGCGGTCAAACATATCTTAAATTAGACTATTCATAAATTAATTATAAAACAAAATTACATATTTCTTAATGTTGGTCCCGAAAAAACCCGATTTAAAACTCGTAAAATCTCAATGGGAGGTGACTTTAATTTTTTTTCGAATGTGTGTTATGAAGATTTGCTAAAGTATGTATGACAGTTAATATAAAAGCAAATAAGAACACACGTATTTTTATAGTGGTTCGGACAACTCGTCCTACATCCACTCTTCCCTTCATGGGGCACCAACTTAACCAACAAATGTTTACCGAGTTCTCACTCAAACGAGACTTATCTCCCTCACGGGATTGCCTACCCTCCCTTTCGGGATTGCTTAGATGTTTACCAAGTTCTCACTCAAACGGGACTTATCTCCCTCACGGGATTGCGAGACTTATCTCCCTCACGGGATTGCCTACCCTCCCTTTCGGGATTGCTTAGATTTTTACCGAGTTCTCACTCAAACGGAACTTATCTCCCTCACGGGATTGCCGATTAACTACCTTACTTAATCACTAATTCTCTCTCAAGAAAGGGTATGGGTTTGGAGTTATTTCCAACTAGGTGAGGTTTTCCCTTACATTGTTTTAGCCTTTAAGCTAAGGTTGGAAAAATCTCTCTAAGCTTATGATATGGCATTTTTGCTTAGATACAATGAAGAACACTCTTGGGTAAATTTGGATATGTAATGCTCTGTGTTCTTGAATGGAGTTGCTTGAATATTTGGCTTTTAATTTCACTTTGCAGATCCTCCATTCTCTTCTTTTTAAGATAGTGCAATGTATTTATAGTGTGGATTTAAATATTACCGTTGGAAAGTAATATTCAAATCCATACTAATAACTTCCAGCTTTTCTTTATCCTTTCACACTTTTCCTTGCAGCTTTATGTCACATCAATATGTGTGTTGTCATCTTCTCATTGGCCAGCTTTTTGTGTGTCTAACGGATCGATTTCATTTCTCTTATTCTTGTTCAACTCTTTCGATTCTGGTCTTTGATCGGTATCTTGATTTACGGTCCGCAGAAACACGGTCAGAGATTCTGGTCTCGATCGACAAGACAACATCGTCGGCAACATCTGTCAATCGTCTATCGGGTCAAGACCATCGTCACCAGATCGGTCACAAAGATCGTCACCATATATGGTCACCTGATCGTCAAGAAGATCACACCAGATCGGGTCATCAACAAGAAATCGTGATCACCGTGATCAAGATCGTGATATTTCTTCTTAAAAAATCAAGATGTTTCTTCTTGTTCAAATCATCGGTTTATTTCGAACTCATCCTATTATTCGATCTCGATCGGCCTCGTCGCTGCCCTTTCGTCTCGATCTCGATCATCTTTGTATGATTTCATGAGTTCCCCCTTAACTTGTTCTCTGTAGATTAACTTAAATAACACAAGTTGATAATGTTTTGGCATAATTCATCAAAACTAAAATATCCCAACACTTAAAATCATATATATCTACTCAATCCTTTAATTTTTTTAATCACATATTTCTATATTAGAGTGACAATTATAAATTAAATGTACACTCTTATTTACTCATATATTTTATATATATATATATATATATACTTATTAAATGTACACTCATATTTACTTATTAGTGTGAAAATTATAAATTAAATGTACACTCTTCATTATAATTATATATACGAGATAGCTCGTGAGTTAATGAACTAAATACCATTAAATTTGAGTTTGATTATTCGTGTTGATGAGCTTTGTTAGACGAGCTCCAACGAATATTTTTTTAATCGAATCTCAAATAATCTGCAATCGGCTTGATTTAATTAAATCCCCATATTTTGCACTGATTTTTTTTCTTTTTAGCGCAATATTTTGCACGGATTGGCTGTTGGAAAATGGAATGAGAAATGATGTAGTTGTAACATGGAAATTGTGCTGGGAAAGGAAAAAGGTGAAAAGGGGAAAATATATATCCCACATTGGTAAAATAAAAGGAAATGAATGGGTATAAAACTAAGGACCCATATGTGAGTCATGATTATGTTACAACCTCCACGCGGGCGCACAGGGGGGGTGCAAATCATGGACGAAATTGCCTTCGGGGAGTGAACTTGTGTGTGAGCGCAATCTGCGTACACCAAATTGGCGGCGGACGGGCAAGTAACTTTTGCTTCAAATTTATTTTCCTTTTTTCCAACATGGCGGTTCAAATTCAAGTCAATTTCGAAATTTATTTGCATAGCAGTTTCACAAGCCAGAATTTAGTGCCATGGAAGGTTACTGAAAGGTTACAACAAGAATTCCAAACCGAATTTGATTTTTGGTCAGTTTTTGGTCAGCCATGTTTATGGCTCATCAAAGCTCATCCAGCAGTTTCGAATTTCTGGAGCCCTATATATAGAGCAACTCAGAATGGATGTACAACACGAAGTTTGAGAGATCACTAGCACCGAGAGTGAGGGCCGTATTTCGTTTTAAGGAAATCATGAATTTCACGAGCCTCAATTTTGTTTGTTTATTATTTTATTTATTTTTCAGTCATCTCCTGTGTAATTTATCTTATAATCTTAAAACGAAATACTATTCTTTCGAGATGGCTGATACCAACGTCATTCAATCCTCTGAATCTGCTCCTGTCCTTCCATCGACCGCACCTTCTGCATCCATTCCAACTATTGGGTCTGCCTCCATTCCAGCAGCTTCTTCCTCTTCTATTCCAATCATGGGGACTATGATACCGATCAACCATCATGATAAGCCCGAGAAGTTCAAAGGCTTGAATTTCAAAAGGTGGCAACAGAAGATACCATTCTACTTAACAACTTTGAACCTTGCTAGGTTCTTGAAAGAAGATCCTCCTCGTTTGCCCGAGAATCCAAACGAACAAGATTTCCAAGTTGTGAATGCACTTGATGCATGGAAACATTGTGACTTTTTGTGTAGGAACTATTTGATTAATAACCTCTCGGATAAATTGTATAATGTGTACATTGGGGTTCCTTCTACAAAAGAGTTATGGGAGGCCTTTGACAAGAAGTATAAAACAGAAGATGCCGGTGCAAAGAAGTTTATCGTGATTAAATTTCTTGATTATAAAATGGTGGATGCTAAACATGTTGTTCATCAAGTGCAGGACTTACAGGTTATAATCCATGATATTCATGCCGAGGGCATGGTGTTGAGCGAAACTTTTCAAGTGGCGGCGATCATCGAAAAATTATCACCCGGTTGGAAAGATTTCAAGAACTACTTGAAGCACAAGCAAAAGGAGATGAATGTAGAAGAACTTGTTGTTCGTCTTCATATTGAAGAGGACAACATAATTTCAAAAAAAAAGGAATGGCAGAAGCTTCGAGCACAAGGCCAATGTAGTCGAACAAGGTCAAAACTCGAAGTATAAAGGTAAAGGAAAAGAGAAAGAAGGTGCTGGTCACAATGCTAAATTGGGACCAAAAAAGCAAGAATTTAAAAAGAAATTGACGGGGAAGTGTTACAATTGTGACAACCCTGGTCATCGTGCGACCGATTGTAGAAAGCCGGAGAAGGAACAAGTCAACATGGTGCATGGCGAAGATCTTGTTGTTGTTGTGTCCGAAGTGAACATGGTGTCCTGAAACCCACGTGAATGGTGGATTGATACGGGTGCTACCTGCCACATTTTCTCAACCAAGGAGTTGTTTAGCTTCCTTGATGAAACTATGACCGAAGAGAAGCTCTTCATGGGAAATTCAGCAACTTTCGAAGTTAAGGGTAAAGGCAAAGTTGTGTTGAAATTCACTAGTGAGAAAGAATTGACCCTTAATAATGTATTGTATGTTTCAGACATTCGTAAAAATTTGGTGTCCAGATCTTTATTGAATAAGCATAGATTTCGTATTGTGATAGGGTCGGATAAAGCTATTTTATCCAAGAATGGTGTTTCTGTGGGCAAAGGTTATAAGTGTGATGGTATTTTCAAGCTCAACGTAATGACCGTCAAAAGTAACATAAATAAGAATGCGTCTACTTCTGTTTATTTGATTGAGTAGTCGATTACTTGGCACGGTCGTTTGGGACATTTAATTTTATTCATTAAGAAAATTGATGAATTTAAAGAGTATACCCAAACTCAATATAGACACGAATCATAAGTGTGAGGTTTGTGTAGAAGCAAAAACCCCTGAGTATGACATGTTCAGGATAATCTTGATAGTTGAGTCAGGATTCAGTTTTAGAGTATTCAGGATGATATCTGCAAAATGTATAGTCAGCAGATATAGATCAGATTAGGATCTGAAGATTCTGAAGACTCAGTATGTTTCTGAAGAAACTGAAGTTTCAGTATGAAACTGAAGTTTCTGAAAACTCAGTATGAAACTGAGAATCTGAAGACTCAGTGTGAAACTGAGATACTGAAGACTCAGTATGAAACTGAGTAACTGAAGACTCAGCATGAAGACTCAGTATATCAGTCAGTATATCGCTGAAGACTCAGAAGACGCTGAAGACTCAGAAGACTCTGAAGACTCTGAAGACCCTGAAGACTCAGAAGACTCTGAAGACGCAAGACTGAAGACTGAAGACTGAAGATCAAGAATACTGAAGGCACAGTAATTACTGAAGACTCAGTAATGTACTGAATGCTCAGTATAAACCTGAATGTTCCGAGGCACTGAGAATATCTATTTGAAGGATGCAATACTGAGAAGATCGCGATTCCTTAGAAAAATAGATATTTGCCAAGACATTCAAATGCAGACAAAAGGAACTAAGTCAAAGTGTTGTTAAGGTTATATCAACTCAGAGTTTGTAACCAAAAGAGCCGTTGAAGGTGTCTACCTTTAACTGGAGACAAAAGTCAAAAAGATGAAGACATCACTGTACCATACTGACACTGACAGTGACAGGTCGCTGAAAAAGATGTCAGAAGTACAAAAGTTCCAGACTGCAAAAAGTGAAGACCGACTACATGAAAAGCTATTGCCTAAAACGTGTTAGGGAGTTTCAAACCCTAAAAATAGCCGTTCCTCACACACCATAAGAGGAAACTCACGAAGCTATTTCTCCAACGGATAGTTTTCAAGAGTGACCTTGGTGTATGCCTATAAATACTTGTGACCCTCTACATTGTAAGGTTACGGGAAATTTGTAAGCAACTCAAGAAGCTCAAACTTATTATCTCAAAGTTAAAGCACTCGAAAAACTTAGAATTTCCCAAGTGCTTTTATATTAAAGAGAGCTCACTAAACTAAGCCTAGCTTGATAAGACATATCCGAAGCTTAGTCGAGATATCCTAGCCTTTGCATTGTACTTCATTGTAAAGGATATCTCATCCTAGTTGGAAACCAATCGAGAAACCCCAAACCCTTGAGAAGGTAGTTGGAGTGTGTTTATTGGTGAGAAGAGTTGTAAAGAGTTAGTAAACTACGCGGAGTAGTCAGAAAGCTCTAGAGGTGAAGTTAGTAAGGTACAGAGGTAGTCTGAAAGCTTGTTTGTGTTTGAGTAAGTAAACTACGGAGGTAGTCAGAAAGCTCAAGGTCGGATTGAGTAAGTAAACTACGTGGAGTAGTCAGAAAGCTCAGGGCCGAGTTGAGTAAGTAAACTACGCGAGGTAGTCAGAAAGCTCAGAAAGTGATTAGTGAATTTCTCTGAGGATCAGAGAGAGTGGACGTAGGAGCTTGAGTCTCTGAACCACTATAAACTGCTGTGTTGTTTATTGCTTTCTTTATCTGTGCTTAATTGTTGCATCACTGAGTTTGAAAGCATATTTTCACTGACATTTCAGTTGGAATCAATCCACTGGAAGTTGCATGTAATTGAATCACAGCCTAATCACTATTCCATAAAAGGAAGGTTTTCAGCAAAGCTTAAAACGAGTATAAACTAAAGGGCCAACCATTACAAGACGTCCCGAGTAGCTAGAAACGAGATAGTTACCAAACCGAACTTACTCTTACGAGGGTTCATAAGTTGGTTATCCGATCCAAGCAACTCGGGATCTCTGAAACTTCGGGACTCGGTTGGGATTATCCGAGGTTTTAAAAGCGGCTCGGGATCACTTGTCTCGATGAGACTTTGACTCGAGTGATTTGTGCTTCTCGGGACCTAATCTTGAGGATTTCCCGACCCAAGTGACCTCGATAGAAAAAAGTTTTAAAAACCGAACACGTGTATTCCCCCATACACGTAAGACTCGTTTTCACTAGGACCAACAAGTGGTATCAGAGCAGTGGTTCAACTTGACCACCTGCTTTGTTGACCAAGTTTTATTTGCTAAAAATACTTGTGGTCTATCTGAATTGATCTTATTTGCTGAATTTCTTAAAAGACTCAGATAAAAATGTCTTCTAAGAAACTTCCCATGTTCTCAGTGGAGAACTATGATTTATGGAGACTGAGAATGCAGGCTCACCTGTATTCCAAACATGAACGAATGTGGAGAGTGGTCTCTGAAGGACCATTCCAATTTACTGTGGTGAATCCCAGAGGAATAGAAGATGAGAGAATTGATCCTAGAGCAGAATTTCCTAAGTCTGATGACCAACCCGACTCTGAGGAGAGAAAGTTAGTCAATCTAGACTACATTGCAAAAGACACACTATATAAAGACAATTGATGATGGTGTGATGGGAATGATCTCTCAACTGCAATAATCTTGCCAAAGAAATTTGGGATACACTAGTCAGATGTGCCAAGCCGAGATCATATCAAGGAAAACAAACTTTCAGTTGCAATAGGAAAGTTTGATAGTTTTGAAATGGAAGAAGGTGAATCAATTGACAAATTGGAAGTCAGATTCACTAGTATTATGAATGATCTAAATGCACTTGGAAAGAAATATCCACAAAGAGAAATTGCATTGAAAATTCTTAGAGGTCTTTCTAAGAAATGGGATATACATGCAAAGGGTGATTGAAAACACCAAAAACATTAATTCAATGCCCTATCAACAAGTCTTCTCTCGAAATTTGAAGGCCTATGAGTTTGTAATTGATAAGAAATCTAAAAAAGGTCGACAAAGAAAGATGATTCATCATCTAGTAAAAATGTGGCTTTTAAGGCCAAAGATAAAACACAGAAAACTAGAGAGTTCGAGAACTCCTTGCTAAGAATCGATGAGCTTGAGGATAAGCTAAGACCGATGGCAAGGAGGTTTGAAAGACTTAATAATCGATATGGAAAATACAAAAGCTATTACAGAATCACAGTGTTGCGAAGAAACCTGAGGACAGATCAACTGAGAAGAAGAAGGACCTGAAAGCTGAGGGATCTTCATCCAAAAGGAAGGACTCCAAGTCCAAAGAAGAAAGTGATCAGGATGATGATGCCAACAGATGCTACAATTGCCAAAAGAAAGGTCACTTCCAGTATGATTGTCCAAATCTGAGTGCTAAGGAGAGAAGAGAAAGGCAAGCTAAAAGAGACAAGAAGTTCTCAAGCAAAAAGGTCATGGTTGCAGAAGAAGAACATTCTGAGGAGGGATCTAGCTCTTTAGATGAGATATTATCAGACAGTGAAAGTGATGACATTTGTCTGATGGCCATTGAGGAGGTAAACTCTTCTTTCTCTATTGTTGCTCCTACACTAGCACAAGAGTTGTCAAGTTCAACTGTAAACAGTCAATTTGACCGGATGGATTCTTTTGAGAATCTGATGAAGGACTATCTTTGTTTTTACAAGAACCTGCTAAATGAAACTCAAGAGCGTATAAGGAACCGAAAAGTTTGAAAATCTAAAATGGAAAGACTCTAGCAAAAACGAAATCACTTCTCAATTAATGGGAGCTCTTGATGAACCGGATGCTCAAAGAAAGTACAACTCTCGAGAGAAAGAGAAGTTGATAGTGACCCTAATCGAAAAAGCTAGAAAATCCAATGAAGAGATTCACTAATCGGACTAAGTTCAATGACCTCTCGAGAAGCATGAAACTCTCTGAGAATTGTGAGGATAGTGCATGTAAGAAGTTAACTCTATTGAATCGCATCTAAAGTAATAGACGAAATTGAGTTACCAGAGATCTGCCACTATAAAATCTGGATTGGGATACATTCCAGGGGGAACCTCACAAGGTCATCCGAATCTTTGCATCAAGTAGCAAGAAGACAATCTTTGTAAAACCAAAGGCACCTACACTTCAAACCCAAGAAATGCCAAAGGTTGTAGACAAGGAAAAGGACCTATGGTCTCAAAAAAACCCCGAATGATCGGTAGGAAAGCCCAAACCTCGGTGAAGGCTAGAAAACTGAGCACTCGATTGAAAGTTTCGAGCAAGTACTTCAAAGCCTCGGGCTAAGAATGCAAACCCGAAAGGCTCCACATCGAACCATCGGAGGAATCCTCGGATGAGAAACACTCAAATAGAGACATTCTCAATGAAGAGACCAAGTCCTCGATTATCTTTGAAAGACCATTTCAAGATGCATAACCCGAACCCCACTTGCCTAAGGGTAAAGGTTATCCGAACCCGAAATCATCAAAGATTTAGACCGGTCAAGACTTTGAAGCCAAAGCAAATGAACAAAGGCTGAACCAAAAAAAAAAAAATTCAAAAGCCCATGTTCATGCTAAAGCTAGCACACATACACGTAAAACCGCTAAGGCACCCGTGAGTAGTAAATGTGTATGTTGATGTTTATGGAAGACAAATTAGCCACTCTAAAGTGATTAGAGTTGTCGAGCAAATTTGGATTCGAAAAGTACATCTAACCTTGTAGGACCCTACACAACTTGGGTACCTAAAAATTGATCTGTTTTTTCGGAGAGGAAAACAAGGGCACCGAAATGATTAAAGATCACATAAAGACCGATGAGCGAGAGATGAAAAAGGCCCACGATGTATGGTATCTTGACAAAGGGATGTTCAAGACATATGACAGGATTCAAGAAGATACTCAGTGACTATGTTGAACAAAGAGGCCCACAGATCACTTTTGGAGATAACTCCAAGGGACAGACTGAAGGATATGGAACTTTGGAAATCGGCTCAGTTCATATCCATGGTGTTTCATATGTATCTGGATTGAAGCATAATTTGCTTTCAATAAGCCAATTCTGTGATAAGGGTTTTAATGTTGAGTTCTTTAAGAACTTATGTTATGTGAAAAATGATACAACACAGAAAATCTTACTGACTGGTACTAGAAAAGGAAATGTGTATCTTGCTGATTGGAGTTCAACTCCTAAAGATACATGTTTGGTTGTTAAAAGTTCCACAGATACCAGTTGGTTATGGCATAAAAGAATGAATCACCTGAATTTCAAAACCCTGAATAAGCTTGCAAGATTAGCTCTTGTGAGAGGGTTGCCTAATGAAGTGTTCAGTAAGGAACATATTTGTGATGCGTGCCATAAAGGAAAACAAATTAGAGCATCATTTAAAAGCAAAGTAGATGTTTCTACTGACAGAATACTTCAGTTACTGCATATGGATCTTTTTGGTCCTATAACACCAGTGAGCACTAATGGCAGGAAATACACATTGGTAGTAGTTGATGACTACTCAAGATATACTTGGATCATATTCTTACTCGATAGAAGAAAGAGACTCGAATAAAGTCGCGAGATTCTTCAAAATGCTCGATATTGAGAAAAAATCGAGTGTGGTCAAAATCGATCGACAAGGAACTGAATTTATAAATCATATCATATCTGATTATTGTGCAGCAAATGGAATTACTCATGAAACATCAGCTGCAAGGACCCCTCAACAAAATGGTGTTGCTGAAAGAAGGAACAGGACTCTGAAAGAAGCTACAAGGACAATGATAGCTGAAGCTGATATTCCTAAAAGGTTTTGAAATTTGAAGTCAACACTGCATGCTACTCTCAGAACAGATCCATGTTGACCAAGAGTCAAGGCAAAACACCCTATGAGCTTTGGAATGAAAGGAAGCCTCTTGTTTCTTTCTTTCGTGTGTTTGGTTGCAAGTGTTTCATACACAATAATGGTAAAGATCAGTTGAAAACATTTGATAGTAAAGTTGATGAAGGAATATTCTTAGGGTATTTTGAAGTCAGTAAAGCTTTCAGAGTTTACAACTGTAGAACTCTTATTGTGGAAGAAACACCTCATGTTGTTTTTGATGAATCTACTTGTGTTCAGAAGAAACAGGAACATGATCTTGAGATGAACCCGACTAAGAGGATCACTAGATTAAGCCTGAAACAGAAAGATAAATCATCCACTAAACCTGAAAAGAAGAAGTCAGACACTATCTATGATTGGAGTGACTCAGACTCAGATAAAGAAGTTCAGGATGGTGGGACTCAGGAAAACCAACACTCCAAAGGTGACCAATCTGAACAAACACCAGTTCAAACTCAGGTATGTGATGCCAATGAAGATGTGGTCACAGCTGAGGCAAATTCTGAATCTATCAACCAAAGGGGAACAAATGTCCCTGACAATGTTCTGAATAGAATTTCCCCTGAGGAAGATGATTCCCTTTCTCCTTTTCTGTTGTTCCCCGAGTGTCTTGAATTAATCGAACCTAACATTTCAAATGTTGAGGATCTTTCTTTGAAGGGGAACATCAAGAAGGAAATGGTTAGATAGTCATCCTACAAGTCGATTGTGGGTGATCTAACCGAAGGTGTTAAAACAAGAAGGTTCCATGGTGAGAGTGCACTATTCTTCTTACTTCCCTATCGGAGAAAAAGAACCCTCTTGAGATTGGCGAAGCTCTACAAGATTCTCATTGGATTACTACTATGCAAGATGAGCTGAATCAATTCTCAAGGAATGAAGTATGGGAGCTAGTAGATAGACCTGAAAGGCACAATGTCATTGGAACCAAGTGGGTTTTTAAGAATAAAAGAGATGAGAACAACAACATTGTAAGAAACAAGGCAAGGCTAGTTGCACAAGGTTATTCCCAAGAAGAAGGCTTGGATTATGATGAAACCTTTGCACCTGTTGCAAGACTAGAAGCCATCAGATTGTTTCTTGCATATGTTGTCCACATGAAGTTCATAGTCTATCAAATGGATGTGAAAAGTGCATTTCTAAACGGTGTGCTTAAAGAAGAGGTTTATGTGGAACAACCTCCTGGTTTCAAACAGAATGACCAAGTTTACAGGCTCAGAAAAGCTTTGTATGGTCTCAAGCAAGCACCCAGAGCATGGTATGATACTCTTTCTCAGTTTCTTACTGACCATGGTTTTGTCAAAGGAACTGTTGATAGAACTCTGTTCAGGATAGAAGATGGGGAAGATATCTTACTGGTTCAGATATATGTTGATGACATCATTTTTGGATCTCCAAACCATCACCGTGTGAAAAAGTTTTCAACACTGATGAAAGGCAAGTTTGAGATGTCAATGATGGGAGAGATGAATTTCTTTCTAGGTCTTCAAGTGAAACAATCAAAGGAAGGAATATTCATCAACCAGGCAAAGTACACCAGAGATCTGATTGCCAAATATGGTGTACAGAATTGCAATGCAGTTAGGATTCCCATGAATACTAACTACAAGATGGATCCTGATTCTGAAGGCAAATCGTTGAGTCATCTCGATTATAGAGGAATCATTAGATCATCGCTCTATCTCACGACAAGTAGGCCTGGGATATAACATTTCTTTGTTGGGATATGTGCAAGATACCAAGCTAATCCTAAGGTTAGTCACATGGAGAAATTTGCCAAAAAAGATCTTTGAAGTATCTTAAGGGCACAGTGAATAGAGGATTATGGTATCCAGCTGATGATAACCTTGAATTAACTGGTTACTCAGATGCTGATTATGGAGGTTGCAAGAATTGACAGAAGTCCACTACATGAACTTGTCAATTTCTAGGAAGTAAGCTTATATCTTGGTTTTCGAAGAAATGGACCTCGATGTGACCATCTTATCGAAGTTTGAATACATGGTGCGGGAAGTCTGGCTGCTCTTTCTTTCTTTGGCTCAGACAACAATTAAGGGATTATAAAGTTGTAGCCAATGAAGTACCAATATTTTGTGACATAATAGTGCCATTGCTATTTCACAAAATCCGGTATTGCACACCAGATGCAAGCATGTGGATATCAGACATCACTTCATCGGAGATCATGTCGAGAAAAAAGACATAAGGATGGAGAAAATTCATCTTCGACAACAAGAGAGCTGATATCTTGACTAAACCTTTGGCTGAATCAAGATTTTAGGAACTTTCAGTTGAATTAGGGATGTTAGATCCAGGTGTATAGAGTAAAATCTGAAAAATTGAAGGTTTTCAGATGCATGAAGTTTTTTTTTTTAATTCTCTTGAGAAGCTCGGGATAAAATGGAAATCTTGAATCGAGTCTCGAAAACTTCAGTTCTTGAAGGTCAAGATTTCTCGTGTTATCTTGAACCCATTCAAGATTTTCGATATTATCTTGACATTTTATCAAGGTCAGTACTCAGTAAGACTGATAGAGAGAAATTAGTCTGAAGAAGTAATGACTCATGCAACTCATTTATTGCTTAAGTAAAGCTCAGTAATCATTTGCAATAAATACAAAACACCTAAGGAATGTTTTTGGGCGGGATCTTTTGAAATTCCGAAGAAGGTCAACAGTCATTTAATGCTCTGTTACATTAATGACCAATGAGGATATTTTGGCGGCTTACTTTTCGGAAGATCGACTGTTCGCATACCCGATTAATCGGAGATTAATCTCAACCGTTGCTTTTCACCTAACCAACGCGAATTCCCACGATCTCGAAACTATTTATACCCCAAGAAGCCTTTCAAGCCAAATTTTTATCAAACCCTTCGTTCCCAAAATCCTCTGCAAGAAAATCCCCTTTGGCCAGAAAATCCTAAACCCTAAATCTTCAAATCTTCAATCTATCAAATGGCACCTACCATTTTCGATAAATTAGCCAAAACCAACAAACCTTGGTACGAGTTTGTGTCTCGCTCGATAGCACAACCAACTCCAAACCAGAAGAGGAGGCTCTCCATATGATCCGTTTGGCAAAGCTCACTCATCTCGTCGCAAGCCGACCGGACCAAGAATACGCAAAAGAGGTAATCGAGTTCATCTGTAATATGAAGATAGATGAAGAGGATGGTATACATTCTGAGATTACTGTATCACATTTAGAGCATTCGTCCAAATACATCGATTTTGAAAGGGAATTGTATATTATTCCGAAGAATTTAAACGATGTTTTTGAGCTTTGTGATAGTGGAGAGGATCCTGCTATGTATATGTTGGGTAGAGAGCTGGAGTATTTAGATAGGATTACTGAGAATCCTGTAAAATTTGAGGCTACACTGCATAAGAGACATTTGAAGCCACAATATAGAGTTTTGATAGATATTGTGAGCAAATGCATCATGAGTCATTCGGGGAGTTTTGAGCAGATTAGTACCCCGAAGCTCAGAATAATGGCGGCGATCGAGGCTTCACCCACCACCGACTTCAACTGGCTCAGATTTTTGATTCAGACGGTGAGTGAGCAAGCCAAAGTCTTCAAGAAGGTTGACGGGGCTATCACGATTAAAGGCAAGATCCACCATGCAACCAAAATAGCATTTATTTTGGAGATGTGCAGAGAGGAGGAGGACATCTTCGCCAATTCGACCCCATTCCCCAAGTCCAAGGTGCTCTTCAAGCCCATTGCTGTGAAGAAACAGGCCATCAGGGGGAAGAAAGAAAAGAAAGTAGAATCACCTAAAGCTGCTGCTGCTGAAGAGACCCAACAAACCAGGGGGAAGGTTCTGTTGGAGGCAAAGAAGGAGCAGGGTCTAAAATTAATGAAGCAGAAGAACCTTGCTCTAAAGCGCAGAAGATTGGTGGTTCTCACCGATGAAGATGGCAGTGATTCTGAATAGATTCAACCCTCAACCGCTCAAGATTCGCCATTGCAAGTTTTGGCTCAGGTTATCTCTAAGGCACAGGAACAGACTGAGGAGCAGGTCTTCTCTGAGGTGCTTGAGACTTCGCTCAGTTCAGACAAAATTTCTCAGGAAATTTTTGAAGGAACTCAGGCCTCAGAGATTCCTACCAAAGATGTGCCGGCTCAGACAGCAGAGCCAACTCAGAGTCAATCTGAGGATGTGCCAGCTCAGGACCCTGAACCTACTCAGATGCAAACTGAGGACCTGACTGTACAACCTTCAGATGCTGTTGAGACTCAGGAGCATCTTACTTTTGATGAGCTCCTGAGTGAGCTACTTCTTGATCCTTCAGCTGATGCTTCAACTGAACTAGAAAGCCTGAGATTGAAGAAGGGCGAAGCTGAAAAAACCGAGTGGAGGAGCAAGGGGGAACGGTTCATCCTTGACCGCTACCCTGAGCTCAGCTCATTCCCTGATCTACAAGATATCTTCTTCAGATTAAGGTCGACGGTTTTCATCCTCAATCAGACTCTTCCGAAGATGCTGAATATTGCTGCATTCAGAGGGGAAGACTGGTGGAATGAGGAGATATCTTTCCTGACTGAGTTCTCAGGATTTAGGAAGACAAAGCTCAAGATGAAAAATTCCGATTTTGATGAGCTAGTTCAGAGGAAGATAGCTGAGAGGAGAGCTACTGAAGTTGGTGCCCCTAGCAGCAGAGACAAATTTCAAGATGGGGACCAACAGGGAGATGCTGAGGATCAGTCTCAGATGGAGAAGGAAACTTCTTGTGCTGATCAACCTGAAATCATTCAACCTCAGACTGAAGCTAGCACTCTTCAGGTACCTTTTGGCACTATTAACAATTATGCCAAAGTTACTGAAAGTTCTATCTTTAACTCTGATTTGTCTGATGTACAGACTGAGGCTCAGTTAGAGACTGGAGCTCAGGATGAAGCTGAAGCTCAGGTGCAGACCAACCCTCAGGTTGTGTCTGAACCTCAGGATGATCAATCAGTACAGAAGGTGCAGAAGGTTCCTGAGATCGACCTCACTCCCTTGATGGAGAAGCTTGAGAAGGTTGAGCCAATGATGAACAAGATTGCTCAGATGGAAGAAACATTGGCCAGCCAAGCTCAGAAGATGGAGAATCTTAGTCACTCTTCAGAACTGGTGCAAATCCAAAACACTCTGACCTCACAGATGACCTCCATGGAAGATAAGCTGAATGAAAAGCTGGAGGGAGTCAAGGCTGAGCTGAGTGCTGAACTGAAACAGAAGCACCAGGAGAGAACTGAATTTCTAGAGGTGAAATTGGTAGAGAAGAATGAAGTGCTGATCAAATCTGTTGTTGAGGAAATGAGCTCAATGCTCATGACCAACATGACAGAGATGTTTAAAGATGCTCTCTCTGGCCAGTTTGCCCATCTCTCTGAAGAATTTTATGTGGCTAAGAACCACATCAGGAGGCTGGAAGATGAACAAGATCAGATAGCAGGAGAGGTGCGCTGTGTGAGCAAAGAGCAATATCACATGGACACAACACTCTCCAAACTTCTTCCAAATTACGGTGCCAAGAAGTGGGAAAGACCAGATGAGGACCTCAGGAAGTTATTGGCACGTACTTTGGAGAAAAAGGCGCAGAAAGAAGCTGAAATGAATAGCCTATCCAAAGCCTTGAAGGAAGTCGAAGCTACTGACAAACTGAAGTTCGTTCAGGTGGAGAAGGCTATCTACACTCTAGTTTCTGAGGAAACCATGCTTGATGTTGCAAGAGAGAAACTGAGTGCTAGAGCTAAGGTTGGAACAAGCCAGGCTGCTGCTGAATTGCCTATGAAGAGGAAAGCCTTGGGCATTGTTCAACCTGAGAGCAAGCGTGCTAAGGCTTCTAAGCCAGTGCAGAGAAAGTTGATGGAGGAATTGGAAGAGTCTGCAGGTCAACAAAAGTAGAAAGTCTTCAACACGAAGAATGCTCTAAAGACACTCCAGATAGAACAGGCTAAGAAAGCAGCTGCTTCAGTCTCAGGCGTGCCTGTGATCAGGAAGAAGACTGAAGAAGAGCTGAAGCGAAGGAGTGGATTCAAAAAGTTTGCGAGCAAAAGGAGAGAGACATCAAAAGTACTGAAGTGGCCACACGTTGACAAATGGATGCCTATAAAATTCAACGATGTGTGGGAAGAGGTCAAGAGAACCTTCTGGTTCTACTATGATGTGCTCAGGGAGTGGAGAGGGGAAAGCTCAGATCAAAATGAAGCGTTCATTGAATATCTCCTAACCTTCTATCCAAAATATCTCCAAAGTTGGATGAACTTAGCAGATGAAGGAAAAAGGTACGATAGTAGCCCCTGGTCCATATTCCTACCCTCCTCGAAGACTTGATAATGACATGGTGAATGAGAAAGCCATTATTCAAGAAATTGCTCAGTATGCTACTCAGTTGGGTTTAACAGGGAACAGTCCGGATATCATTAAGGAAAGAGATGCTCTGAAGAAGAGGTATTTTGGAATGTTCAACCTGGAAGTGCCCGCTAATGAAGCTGAAGAAGATACAAAATGGTGAAGAGCGATGCAAACCAAGAAACGTAAGACCAAGAGCCAAATCAAGACCAAGACCAAAGACACTTGTAATTTTTCTATCTTTTTGTCTTATTTTTGTTTTGATAAATTTCATTGTAACCTGTAACAAACTACTCATCATCAATGAAAATTTATCATTTGTGCTCAAAAAGATAATATCTCATTATCTTATTTACATGTCTTTTACTTTTGATATGCTGAATGAATGTCTCTGAATTAATTGTTTATGAGGGAAATTGTTTAAGTATTTGGTGATGAACTATTTAAGAAGATTCATTACTGAAGAAATTGTTGAATGATTAATTGTTGGGAGACTCTCTGAAATTGTTGGGAGATTCTCTGATTCAGGAAATTATTGGGAGACATAACCAATCTTGTAATAGGATAAAACTGAAACCTGAGTTTAGGTTATATGGTTGTAACAAGATAGGTTTTGGCATCATCAAAAAGGGGGAAATTGTTGGGAGATGAATTTAATAAAGATATATGATTTTGATTAGATCCCAAAACCCCTGAGTATGACATGTTCAGGATAATCTTGATAGTTGAGTCAGGATTCAATTTTAGAGTATTCAGGATGATATCTGCAAAATGTATAGTCAGTAGATATAGATCAGATTAGGATCTGAAGATTCTGAAGACTCAGTATGTTTATGAAGAAACTGAAGTTTCAAAGATGAAAACGAAAGTTTAAAACTCAATATGAAATCGAGAATCAAGACTTCGATGTGAAATCGAGATCTTCAAGACTTCGAAAGATGAAATCGAGTAATTGAAGACTCAAAGATGAAGACTCAATTATATCGGTCCAAGATATCGTTGAAGACTCGAAGACTCAAGACTCGGAAGACGCCAAGACTCGTAAGACTCGGAAGACGCCAAGACTCGTAAGACTCGAAGACCACAAGACTCAAAAGACTCTGAAGACGCAAGATCAAGATCAAGACTAAAGATCAAGAATATCGAAGGCACGTAATTCATCAAGACTCGATGAATGTCTTCAATGCTCAAGATAAAACTTGAATGTTCCGAGGCACTGAGAATATTTATCTGAAGGATGCAATACTGAGAAGATCGCGATTCCTTAGAAAAATAGATATTTGCCAAGACATTCAAATGCAGACAAAATGAACTAAGTCAGAGTGTTGTTAAGGTTATATCAACTCAGAGTTTGTAACCAAAAGAGCCGTTGAAGGTGTCTACCTTTAACTGGAGACAAAAGTAAAAAAGATGAAGACAACATCATACCATCTTATTACATCGACAAAGGATGTGGGATGTGTCATTGAAAAAAGATGTCGAGTACAAAAGTTCCAGACTGCAAAAAGTGAAGACCGGCTACATGAAAAGCTATTGCCTAAAACGTGTTAGGGAGTTTCAAACCCTAAAAATAGCCGTTCCTCACACACCATAAGAGGAAACTCACGAAGTTATTTCTCCAACTGATAGTTTTCAAGAGTGACCTTGGTGTATGCCTATAAATACTTGTGACCCTCTACATTGTAAGGTTACGGGAAATTTGTAAGCAACTCAAGAAGCTCAAACTTATTATCGCAAAGTTAAAGCACTCAAAAAACTTAGAATTTTCCAAGTGCTTTTATATTGAAGATAGCTCACTAAACTAAGCCTAGCTTGATAAGACATATCCGAAGCTTAGTCAAGATATCCTAGCCTTTGCATTGTACTTCATTGTAAAGGATATCTCATCCTAGTTGGAAACCAACTGAGAAACCCCAAACCCTTGAGAAGGTAGTTGGAGTGTGTTTGTTGGTGAGAAGAGTTGTAAAGAGTTAGTAAACTACGCGGAGTAGTCAGAAAGCTCTAGAGGTGAAATTAGTAAGCTACAGAGGTAGTCTGAAAGCTTGTTTGTGTTTGAGTAAGTAAACTACAGAGGTAGTCAGAAAGCTCAAGGTCGGGTTGAGTAAGTAAACTACGTGGAGTAGTCAGAAAGCTCAGGGCCGAGTTGAGTAAGTAAACTACGCGAGGTAGTCAGAAAGCTCAGAAAGTGATTAGTGAATTTCTCTGAGGATCAGAGAGAGTGGACGTAGGAGCTTGAGTCTCTGAACCACTATAAACTGCTGTGTTGTTTATTGCTTTCTTTATCTGTGCTTAACTGTTGCATCACTGAGTTTGAAAGCATATTTTCACTGACATTTCAGTTGGAATCAATCCACTGGAAGTTGCATGTAATTGAATCACAACCTAATCACTATTCCATAAAAGGAAGGTTTTCAGCAAAGCTTAAAACGAGTATAAACTAAAGGGCCAACCATTCCGCACGTCTGAGTAGCTAGAACAGATAGTTACCAAACTGAACTTACTCTTCTGAGGGTTCAGTAAGTTAGTTATCTGATCCAAGCAACTCAGGATCTCTGAAACTCAGGACTCAGTTGGGATTATCTGAGGTTTCTGAAAGCAGCTCAGGATCACTGTCTCAGTAGACTTTGACTCAGAGTGATTTGTGCTTCTCAGGACCTAATCTTCAGGATTTCCTGACCCAAGCTGACCTCAGTAAGAAAAAGTTTTAAAAACACTGAACACGTGTATTCACCCCCCCATACACGTGTAAGACTCGTTTTCACCGGGACCAACAGTGAACCTCTTGATTTAATTCATACCGATATGTGTGATTTAAAATCCGTGAAAATACGTGGTGGAAATAAATATTTTATCACGTTTGTAAATGATAGCACAAATATTATTGTTATGTGTATCTTCTAAAAAGTAAAGACGAAGCTTTTGATAAATTCATTCTTTATAAAAATAAAGTTGAAAATCAACTTAATCGAAAGACTAAAATGTTGAGAAGTGATACGGGTGGCGAGTATGAGTTTTCATTTGCTGAATTTTGTGCACAACATGGAATTAAACATGAAACTACTGAACCTTATTCACCTCAACAAAATGGTATTGCAGAACGGAAAAATCAAACTTTAAAAGAAATGATGAATGCAATGTTATTAGATTCCGGTTTGCCTCAAAATATATGAGGAGAAGCAGTGTTGACTGCTAATTATCTTTTAAATAAGATGCCCCGAAAGAAAATAGATAAAAGTCCATATGAACTATGGCATGGTCGAGCACCATCCTACAAATATTTTAAAATGTGGGGGTGTCCTGCAAAGGTGGTTGTTCCACCACCTAAAAAGGTGAAAATAGACCCTAAAACTGTTGATTGTGTATTTATCGGTTATGCACAAAACAATAGTGCTTGTAGATTTCTTGTGCATGAATCTAATATTGATGATATCCATAAAAATACGATTATGGAATCAAGAAATGATTCATTTTTTGAACATATATTTCCTTGGAAATCATGCATTGTAGCTAGTACTTCAAAAAGGCATGCATATAAAATAATTGAAAATAATGTTGAAGAAATAGAGGTTGAACCTAGAAGAAGTAAAAGAGCTAGGGTGGAAAATTCTTTTGGTCTGGATTTTCTAACCTATATGCTTGAAAGTGAGCCTCAAAGCTTCAAAAAGTTGTAAATTCTTCCGAGGGTCCTCTATGGAAAGAGGCAATTCAAAGTGAGATTGATTCCATCTTGTAAAACCATACTTGTGAGTTAGTGGACCTTCCTTCGGGAAGTAAACCACTAGGTTATAAGTGGATTTTCAAAAAGAAAATGAAAGCTGACGGGACCATTGATAAATACAAGGCAAGACTTGTAATTAAAGGTTATAGACAAAAGGAAGGTCTTGACTATTTTGATACGTACTCTCCCGTGACGAGAATTACGTCAATAAGATTAATAGTAGCAATAACTGATTTGAGAAATCTTGAAATACATCAAATGGATGTTAAAATAACTTTTCTAAATGGTGATTTAGTTGAGGAAATATATATGGAACAACCTGAAGGTTTCTTAGTTCCTGGGCAAGAGAACGAAGTGTGTAAATTGGTGAAGTCTTTGTATGGCTTGAAACAAGCACCAAAACAGTGGCATGTTAAATTTGATAATGCCATGTTGGAACATGGATTCCGAATAAATGAATGTGATAAATGTGTTTACATAAAAGAGACAATAGATGGGTATGTAATCATGTGTCTTTATGTATGACATACTTATCTTTGGAAGTAATGATAAAATGATAAAATCCACTAAAAACATGTTAAATTCAAAATTTGACATGAAGGATATGAGAATTGCTGATATAATACTAGAGATTAAAATCCATAAGATATCAGAAGGAATTGTTTTGAGTCAAGCTCATTATATTGACAAGATTCTAGAAAAGTTTAGCAAAGACGATTCAGGTCTTGCTAGAACTCCAATAGATCCTAGTCAACACGTAGCCAAAAATAAAGGTGAAGGTGTGAGTCAAGTGGAGTAATCAAGAGTGATAGGCAGTCTAATGTACTTAACGAGTTGTACTAGACCGGATATAGCCTATGCAGTAAATAAACTAAGTAGATACACTAGTAATCCGAGTGAGAGTCACTAGAAAGATATTGTACGAGTACTTAGATATTTAAGATATACAAGAGATTATGGGCTGCATTATATGAAATATCCAGCTGTAATTGAAGATTACAGTGATGCAAATTGGATATCTGATATGAAAGACACTAAGTCAACGAGTGGATATGTCTTCACTCTTGGTGGTGCAACTATATCATGGAAATCTTCTAAACAAACAGTAATTGCAAGATCCACCATGGAGTTTGAGTTTATAGCTTTAGACAAATGTGGTGAAGAAGCTGAGTGGCTTAGAATTTTTTTGGAAGATATTCCAAAGTGGACGAAACCAGTGGCACCAATATGAATTCATTGTGATAGTCAATCTGCAATTGGAAGAGCACAAAGTAATTTGTACAATGGTAGGTCAAGACATATTCGTCGTCGACATAATACCATTAGACAACTACTCTTAACTGGAGTTATCTCAATACACTACATAAGGTCTAAGGATAACATTGCGGATCCACTAACCAAGAGGTTAAATCGAGAGTTAGTTGTGACATCTTCAAGAGGAATGGGACTAAAAGCCTTAAAAGAAAGAGTTGAGATGAAGGAAAACCTTACCTAGCTGACTGGAAATCCCAAGAACTAGGTTCAAAAGGACAACCTAATCGCCTAAACTAGTGCATCACTGTAATGTGGGGGATAATTAAATTAAATCCCAAAAGCCCATTTCCTATAGATGTGACAGTGATATGTAGTAAGGATTAGCAAAAGGCTATTAATGATTTGAGAAGAGTTTTGAAGATACTCTTAAAATAAATCACCTATATAAGAGAGAAGTGGGGCCGCTTCGAAGGGAATATTGTAAGGCATATTCCTAAATACTCTTACATAACCAGGCCAATGTTCATGGCCAAAATGAACATAACCGTAAGAACTGGATGTCGTTAGAAAGACCTTGAGTGGGGTGCATTAACATTTACACAAAATAGTGAATAGTTCAAAGACATTGTGTCTACTATCTAACTAGTAAACTAAGTGTACATTCACAAGGGAAGGTTCAAAGGATAACACCTACCTATCCTGTGCAAGTTTCTAAAGTTGACTTATATCACAAAAACCTTTTGGTGTCTGTATGATTTCCCATTCATGTGGGGGATTTTTGGAAAAATGAATGAGAAATGATGTAGTTATAACATGAAAATTGTGTTGGGAAAGGAAAAGGGGGAAAAGGGAAAAGTCTCTATCCCACATTGGACAAGGGAAAGGAAATGAATTGGTATAAAACTAAGGACCCATGTCTGAGTTATAAATTAACGTCATGATTATGCTACAACCTCCATGCGGGCGAACAGGGGGGGTGCAAATTATGGACGAAATTGCCTTCGGGGCGTGAACTTGTGTGTGAGCGCGACCTGTCCATACATGAACGTCGCACCGAATTGGTGGCGGACGGGAAAATAACATTTGCTTCTAATTTATTTTCCTTTTTTCCAACATGGCTGTTCTGTTGGGGTTATACTGGAAAGTATGCTTTTACTTTGTATAACCAAACTGAATTTTCTGTCTTATTTACTGAAATAAATTATTTATCACTGATGCTTTAAATATCATTGAATGTTACATATATTTATTGCATAATTGTTCAATAATCAGTACGCGTTACATTGTAGTTAATTTAGTGATACCAGATCACAAAAGATTAAATTAACAGTCCCTTGTAACTAAAAGTACGCCGGTTCACGACCTAGATGGAAATGAACAATCCATCATGAAAGGTTGAAGTGTAAGGCTCAGATTGACTTGTCTTGACCAAAAGATTACACTAGTGCATGACTGATGCACTGAACAGGACCTACAGGAGGATAAATTCTTCAGCACTAAACCAGGAAGAATTAGACCTCAGTGGTTCGTTATTTCTTAATCTTCGTCCCTTAAATAGGATCGCGTGTGGTTAGTAATTATTGTTTTGACTTATGACGGGTAGAGAATCAATGAGATTCAATACTTTATATCTTGGGCAATATTACTGGTCGCATGCGATTGCTAAGATTTAATACAAAGAATCGTGTGCGAGTACGCTCGTTTGATTTGACCCCTTGGGAGGTTCGTAAGATTTATCATACCAAATCTTGCAAGTGCAATTTGTTTCCGGTATGGATAATAATGTTGAACCGTTCCTTGACCAAGGACAAAAGATGTTAATTAATGGAAAGATATTTCAGTGGCTTGAATTAATTAATGGGCTAGATAATCTTAAATACGGGAAATAATAACCGGGAGCCATATTAACAGTAATATGGGTTAAGATGGATAGTGCAATATTAATTATGTAGTGGGATTAATTAATATTCATGGGCTTGAATAATATTGTGGCTCAATATTGAAAATTCAAAGTCCATTAGAAGGTCCAATCTTAATTCTCCTAAAGGCCCCTCAAGTAGCCCAAACATAATGTCCAATAACTGAAAAAGGTGTTTAAAATAAAATAAATTATTGTTGCTTAATTTTTCCTATTTTTTCAAAATTGATAAATAAAAGGGGAGAAAGATTTGCTTTGAATTTTGTTATGGAATGAGAATAAGTATTCTTGGAATACAAGTTTATCTCATTAAATTCAAGAAATCTCCCACTTGGTTATTTGTCTTGATATTTTCAAAAATTTTGAACAAATAAGGAAGGAAAGATTTTCTTGATTTTCTTGAAAATATATTATGGAAGATATGTATTTTTTGGAATACAAGAATATCTCATAAATTCAAGAAGATCCAAATCTTGGATTTCTTCATCCTTATTTTTTCGAAAATCACCATAACAAGAGAAGGTGGGCTTTTTTTGGAATATTTTAAATATGGAGAAAAAAATATATTGGATATATTCAAGATTTCTTGGAGACCAAGAAAAAAAATTTCCCATCTTATTCACACACCTAAAAATTCGACCACCACCCTCTTATAAATAGGGGATGATTATTTCATCCCCAAGTGCAATTCCATGTGTTGGAAAAATTAGAAATCCACAAAGGTGGTGCAACATATTTTTATTTTTCCTTTTGTTAAATTGTTCGCGAGTTCCTTCCACCGGATTGTTGAACAAGGGCAATGGAATACTTGAGAAGACCTTTTGGTGTGTTCGTGTGAACGGGATCCATCTTCTCAACGGTTGTCACTCCGAGAGGTTAGTTTACGTAAACTCGTAGTATTTCCGCATCCGTAGGATTTAAGTGAACTATTTGTATGCATGATTGGTTGTTGAATTATTATTTGAATTAATATAGGATTAATTCATGCTAGTAATAATTGTTAGAATTAAATTTGTATTTAAATATTCAACCCGAATAGATCCGGGCAATTAATTCTCCAACAACTGGTATCAGAGCCATGGTTTCGGGCTCTGAATTTTAAATTGTGATTTAATTCGTTTTCATTAAATTTGAAATTGGATAGTAGAATTGCTAGATCTTTTTTGCAGGTATCCAATTGTCATGGTATTTAATGTGTTTATTTATGCTTGCATATAAATTGTGGTTTTTAATTCGATTCGTTCGATTTCGTTTTGCCTCGTGAGAAAATCCACGAGTAGGTTAGGATTTGTTTGATTTGTTCAATGTAATAAACTAGTTTAGATCTAGGTTTATTTATTTTTCATAAATAAATTATAACCGGATCGGAAACGAAGGTGGAGACGAAGAATTAAAGGACAGATCTGAAACCGGGAGTAGGCGGCGTGTGTCGCGTGAAACGTGCTGGCGGAGGCACGCTTGCGATCTTGCACGCACACGCGCCTACCCGGCGTGGGCGGTAGGAAAGGCGAAGCGGATTTGGATCAAGATCATTCTTGGGGCGCAGGTAAAGGGGCGAGGCCGCCGAGATGCACCGAGGCTGCCAGGCGCTGGCGATCTTCGCCGAGATCTGCCGAGAGCTGCCGAGGTGTGCGAGTCTCGGGCGGGCGGTGCCTGCCGAGGCGGATTTGGCCAAGGGGCCGGTCGGATGCGGGCGTGCATCCCTGCTGTGGATAGCTACTTGGCGTGGCGTTTCGAGACGGAGTTCTTTTCGAGACGATCGAGTGGGAGAAATTCAAGACGACGTTTCTTCAAAATCAAGCCAAAAAAAATCAAACCATGACAATTGTATAATTTGTGCCCAATATGTTTATTTTTCTGCTTTGCTTGATTTATTGTTGTGTTTTCTTGTGCTTTATTTAATTTATTTAAATGTGTTTGCATGAGAATTGCCCAACGGAAATTCTCATCTTTATAAATTACTAAGTATGTTTAAACAATTAATTGACAATTTTATTCCGAATAATAAAATGGAATTAATTTTGACCTCCATGATTTATTTATTTGTGGATTCTTTTGGAGAAATTCCCCCCACGGGACGGCCAAAAGATAGATTTCACATAAATAAATTCCGTAAGGATGATTGTGGGTTATTATTAGTGGCGACGATGACCCTCCCCACGAGGCTTGTTCAAAGCGAAGTAATAATTATGTATTTAATCATGGTTATTACTTAGGTATAAAATTGATATGCATATACTTCCCTGAAGTCCCTGTCAATTTTATATTGGTCAAGTGGGAGCTAACTATTAATCTGGCTATTAAAGGTTTATAATTGTTTCTTGTTTGTAACCTGCTTGAATGTGTTTAAATAATGACCCACTCCACGTGACTTATTTAAACTGTTTTGAGATGTTGGCTGATGCATGTTCATATTTTTTTTTTGAGATTTTAAAATGATGCATTTGATCGAATCTTGTGATATATTTGGCTTATACAAATTGTTATTTATTTCAGTTCAGCATGTCGCAACCTTTTAATCCACTATTCAATATACTTAAAGACAATTTGCTTACTGGTGAAAACTTCGTTGATTGGAATCGTAAACTTACTATTGTCCTCACTGCACAAAGTCATAACTGGGTTCTCACTACACCTAAACCTGAAAAGCCAAATGATGAGTCAACTAAAACGGTTAAGAAAGAGTATGCTGACTGGGAGCGTTCCAACGAAATAGCAAAGTGTACCATCTTGGCTTCAATGTCAGATGTGTTGCAACACCAACACCAAAACGTTGAGACCGCTGCAGACATCATGACTAGTCTTAAAGCGATGTTTCAACATCAGAACCGTGTGGCTCGTCAGATCACCACGAGGGACTTGCTCTCTATGAAAATGGTGGAGTGAACGCCCGTAAGGGAACACGTTCTCCAGATGATGGCTAACCTCAACAAGCTTGAGGTACTTGGCGTTGAATACGATATCGAGACTCAAATCAATTTCTTGCTCCATTCTCTGCCGAAAAGTTTTGAACATTTCAGGCTGAACTACCAAATGAACAATCAGAAGTTCTCGATGCCTGACTTGTTGCAAGCTTTAGTCTCGGCAGAGGCAATACTGGGGCAAAAGAGCCAAGCCTTGGTGGCAAATGGACCTTCCTCTTCTTCTAGGCCAAAGGGTGGTAAGAGAAAGAAGAAGGACAAAGGCCACAAGCAAGTGAACTCAAGTGTTGCCAATGGAAAAGAAAAGGTGAAGGGAGGTGGAGGAGTGAGTAAATCAGCTTATGGGAAAGTGCTTCAACTGCGGTAAAAATGGACATTGGAGGTCAGCCTGTTCCAAACCCAAAAGGAATGGAAAGAAAGGTAATTCTCACGCACTAGTTGTTGAAACTTGTTTAGCGGCGTATGCCTCCCATTTATGGGTGGTGGATACGGGATCCACTGATCATGTTTGTTTCACTTTACAGGGGGAGTGAGATCCTCATAACACTGGGCGATGCTATGAGAGTGGCAGCTAAAGCAGTGGGAGAAGTGCACATGTCTTTTGAAGACAAAGTTTTAATTTTAAGTGATGTTCTTTACGTTCCTACTTTTAGAAAGAATTTAGTTTCGGTTTCTAAACTTTATATTGATGGATATTCGGTTACTTTTGATAAATTTGTTACCATTTCTCTTTATGATAAATTTATCTGTCATGGAACGTTGTTGAATAATCTCTATACAATTAACTGTGCACACCACTCACGAAATGCATCCTATAACACATCAACTGTTTCCGATAAAAGAAAACATTCATCAGACATGAACGAGACACTTCTATGGCATCTTAGATTGGGACATATTAATCCAAAAAGGATTCAAAGGTTGGTTCATTTGAGTCTCTCCGGGTTGAACCAATCCCAACTTGCGAATCTTGCTTGGAGGGTAAAATGACCAAGAGGGCTTTCGGAGCCAAGGGGAATAGAGCCAAAGAAGTGTTAGAAATTGTTCACACAGACATATGTGGTCCAATGTCAATCAAAGCAAGAGGAGGTTATGAGTACTTCATCACCTTCATTGATGATTACTCAAGGTACGGCTATATTTTCCTTATGAAGCATAAATTTGAGACCTTTGACAAATTCAAAGAATTTAAGGCTCAAGCAGAGAAACATAGGGAAAAACGAATCAAGTCTCTACGATCTGATCGTGGAGGCAAGTACCTCAGCGATGAGTTCTTGAACTACTTGTCAGATGAAGGGATTGTATCCCAGCTAACTGCACCCGGAACCCCTCAACAAAACGGGGTTGCAGAGCAAAGAAACAGAACTCTTTTAGAAATGTTTAGATCAATGATGAGTTATGCGGATCTACCCAAGTCGTTCTGGGGTCACGCCTTGGAAACAACGGCTTATATTCTGAATTTGGTGCCATCCAAGTCGGTTCCCAAAACTCCCAAAGAATTGTGGACCGGGCGCAAGCCCAGTTTGAGACACATGAGAATTTAGGGGTGTCCGGCCTACGTGTTGGACAAGGAAGCCAGCAAATTGGACCCCCAATCAGAATTAAGGTTGTTTATAGGATACCCCGAGGGAACAAAAGGGTGTATGTTCTATGGTCCCGAAGATCAAAAGGTGGTCATAAGCACCCACTTTAGATTTTTGAAAGAATACTATATGAACGAAAGAAAGCCCAGAAGTGAGATTACCCTAAATGAGCTTAGAGGGCTAACCTCAGTGCCAACTGTACAAGATAACATGCCAAACGACACACTTACACAACCGGAACCTCGTCATAGTGGGAGGGTTGTGAGATAACACGAGAGATTCATGGGGATAGGAGAGTCCTCAGACTTAGTCCCCGGTTATGATGAATCAGACCCATGGACTTACGACGAGGCAATCCAAGACAAGAATGTGGTTTCTTGGCAAACAGCAATGGAAGCCAAAATGAGTTCTTTGTATCATAACAGAGTGTGGGAGCTAGTCGAACCACTCAATGGGGTCAAACCCATTGGCTGCAAGTGGGTATACAAGAGGAAAAGAGGACCGGACGGGAAGGTGGAAACCTTCACAGCAAGGCTTGTGGCGAAAGGTTATACTCAGAAAGAAGGGATCGACTATGGGGAAACTTTTTCACCTATAGCAATGCTCAAGTCCATCCGAATTCTCTTGTCGATTGCTGTGCATCTCGACTTTGAAATCTGGCAAATGGATGTCAAGACGGCTTTCCTTAACGGAAGTCTTGAAGAAGAAATCTATATGCAACAACCCCAAGGCTTCATTGAAAAAGGCCAAGAAAACCTAGTTTGTAAGCTCAAGAAGTCCATTTACGGACTCAAACAAGCATCCAGAGCTTGGAACCAATGCTTTGATCATGTCTTATGGGTTTGATCAAAATGAATACGAAAGTTGTGTGTACAAGAAGCGTGTCGGAACTGCATTGGTATTCTTAGTACTATACGTAGACGATATTCTGCTCATCGGAGACGATGTAAAGGTATTGTCAGACGTAAGGGCATTGCTTTCAAAACAGTTTGATATGAAGGACTTAGGGGAAGCCAGACACGTCCTTGAGATCAAGATCACTCGAGATCGCAAGAAAAGGATGATAGGCTTATTGCAAGCTTCATATATAGACACTGTCTTGAAGCGATTCAGCATGCAGGATTCCAAGAAGGGCTTCGTACCTTTCAGGCATGGAATTCATCTATCCAAGGATATGTGCCCTAAGACACAAAAAGAGATAGATGACATGAAAGACATTCCTTATGCTTCGGCTGTAGGAAGCCTTATGTACACAATACTGTGCATGAGACCGGATATCTGCTTTATCGTTGGCATGGTGGCAAGATATCAAAGTAACCCAGGAAAAGAGCATTGGATGGCAGTTAAAAACATTCTGAAGTATCTGAAAAGAACTCGGGATAGAATGTTAATTTATCAGTCAGATAGCCTAAGCCCCATCGGTTACACGGACTTGGATTTCCAATCAGACTTAGACTCTAGAAAATCTACCTCCGGTAGTATGTTTTGCACGGGGGGAGGAGCCATGACAAGGAGAAGCGTTAAGCAGAAATGCATCGCCGATTATACCATGGAAGCCGAATACGTAGCGGCTTTCGAGGCGGCGAAAGAAGCGGTTTGGCTCAAGAACTTCCTAGTGGACTTGGATGTAGTTCCGAATTTGCCCAACACAATCACTATTTACTGTGATAATGCCGGAGCAGTTGCAAATTCAAGGGAACCAAGAGCCCACAAGGCCAACAAACACATTGAAAGGAAATACCATCTTATACGAGAAATCGTTAAGAGAGGAGATATAGAGGTGGCAAAAATCGCATCAGAAGATAACCTAGCAGATCCATTCACAAAGGGTCTGCCTCAGAATACATTCGAGAGACATGTGGAAGGAATGGGTGTCAAGACCGTTGTCAATCTGCTTTGAGTATAAGTGGGAGATATTATTAGGTTCGTGTAGGTGACATTAGATGTCACGTATTAGGAACTACACGAGATGTGCTGTAGTATACTTAAAAGTAGACTTTGAGTATAAGTGGGAGATTGTTGGGGTTATACTGGAAAGTATGCTTTTACTTTGTATAACCAAACTGAATTTTCTGTCTTATTTACTGAAATAAATTATTTATCACTGATGCTTTAAATATCATTGAATGTTACATATATTTATTGCATAATTTTTCAATAATCAGTACGCGTTACATTGTAGTTAATTTAGTGATACCAGATCACAGAAGATTAAATTAACAGTCCCTTGTAACTAAAAGTACGCCGGTTCACGACCTAGATGGAAATGAACAATCCATCGTGAAAGGTTGAAGTGTAAGGCTCAGATTGGCTTGTCTTGACCAAAAGATTACACTAGTGCATGACTGATGCACTGAACAGAACCTACAGGAGGATAAATTCTTCAGCACTGAACCAGGAAGAATTAGACCTCAGTGGTTCGTTATTTCTTAATCTTCGTCCCTTAAATAGGATCGTGTGTGGTTAATAATTATTGCTTTGACTTATGACGGGTAGAGAATCAATGAGATTCAATATTTTATATCTTGGGCAATATTACTGGTCGCATGCGATTGCTAAGATTTAATACGAAGAATCGTGTGCTAGTACGCTCGTTTGATTTGCCCCCTTGGGAGGTTCATAAGATTTATCATACCAAATCTTGCAAGTGGAATTTGTATCCGGTATGGATAATAATGTTGAATCGTTCCTTGACCAAGGACAAAAGATGTTAATTAATGGAAAGCTATTTCAGTGGCTTGAATTAATTAATGGGCTAGATAATCTTAAATACGGGAAATAATAATCGGGAACCATATTAACAGTAATATGGGTTAAGATGGATAGTGTAATATTAATTATGTAGTGGGATTAATTAATATTTATGAGCTTGAATAATATTGTGGCTCAATATTGAAAATTCAAAGTCCATTAGAAGGTCCAATCTTAATTCTCCTAAAGGCCCCTCAAGTAGCCCAAACATAATGCCCAATAACTGAAAAATGTGTTTAAAATAAAATAAATTATTGTTGCTTAATTTTTCCTATTTTTTCAAAATTGATAAATAAAAGAGAGAGAAAGATTTTCTTTGAATTTTGTTATGGAATGAGAATAAGTATTCTTGGAATACAAGTTTATCTCATTAAATTCAAGAAATCTCCCACTTGGTTATTTGTCTTGATATTTTCGAAAATTTTGAACAAATAAGGAATGAAAGATTTTCTTGATTTTCTTGAAAATATATTATGGAATATATGTATTTTTTGGAATACAAGAATATCTCATAAATTCAAGAAGATCCAAATCTTGGATTCTTTCATCCTTATTTTTTCAAAAATCACCATAACAAGAGAAGGTGGGATTTTTTTTGGAATATTTTAAATATGGAGAAAAGAATATATTGGATATATTCAAGATTTCTAGGAGACCAAGAAAAAGATTTTCCCATCTTATTCACACACCTAAAAATTCGACCACCACCCTCTTATAAATAGGGGATGATTATTTCATCCCCAAGTGCAATTCCATGTGTTGGAAAAATTAGAAATCCACAAAGGTGGTGCAACATATTTTTATTTTTCCTTTTGTTAAATTGTTCGCGAGTTCCTTCCACCGGATTGTTGAACAAGGGCAAGGGAATACTTGAGAAGACCTTTTGGTGTGTTCGTGTGAATGAGATCCATCTTCTCAACTGTTGTCACTCCGAGAGGTTAGTTTACGTAAACTCGTTGTATTTCCGCATGCGTAGGATTTACGTGAACTATTTGTATGCATGATTGGTTGTTGAATTATTATTTGAATTAATATATGATTAATTCATGCTAGTAATAACTGTTAGAATTAAATTTGTATTTAATTATTCAATTCGAATAGATCCGGACAATTAATTTCCCAACATGTTCAAATTCAAGTCAGTTTCAAAATTTATTTGCATGACAGTTTCACAAGCCAGAATTCAGTGCCATGGAAGGTTACTGAAAGGTTACAACAAGAATTTAAAACCCGAATTTGATTTTTGGGCAGTTTTTGGTCAGCCATATTTGTGGCTCATCAAAGCTCATCCAGCAGTTTCGAATTTTTGGAGCCATATATATAGAGCAGCTCAGAATGGATGTACAACACAAAGTTTGAGAGATCACTAGCATCGAGAGTGATGGACGTATCTCGTTTTAAGAAAATCGTGAATTTCACGAGCCTCAATTTTATTTGTTTATTATTTTATTTATTTTCCAGTCATATCCGGTGTAATTTATCTTACATTGACCACAAGAATTTCATGCCCACTTTTTTAATTTGTCTGCTGCATGTGCTGCTTTTTTTTTTCTTTTGAAGGAAAATGTCCGTTTATCTTGCAATTGTAAATTATTATTTAATTTCCAAAAATAGTTTATTAGTATAAGTTATAACTAGTTTAATGACAACTTGAATTAAAGAGATAAAAAGTAACAAGTTTCTTAGATTTTGAACTTCTATACATATTTAGGCATCTTTCTAAACTAGACGTTTGAATTAGAATTAAATGAATAAATTAATAAGACAATTAACCAACGAGAAGGCGAAAATCAATCAAAATTAATTATATAAGGAAATTCCAAATAATTAAATTGATGATCAATCCATGTTTTTTATATTTTACACGAAGTTATTTTCCCGACAACTTAATGTTAATGTGAGAGCTATACTTATTTGGACCTCAGTAGTTGCTATCGTGTATATATTGAATTTGCAAAACGAGTGATAACATGGAAAATGTACAAAGCGGGCGAGGTGAATAATTTTTTTTCACTTTTTCGGTTAAATTTGTTAACTTAGCTTATAAATCAAGATTTGATAGTTCAACTAAATTGCGAGGTCAACTTGAACCAAAGCTAAGTTGAGCACATAAGATTTCAGTTGAGAAGGGGATATTTTTTCAAGGACAGTGGTAATGTAATAACTGAAAATTATAAAATTTAAGATTTAATTTAATTAAATAATAATTAAGTTAAATGGGTTAACAATAAAATATTTGTGCGAAGGTTTTTTGCAGCTGATAGATGAACCCTTGAGCCGAGAGAATTTACTAGCACTATCATGAATAATCAATTCAAGGTTCGATTAATAAATAAATGAAATAAATAATTATTAATTTAAATAAGTAAAATTTTCAAAAGAAATTCTCTTTTAGCCCAATTTTTCCTTTGCGCGATTATTAATTTTCGGAAATAAAAACACGGAGACGAAAAAATACCGAAATTTTCACGACGAGGTGCTCATACTGCCTACCTGGAGGGGCCATCACTTGGCGGCCCAAAAGCCACAAAATATCACCCCAAATCTCCACAAAAAATCAACTTCCATGATCTTGGGAAAGAAGCATGGTAACTTTACCTACTTTTGTACCATTTTCCTTAATTTCCTCCAAGAAACATCTAACACCACTGCCACCATCCTATCAACCCTACATTTCATTCTTCCTTATACATCTCTTTAATCATTTTTCAAAATTAGAGAGAGATAGAGAGTAAGAGAAAAAAATAGAAGAAAAAATAAATCTCTTCCTTCTTCCTTCAAGGTAATGAACCAAATCCCTCTTCTCCTTATAAATCTACTACTATCATCTACTCTGAGAGTATATCATTTTTATGTCCTTTAATTTCCTCGAAATTAAACTGTATGCCCCTTATTTAATTATAGTGACGAGTGTCTCACACTCTCACTAAAACGCCAATTAAATTAATTTAATTGGTCAAACCAGTTTTTCTCAACAATTATGATGATATAAATGGCAAGAATGATAGGCCCGGTGAAAAACCCATGAAATGCGGAATAAACATGAAATGCATATAAAAACAGGGGTGAAGGAATGGTGATTCCAGATTTTTCTCTTTTAAGCTCATGTGTTGTGTTTTGCTTATAATCGAATGCATATGACAATATAAGAACATAAAGCAATAAAGAACACAACAAAGTATAGTGGTTCGGAGACTCAAGCTCCTACATCCACTCTCCCTGTTCCTAGGGAAATTCCTTCCAACTGAACTTATCACCCTCTCGGGTTCGCCTCGGGACTTATCACCCTCCACGGGATTGCCTACAGATGTTTACCGAGTTCACACTCCAACGGGACTTATCACCCTCACTCGGGATTGCCTACCCTCCCTTTCGGGATTGCTAGATGTTTACCGAGTTCACACTCACCTACAAACTTAACCGATTTTGGGTAAGGTTTGTTTGGTTTCAACTAGGTTGAGATTTTCCCTTACATTTGTTTAGCCTCAATGCTAAGGTTGGGAAAATCTCTCTAAGCTTAGGATACATCGTGGGTTGCTTAGATTGGATTCTAGAACACTCTTGAACATATTTGTATATCTACAGACTTGTGTTCTATGGTGGGAATGCTTTGGGTATAACTCTCTTTGGCTCAGAAGCATCTCGTCTTTATAATCTCCACGCATCCACACATTAGAATGATGAAAGACCTTGTATTTATAGTGTGGATTTGAATGTTACCGTTGGAGAGAATCACATTCAAATCCATACTATTCTTGTAAAATGACAACTCCTTCAGGCTGGTTGTCTTCCTCTCATTGGTCCACGTCGGTGATTCTAATCTGGCTATATTCCTCGATTCTTCGCCTTGGAATCATTCAGATTCTCTCGAGTCTCGGTGTCTTCGAGAGACATAATGAGTCTTCAATTCTATCCGAGTCTTGAGTTTTATCGAGTCTCAGTTTCTAATCCCCGAGCCTCGGGTTTATCCGAGCCTCGGGATACTTGATTCAGCCAGACTTCTCTTGGCGGACCTTATGCGATTAGGCATCTTGACACTTTCGAGTTTGGTGAGTTCGATTCTCTGAATCGAGACATCGACCTTCGGTCACTTTGACTCGAGCTATCGATTTCTTCTTTGCTGATCGATCGGCTCGTTGATCGGATCATCAACATCTTCGGATCAACATCTCGGGGATAGCATCGGTCGATTACATTAGGTTTAGCATATCGGTTTAGCACATCGATCTCAATCACGTCGATCTTGATCATCTGCTCATCTTCATATCGATCTCGATCCGTCGATCTCGTCGATCTCATCTACTCCTCTTACGATCTGCAACCTTCTCTTACGATCTTTTGGTCGGTTTCTTTTCGATCGGCTTATCTACTCTTACGATCACCATATCGGCTCATTTATTCTTGATCATCGATCGTGCATTACTGTCATCGATCTTCCGATCAACCGGCTTAGCTTTTCTTCTCTTCTCGATTTTGCCTGACTCATCGATTAACTTCGGAACTCATCTAACTCATCGATCTCGATCTCGATCTAAATCTGTCCTTCTCGTCTCGATCTCGATCATCTATGTCTGATTTCGTGAGTTCCCCCTCAACTTGTTCTTTCGTTCCCCCTCAACTTGTTATCTGTAAATTAGCTTCAATAACACAAGTTGATAATGTTTTGGCATAATTCATCAAAACTAAAATATCCCAACAAAGAATATGAAATTTTTTCACATACTTTCATGAGTTGTTATATTTACATATTGATGGATTAGTTGATTTTGTGTTTTGGAACATGGTTGTAGTATTTTAAGAGTTTTAGAACTTGAAGGTTCAATTTCCGGCAGCTTCTGGACCCTTTTTGAAATAAAGTTTTTGACCCCTTTCGGTCATCAATAAATCATGAAAATGTTTATGGATGTATTATACGATGTTTAGAATAACATACTAAAATCTCAAAGGCATCAGATCATCCTTTTAAGAGAATAAAATCGAGAGAGTTATGTTGGGAAATACGGGGTGCCCGGATCTATTCGAGATGAATTTAAATACATATTTAAATTAATCAATTAATTACTAACATGAATTAATCCTTAATCAATTCAACATAATAATTAAACAATCAAATAAGCAACATGCGTACACGTAATCCACGTAAATCCTAAGCATGTGGAATCTAGGAGTTACGAGATTACATACCTCTTGTAGAGACAACCGTTGAGACGATGGATCAACCTAAAGAGCCTTCCCAAATATGTCCCAAGTCCACGAATGTAATCCGGTGGGAGGATTCACACGAACGATTTTAATAAAGGAGAAAAATAAAATATTTTGCCACCACCTTTGTGGATTTCTAATATTTCCAACACATGAAATTGCATTGGGGATGAAAAATTCATCCCCTATTTATATAGCAAGGGGGGGGGGGGGGAATTTAGGTCAAATTGGGCCATTGAAAAATTTCCTTGCTTCTTCCTCAAGATACAATCTTGAATATATCCAATATATTCTATTTCCCAAAATATCTCCCAACAAAATCTTCTCCTCCTTCTTGCCTTGCTCATTTTCGAAAATTCTAATTAAATAGGAAACGAAAAATATCTTTGACTTTTCTTGAATTTATGGGATAAACTTGTATCTCAAGAATACTTATTCCAAAAAATCTTTCCAAGAAAATCAAGAAAATATTTTCTTTCTCCTCTTAATATTTTCGAAAATATTAGAAAATTAAGGCAACAATATTTTCTTCTCCTTTTCATTAATTGGACTTTAATTGAGCTATTTGAGGTGTCTTTAGGAGAATTAAGATTGGATCTCCAATGGGCTATGAAACTTTAATATTTAGTCAAAATATTATTCAAGCCCATTAATATTAATTTATTCCACTATAAAATTAATATTGAACTATCCATCTTAACTCATATTACGACTTCACAATAATATGACTCCCGGTAATTATTTCATGTGCTTAAGATTATCTTAGTCCACTAATTGTTGGGGAATAAGTTACACGGATCTATTCGGGATAAATATTTAAATACAAATTTAATTCTTATAATTATTACTAGCATGAATTAATCCTATATTAATTCAAATAATAATCCAACAACAAATCATGCATATAAACAATCCACGTAAAACCTACGCATGCGGAAATTCTACGAGTTTACGTGAACATACCTCTCGGGACGGCAATGGTCTTGTTGATTAGACACAACAAAAGAACTTCCCAAGTATTCCCTTAATCCTTGCTCGACTACCCGGTGGTAGGACACTTGTGAACAATTAACAAAAGGAAAATAAATTTTGTTGCACCACCTTTGTGGATTTACTAATTTTTCCAGCACATGGAATCGTACTTGGGAATGAAAGAATCATCCCCTATTTATAGAGTAGAGGTGGTCGAAATTTTAGGGCAAAAAATGTGGGAAAATCTTTTCTTGATCTCCAAGAAATCTTGAATATATCTCCTATATTCTTTTTCCCATAATTATAATATTCCACAAAATCCCACCTCCTCTTTGTTATGGAATATTTTCGAAAAATAGGGGCAAGAATCCAAGATTTGGATCTTCTTGAATTTATGAGATATTCTTGTATTTCAAGAAATACATAATATCTTTTCAAGAAAATCAAGAAAATCTTTATTTCCCCTTTTTTCTCAAAAATTCGAAATATACTATATGGATGACTAAGTGGGAGATTTCTTGAATTTAATGAGATAATCTTGTATTCCAAGAATACATATCTTCATTCCATAACAAATTCAAAGAAAATCTTTCTCCCCTTTTAATCCATAAATTTTGAAAAAAATGAAAAAATAAGGCAACAATATTTATTTTATTTTAAACACATTTTTCAGTTATTGGACTTTATGTTGGGCTACTTAGGGGGCCTTTAGGAGAATTAAGATTGGACCTTCCAATGGATCTTGAATTATTAATATTGAGCCACAATATTATTCAAGCCCATAAATATTAATTAATCCCACTACATAATTAATATTGCACTATCCATCTTAACCCATATTACAGTCAATATGGCTCCCGGTTATTATTTCCCGTGTTTAAGATTATCTAGCCCATTAATTAATTCAAGCCACTGAAATAGCTTTTCGTTAATTAATATCTTTTGTCCTTGGTTAAGGAACGGTTCAACATTATTATCCATACCGGAAACTAGTTCCACTTGCAAGATTTGGTATGATAAAGCTTATGAACCTCCCAAGGGGGCAAATCGAACAAGCGTACTTGCACACGATTCTCCGTATTAAATCTTAGCAATCACATGTGACCAATAATATTGCCCAAGATAAAAAGTATTGAATCTCGTTGATTCTCCACCCATGATAAATCAAAGCAATAGTTACCAACCACACTGATCCTATTTAAGGAACGGAGATTAAGAAATAACGAACCACTGAGCTCTAATTCTTCCTTGTTCAGTTCTGAAGAATTTGTCCTCCTGTAGGTCCTATTCAGTGCATCAGTCATGCACTAGTGTAATCTCTTGGTCAAGACAAGCCAATCTGAGCCTTACACTTCAACCTTTCACGATGGATTGTTCATGTCCATCTAGGTCGTGAATGGTGTACTTTTAGGTACAAGGGAATGTTAATTTAATCTTCTATGATCTGGTATCACTAAATTAACTACAATGTAACACGTACTATTTATTGAACATTTATGCAGTAAATATATGTAACATTCAATGATATTTAAAGCATCAGTGATAAACAATTTATTTCAGTAAATAAGTCCGAAATTCAGTTTTGATTATACAAAGTAAATGCATACTTTCTATTATAATCCCAACAATCTCCCACTTATACTCAAAGTCTGCTTTTAAGTATACTACAACATGTCTCGTGTAGTTCCTAATACGTGACATCTAATGTCACCTACACAAACCTAATAATTTCTCCCACTTATACTCAAAGCAGATTGGCAACGGTCTTGACACCCATTCCTTCCACATGTCTCTCGAATGTATTCTGAGGCAGACCCTTTGTGAATGGATCTGCTAGGTTATCTTCAGACGCTATTTTTGCCACCTCTATATCTCCTCTCTTAACAATATCTCGTATAAGATGGTATTTCCTTATAATGTGTTTGCTGGCCTTGTGGGCTCTTGGTTCCCTTGAATTTGCAAATGCTCCGGCATTGTCACAATAAACAATGATTCTGCTGGGCAAATTCGAAACTACATTCAAGTCCACTAGGAAGTTCTTGAGCCAAACCTCTTCTTTCGCTGCCTCGCAAGCATCTACATATTCGGCTTCCATGGTAGAATCTGCGACGCATTTCTGCTTGACGCTTCTCCATGTCACGGCTCCTTCCCCCATGCAAAACACACTACCGGAGGTAGATTTTCTGGACTCTATGCCTGATTGGAAATCCGAGTCCGTGTAGCCGATGGGGATTAGACTATCTGACTGATAAATTAACATTCTATCCCGAGTTCTTTTCAGATACTTCAGAATGTTTTTAACTGTCGTCCAATGTTCTTTCCCCGGGTTACTTTGATATCTTGCCACCATGCCAACGGCAAAGCAGATATCCAGTCTCGTACACTGCATTTCATACATAAGGCTTCCAACAGCCGAAGCATATGGAATGCCTCTCATGTCATCTATCTCCTTTTGCGTCTTAGGGAACATTTTCTTGGATAGATGGATTCCATGTCTGAAAGGTACGAAGCCTTTCTTGGAATCCTGCATGCTGAATCGTTTTAAGACAATGTCTATGTATGAAGCTTGCGATAAGCCTATCATCATTTTCTTGCGATCTCGAGTGATCTTGATCCCAAGGATGTGTGTGGCTTTCCCTAAGTTCTTCATATCAAACTGTTTTGAAAGCCATGCCCTTACATCTGATAACACCTTTACATCGTTCCCGATAATCAGAATATCATCTACGTATAGTACTAATAATACCAATGCAGTTTCGACACGCTTTTTGTACACACAACTTTCGAACTCGTTTTGATCAAACCCATAAGACTTTATAACATTATCAAAACATTGGTTCCAAGCTCTGGATGCCTGTTTGAGTCCGTAAATGGACTTCATGAGCTTACAAACTAGGTGTTCTTGGCCTTTTTCAATGAAGCCTTGGGGTTGTTGCATATAGATCTCTTCATCAAGACTTCCGTTAAGGAAAGCTGTCTTGACATCCATTTGCCAGATTTCAAAGTCGAGATGCCCAGCAATCGATAACAGAATACGGATGGACTTGAGCATGGCTACAGGCGAAAAAATTTCCTCATAATCGATCCCTTCTTTCTGAGTATAACCTTTCGCCATGAGTCTTACCTTGAAGGTTTCCACCTTCCCGTCCGGCCCTCTTTTTCTCTTATACACCCACTTGCAACCAATGGGTTTGACTCCATTAAGTGGTTCGACTAGCTCCCACACTCTGTTATGATTCATTAGAACCCATTTTGGCTTTCATTGCTATTTGCCAAGAATCTGCATCCTTGTCTTGGATTGCCTCGTCATATGTCCATGGGTCCGGTTCGTCTTGTTCGGGAATCAAGTCCGAGGACTCTCCTATTCCCATGAATCTCTCGGGTTGTTTCACAACACTCCCACTACAACGAGGTTCCGGTTGTGTAAGTGTGTCGTTTGGTATGTCATCTTGTACAGTTGGCATTGAGGTTAGCACCCTTAGCTCATTTAAGATAATCTCACTTCTTTTGTTCATATAGTCTTCTTCCAAGAATCTAAAGTGGGTGCTTATTACCACCTTTTGATCTTCTGGACCATAAAACATACACCCTTTTGTTCCCTCGGGGTATCCCACAAACAACCTTAATTCTCATCGAGGATCCAATTTACCGGCTTCCTTGTCCAACACGTAGGTCGGACACCCCCAAATCTTCATGTGTCTCAAACTGGGCTTGCGCCCGGTCCACAATTCTTTTTGGGAGTTTTGGGAATCGATTTGGATGGCACCAAGTTCAGAATGTAGGCTGCTGTTTCCAAGGCATGACCCAGAACGACTTGGGAAGATCCGCATAACTCATCATAGATCTAACCATTTCCAAAAGAGTTTAGTTTCTTAAGCTCTGCAACCCCGCTTTTGTTGAGGGGTTCCGGTGCGATTAGGCGGGATGCAATCCCTTCATCAGATAAGTAGTTCAAAAACTCATCACTGAGGTATTCGCCTCCACGATCGGATCGTAGAGACTTGATACGTTTTTCCCTATGATTCTCTGCTTGAGCCTTAAATTCTTTGAATTTCTCAAAGGTCTCAGATTTATGCTTCATAAGGAAAATATAAACGTACCTTGAGTAGTCATCAATAAAAGTGACGAAATACTCATAACCTTCTCTTGCTTTGGTTGACATTGGACCACATACATCTGTGTGAACGATTTCTAACACTTCTTTGGCTTTATTCCCCTTGGCTCCGAATGCCCTCTTGGTCATTTTACCTCCAAACATGATTCGCAGGTTGGAATTTGTTCAACTTGGAGAAACTCCAGTGAACCGTCTTTCACCAACCTTTGGATCCTCTTTGGATTAATATGCCCCAATCTTAGATGCCATAGAAGTGTCTCGTTCATGTTTGATGAACGTTTTCTTTTCTCGGAAACAGTTGATGTGTTATAGGATGCATTTCGTGAGTGGTGTGCACAGTTAATTGTATAGAGATTATTCGACAATGTTCCATGACAGATAAATTTATCAAAAAGAGAAATGGTAACAACTTTATTAAAAGTAACCGAATATCCATCAAGAAAAAAGTTTAGAAACTGAAATTAAATTCTTTCTAAAATTCGGAATGTAAAGAACATCTCTTAAAATTAAAACTCTGTCTTCAAAAGACAGGTGGACTTCTCCCACTGCTTCAGCTGCCACTCTCGTAGCATCGCCCAGTGTGATGAGGATCTCACTCCCACTAAGTTGCCGGATCAGTTTGAACCCGTGAAGCAAACATGATTAGTGGATCGCGTATCAACCACCCACGAATGAGAAGTATACGCCGCTAAACAAGTTTCAACAACTAGTGCGTGACCTATCATTTACATCAGCTATCTATACATTTCAGCTGGTCATCTTAATCTGATTCTAAGTCATCAGTCAGCTAACAGGTCTGACTGGTCCTATTACAACCTGTTTTGGAACTTCCATCAAAACTTAAATACAAATTTCCCAACAATTTCCCCCTTTTTGATGGAACCAAAACACTTAATCAGAAAAAACAGATACCACGAATAGAAATGCAGATAATGTAAAGCATTACATACTTCAGAAGACAATGAGATGTTGTCTTAGAATCAGAGATATAGAGTATTTCATTCAGATAGGTGTGTGCGTTATAGAATACATGAAAAGCGTACCTATCATGTGATTCCAAGTTGTCTTCCTCAGGTGTACTTGAACATTTGAAGTTCTTTGGGGATGCCAAACATCTTGTACATCCTTTGCATCAGCTAGTCCAGATCTTCTCTTCTATGGATCCCTCCTTTGTCAGCAAATCCATAGTAGGCATTCTTGAATTTGACAGCATCTAGCTTGTTGTCTGGACGCAAAGGTGGAAGGAGTTGTTCAAAGGGAGTAGCTTCAGGTATCAGTGACATGATCTTCCCTTCCTTCATCACCGTCTAGTAGAAGTCTGGATACATCGTTTCTAACCAGTTTCGAAATTCATCATCATTTTATGTCTGATCTTGATGAATCAGAATCTTCTCCAGGATGTACACATCACACAACCATTCTCCACTGATATGATCCCATTCTGGGAAGCAGATCTAGCCAGGCACAGAGGATGTCTTTAACAGGTGTCGGAAGGGCATTCTTTTCCCAAGCAATCTCCTCTGCTGCAGCTTCATTCTTCCTCTTCCTTCGGACGTATGCGATGTTTAGTCCCTTAGCCTCTGCTAACTTCTGCTTCTTGATGGCAGCCTCTCTTATTCTCTGTATGATTTGCTCTTGAGTTTGTTCAGGAGTCATCTGGCTTTTGGAAGAGAATAACTGGCTTTCACCATCTTGCCTTTGCCTTTCTTTCTCCTCAGAGTTTGTTCAGGATCATCTCGTTCGTCTTCTTCAGCTAATTTCTTAGCGAGTTCAAGGCTCTTGGCCTGATCATCAGTTTCCATTCTTTTCTGTACGAACGAAGAAAAGTCTTCAATCTTGTCGACTCTGGCAATAACCTCTGAAAGAGCAATCTTCTGCTCAGTGATCTCTTTGCTATGTTGCTCCACAGTTTCTTTCACTTCAGCAATGAGATCAGTAGATGGAGTGGCTGGCAAGTCAGATACAGTGGCTTCTGGTAGAGATGCAAATGTTACCAACTGTGTCTGTTTTTCTTTCTTTTCTTGTCCTTCCCCCTTTTTGGTTTCATCAAAGAGGTTGGACAGCCTGCGATTCAGAGCAATGAATTGCCGTGAGATCTCCTCTCTGAGTTTCTCAACAACAAGAGGAGTGATCTGAGCGGTGGCAGAAGGTGCAGGAGTCAAAAAGCATCTGAGAGAAAATTCGATGTCCTGTCTTGCTTGTTCTGTAGAAGCTACAAAGTGTTTCCAACCCATATTCATGTGGTTGTCAGTTTTCTCCAAGGATGCCCAGACATTTTCCAATAGCACCTGCATCTCATTAAGCATATCTGTCTGAACTTTGAGTTTATCAGACTGGAGGTTGAGCTTCTCGGCAAGAGGATTTACTAGTTGCATTACTTCAGAAAGGATGGCATTCTGCATCCCAACTGTGTGACTTCTTTCTCTGTCAACCAGTTTTGCTTGCTCTTCTTCAAACCGCTTCATCAGATCTGATGTGAGTGCTGCGAATTTGTCTTCAATAGCAGCCTTGATCCCATCCTGAATCTTCTCAATATAAAGATCTAGGGTATCAGAGCTCAGCATAGCAGTCTGGTCAGATGTTCAAGCCTTGCCAAATTGGGTCTCATCTGCCGCACCCATTCTTGGTTCATCGACAGCTCCCTCATGATCTGTAGGAGGTTGAACAGTTTCCTCCCTGTTATCAGTAATTTCGAACCTTTCATGAATCAACCATCTGATATCATCGTCAGATGCCAATTCGACAGCGCTTTCAATCCCAGCATTGTTCAAGCACTTCTATCTGTTGTCATGAGGATCAGAAATTCCTCGATGCTTTTCAGTCTGATATCCCTCCAGAACACAATTTCTTCTATCTGTTGCTGGATGTCAGGATGTTGATCCAATTCAGGGCATAGATCCAGCAGATACTCCTTGATTTGTTGCTTCATTATTCTTATGATCGGGCTTTCTGAATCAGGTGAAGCAAGCACGGTTCTAGTATTGAAGGGATTATGAGAGATGGACTCTCGCTTGTCAGATCTCTCAGGTTCTTGTATATTGTTTGGAGATTGGGAGTGAGATGGGGATATATGTGGTTCAGGTTCATTTTCAGCTTGTTGAGGTGGTTCAGTTTCCTGAACAGGTTCAATGATTGGGAGAGTGGGAGATCTGGTTGATCTGATTGGTGAGGGTGAGGGTGAGAATGTTTTGTGAGGAAAGGTGATGGCAATTTGGAAGTGGGTGTAGGCGATCTTGTTTTCTGGAAGATCTTGGTGAGAGGCAGAGAATCAGATGGTGATTCTTCCTCAGAGTGCTCCACTTCTGTCCCTCTGACAGCTTTCTCTCCTTCTGCTTCGATCATCTGCTCTTCCCTTACTGCTCTGGCAGTGTGCTCAGAACTGACTGCTATCTCCTTTTTTGATTCCACCTGAATCAGATCCTTCGTTCTGTGAACTTGCTGAGCAGAACTAGGAGCAGTCTTCAGAGGAGAAGTCATTCTCTTCTGGCGTTTTCGCTGAGCATCTGGTTTCTTGGCCAGATCCTTCCTCTTCAACCTCTTCTCTGGAATGGTCATTCCCTGCACTTCTGAAGATGCAGATGCCTTTTCCTTTCCCTTCTTTTCTCCTTTGGGTTTGGGCACATAAGGAGTAAGATCCTCATCAGATTGTCCAGGCAAGGGCTCATCCTTGCCCAATATGGCCTTGTGCTTTGCTTGATATATCTTCGCTCCATTCTCATTCCATTCATAATTCTTTGGCAGCTTGTCTGACAGAATGATTGAGATTTTGTGTATGAAAGAGCACTTGGAAGATAAGCACACTTCATTTCTCTGGGTCAGTTCGAACTTCCCCGAGTCTTTCCGCAATCGTGCCTTGACCATACCCAACCAATCCATGTCTGAAGCCTTCCCCAAAGTTGCAGAACTTTTTTCCTTGGCCCGGTCGTGGAACAAGATATGTCATTTCTGTATGATATGCAAATTTTAGTTTGAGTAAGATATTTCAATAAATTCAGTCAAACCAGTAATCTTAGCATCAATTTAGCAAGTAAGCGTATAGATCGAATATAAATTACAGAAACATATCATCACGACTTGTAGACCTAGGTACCAGAGTGAATTGAAATCATGCAGTACTCAAAGGAAAAATTACCAGAAATTGATTCGTAGGATTGAGAAATCGTGAAAGTAGAATCAATTGATTTTGAAGGTAACTTTCTGAAGATTTTGAAAATTTTGATCTTTTAAGAGTTTTAAGAAGACGAAGTAGTGGAAAGAAGTTTTCTGAGAAAGATTTGGATTTATAGTATGCGAGGGAAAACTTTTTGCACAACTTTCCAAAGGTACTCAAGTATCCGTGTTTTAAAATCAGTGGCTGAGATTAGTCTGCCGAAAAAGGTTTTGATCGCACGGTTGAGAAAAGTGGTCTTCTCGTATTTCGAACTCGAAAATTCGCAATAAAACACATTAAATATACATTCCCAAGTCCGCATTAAAAGTTTTGCAGTGCATGCGTCATAAAGTTAGGAAAACAGAGTGAAAACCAATTATTTAAAATAATGCATATAAGATGTTCAGAAAGGGATAAATAAGAAACGTATCTGACTGATTGATATTGTAATCAACCAGTTACCATTGTGATCTGATCTGGTACTTGTTCACCTTACTGATGGTAGCCTTAAGCATTTCCCAACAATATTCCACTCATCTGATCAGATTCTTGTTTGATCTATTTCGTTACTTATCTGATCCACTTATCTGATACACTTCATCCTTCAGTCTTCTTCTATTCAGGCAGCATTTCCGATGCACTTAAGTCATACTCCCGTCAAAACATTTACTTCGGGGAGTCAAAAAGTCGCCTCGATTCCCAAATCGGTGCGATTTGACATTCCATAATAATGGCATAGATACGTTGTGATTAATCACACCGTCAACTCATCCAACCATTAGCCGCGTGTTCCTTACGTGTTGTCAATGCAAATTTCTCTTAAGGTCTTCTGAGAAAATAAATTTGCATTTATACCCCTAATTTTCTTATATAAATTGGCCTGGGGTGTTTAGGCAAACAACACACAAAAACCATTCATCTTTCTTTAGCTTATACTCCATGCTTTCCGATGAATTCCTTATTTCCGGTGAAACTCCCGGAAAAAACCTTTAACCCTAAACCTTTAACTCTGATACCACTTGTAGCTTGTAATCTGACTTTCGGGTCCTTATCAATGAAAAATTCTGTTATTTCATTGTTGTGTTGCCTCTTCTGACTTATGCGATTTGTAGCTTTAAACTTATACTTGCTTGTTTACCGTAGCTTTAATCGACTTATAAAGTATAACCTTCCAATCTGATTAGTTCCCCCTTAATCTAATATATCTTGAACTGATTGGCTCCTTGTCTGACCTTCAGATCGCCTCCTTGTCTGACTTTCTCATCGGCTCCTCGTCTGATCAGTTGAGATACCTAACTCAACTAATTCCTCTTAACCTGGTTAGTCTGTTAACCAACTGGTTCTGGAGACCAGTCCACCAAACATTTCTGGTGCTTTTTCTCCAAGATCCAGAAGCCCTAGCTCATTGCATAATTCTCTGAATCTGATCTCAGCTAGCGGCTTGGTTAAAATATCAGCTTTCTGCTTGTCAGTATGTATCTTTTCCATTCTGATATTCTTCTTTTCAACGTGATCTCTGATAAAATGATGTCTGACATCCACATGCTTGCATCTTGTATGTAGAACAGGATTATGAGTGATTGCAATAGCACTATTACTGTCACAGAATATTGGTACGTTCTTAGCTACAATGTTGTAATCCCTCAGCTGCTGACTTAGCCAGAGCAGTTGGGAACAACAGCTTCCTGCAGCCATATATTCTGCTTCAGTAGTAGATGCCGCAACTGATGTCTGCTTCTTCGAAAACCAAGAGATCAGTTTATTTCCCAGAAACTGACATGTACCTGAGGTTGACTTCCTGTCGATTCTGCAACCTCCGTAATCAGAATCAGAATACCCACTAAGCTCTAGATTATCATCTGATGGGTAAAATAAACCAACGTTTACTGTCCCCTTCAGATACTTGAGAATTCGCTTAGCTGCTTCTAGGTGGCTTTGCATTGGATTTGCTTGAAATCTGGCACATACCCCTACTGCAAAAGTGATATCTGGTCTGCTGGCAGTCAGGTATAATAAAGATCCAATGAGAGCCCTATATTCTTTCTGATTAGTTTTCTGACCGTCCTCATCTAGATCCATCTTGAACCCGGTCATCATGGGAATTCTGGCTTCCTTACAATGTTGAACTCCAAACTTGGCCATGAGATTCCTTGTGTGTATTTTTGGCGAGATGAATATCCCTTCGTACTCTCTGCTTGACTTGTAAACCCGTAAAGTAATTCATCTGACCCATCATGGACATCTCGAACTTCCCTTGCATCAATTTGCTGAACTTCTCACATAGCTTCTTGTTGGGAGATCCGAAGATGATGACGTCCACTTAAATATGAACCATCAGAATATCTTCTCCATCTTCTATTCTGAATAAGGTTATGTCCACTATTCCTTTAGTGAAACCGTTGTCTATCAAGAACTGAGAGAGTGTATCATACCAAGCTCGAGGAGCTTGTTTCAGGCCATAAAGAGCTTTCCTTAAACGGTACACTTGGTTGCCTTTTTCAAAGCCTGGAGGTTGTTCAACATAAACTTCCTCTGCTAGTACCCCATTTAAGAATGCACTCTTTACATCCATCTGATACACAATGAACCCTCTGTGGCAAAGATATGCGAAAACAACCGAATGGCTTCTAAAGCGGCGGCCGGTGCAAAGGTCTCATCATAATCAATTCCTTCTGATTGTGAATACCTCTTAGCAACAAGTCTTGCCTTATTCCTGGTTATGACATTATTCTCATCTCTCTTGTTCTTGAATACCCACTTCGTGCCAATCACGTCTTGATGAGTTGGTCTACGTCACCGGTTTCCAAACTTGATTCCTCTCAAACTGTTCGATTCCTCTTGCATGGCTAGAATCCGACTTGCGTCTTGTAGAGCTTCCTCTCTTGTAGTTGGTTCCTTCAAACACGCGATAACAACAATACATGGCACTTTCACCAATCGATGTCTAGTTTTGACTCTATCGGATGGGTCTCCGATAATCGGTCGGTTGGATGACCGGTAATCCGTGTCCTTCTATTCGATATCGTCTATTTGGAGAACATCATCCTCTTCGATAGTAGTTCATTACTAGTGATTGGGAGTGGTCTTGAATTATGATTCACTTGATAAGAACATGTCTCGGTGATGTTGGACTCATCATGTCTCGATGTCCCGTTAAAGAGGAACTTCAGAGTTCCCCGAACCGGATGGTTCGATTGATCTTTATCTCACTTGTGCCGGCTTCTACATCGGCAGGTTATGCGTACCTTAGGTCCGATTGACTGGTGAATCGGCATGGTCAAGTTCTCGATATACACCGTTATTCGTGTTGATTCTTTCTTCTTGATACTTAATCGATCCATTTTACGTATATCGTGCACCTGATCTGATCTTTGCTTGTTCTCGGGCGCTTTTCTCTTGTTGGAAGATGTCTCATCAAAGACCACATGGGGTGTTTCTTCCACAACTAGGGTTCATTTGTTGTAAACCCTGAAAGCCTTGCTGGATGAGGAATATCCTAAGAATATACCCTCATCTGACTTGGCCTCAAAAGTCTTCAACTGACTCTTCCCATTGTTGTGTATGAAACATTTGCACCCAAAAACATGGAAGTAAGAAACACGAGGTATTCTGCCCTTCCAAAGTTCATAGGGTGTTTTGAAGTGAGTCTTTGTCAGAGAACATCTGTTCTGAGTGTGGCATCTTGATGTCGATGGCTTCGCCTTAAACGGCTTGTGTCGCATGTTCAAGCTAACATAGTACGAGCGCACTTCCTTGAGAGTTCTGTTTCTCCGTTTGGCTACTCCATTTTGTTGTGGCGTTCTTGCGGCTGACGTCTCATGTTGTATACCAAACTTCGGTCAAAAAAATCGAATAAAAGAGTTCAGAAATTCTGTACCTTTATCTGATCTGATTTTTACTATGCTGACACCCTTTTCGTTTTGTAGTTTCTTGAGCAGCTCGGGTATCTTTGTCGTTGTCTCATTCTTCTTGTATAAGAATACAACCCAAGTAAACTTGGAATAATCATCCACGATTACCAGAGTATATTTGCGTCCACTGAGACTGACTGGTGTAACTGGTCCGAATAGATCCATATGGAGCGATTCGCGATACTTCTCTTGGATCTTTGGTCCGTATTCCCTTGAATGAGGCTTTAACTTATTTTCCCTTCTGACATGCGGCACATGTTTGATCCTTAGAGAATACCTCATTCGGAAGTCCCTCAACCAAAGACATCCTAGCTATCTTGTTAAGAGTCTTAAAGTTCAGATGACTCATTCTTTTGTGCCAGAGCCAACTGCTACTCTTGGAACTCTTAACAATTAAGCATGCATTTCTTGGGCAACTGTTCCAATCTGCTGTGTAGATCGTGCCTTTCCTTGAACCAGTTAGCAAGATTTGTTGAGTAGCTCGATTCCTAATCGTACACTTATCACTCGATAACTCAACGCTGAATCCATTGTCGCAGAATTGTGATACTGATAGTAGATTATGCTTTAATCCTTCGACATACGAGACTCCAGTTACTTGTACATCATCATTCTCTAAGGTTCTGAATCCTTTGGTAAAACCAAAGTTATCATCACCGAAGAGTACACGTGGGCCTTCTTGTTCTTTGTAAGAGCTAAGGAGATGTTTGCTTCCAGTCATGTGCCTTGAGCATCCACTATCGATGTACCAGATAGTTGCTTGTACACCTCCTTTGTTGGCCAAACCCACGCGAACCTGCAATCGAATCAGGCTTTAACTACCCCTTTGGAATTGGGCCCTGGGGGTTAGTGGTGGATTTAGGGATCCAGACAAACAGGGCATTTCTATGGTAATCAGATAGATTAGAAGGTCTGATTTGTCTCCCATATACATCAACATAATCATACGTCTCTTTATATACTTTCTGATTTGTATGATTATTCGTGTGAGCCTTGGGTGAATTAGAAGACTTGGGATTTTTCTTTACAGATTGTCCTCTTTTAACCCAGTGTGGCTCAGGTGCAGCAGCCCTAGGTCTCTGGTTATAAAGGTAGGTACAACTGCTACCATTAAAAGATTCATATCTTCTTGGCATAGATGGTCTTTGCAGTTTACCTATAGCTTGCTTGTTATGCAGCTGACCTTGATTGGGTCTTAGATTAGATTTGCTTTTTACAGGTTGTCTCTTCTGATACATAATCTGCTGATCAGGTTGAGGTCTCTTCAGAAGAACTGGGTTCCTCTGTTGATTCCTCGGCTGATGCTTAATCAGTTGGGGTCCATTTCTGTTCCCTTTCTGATTAGACACTTGTCTTACTTGCTCAGCAGGTCTCTTTCCCTTATCAGATACATGTTTAGCTTTTTGTGTATCTTTGTCAGAGACTCGTTTGATTACACCCTTCTGAAGTGAACCAAACGGGGCTTTTGAGGATGTAGAAGGGTTTTCATACCCAATTCCCTTCTTGTTAGTCGGCGTTCGAAAATAGGTGTTCATATCTTGAATGGTTTTTGATGACTTCGTGAAAACCTCTATTTTCTTGCGCAAACTATCCTCAGTAGATTTTAGACTCTCATGTAGTCGGAATAGCTCATCAAACTTAGCTTGTAGAATTTTGAAATCATCAGCTTGTTGTTTGTTGATGGCTAGCTGATCTTTAATCTGCTTCTCCTGATCAGAAGATTTAACTTTCAGAACCTTCAGTTCTTCAGTTACTTTCTGAGCAATTTCAGCTGATTTCAGTTCAGCTGCTTTACTGACAACATTCTCTTTGACAAGCTGGTTATTTCTGATCCTTAACTTATCATTTTCATCTTCCACTATTGTATAAGTGTCTACTGCATCAGAGAGATCATCAAGCAATTGCTCAGAGTAGAGCTGCAAGTCAATCTCTCCAGCAGGTGTGTTAATAATAGCTGGTGTGGAAATTGAAAAAGCAGAAGGTTTGGAGGTTACCTCAGATTGGTCTTCCTCCCTGGGCATCAGACAGATTTCATCGTCATCTGAAGAGAATATCAGATCTTCATGGCGAAGAAATCATTTGCATTGCTTATCAGACAGAAATCTTCTACAGATGAGTAGCCAGAATCCTCAGAAGGCAGATAGGAATCATCAATTCCTGATGTGTCAGCTACCAAGGCTTTTCTGTCTCTGAAGTGTAGCTCTCTTTTGCTCCGCTTCTCTTCTCTTTCTCTGGGAGTCAGGTCTGAGCAGTCGGTGCTGTAGTGACCTGGTTTCTCGCAGTTGAAGCATGATCCACGATCCACGAAACTTCCTCTGCCAGGTGAGTCACTTCGTCTGTAGGATCTGTCATGTGACTTTCCTTTCTGATTGTAGTTTGAACTCCTTCTGTCAGATCTGTTATCTCTTATCTCGTCTGACCGATCATCTCTTTTATCATCTCTGTGATCCCTTCGGTCATCTGATCTGGACCTTTCTGGTGATCTGTCAGTAACCCTCATGTTTCTTCTGTCTTGATAATCCATGTAGAATCTGCGATACTTACCAAGTTGAATATTTGACCTTTCAAGTTTCTTGGTAAGCAGAGCGATCTGTTCTGCTTGGCTTATGATGTTTTCGACTGGTTCAGTGGCCTTTGATCTGCTGCTGGTTGCTTTAAATGCAACTGATTTTGAGGTTGAGGCTTCAGCAGGCGACTTGTCTTCATCTGCTTGCCCTCTTTCGATTAGATCGAACTCATGGGATTTAAGGCTTAGGAACAAGCTACTTGGTTTCATCTTTGCAATGTCTTGGCAATCCTTGATTACCGTGACTTTCATGTCCCATTTCTTGGTGAGAGATCTCAGGATCTTGTAGTTGATGTCTTTGTCTGACATCTCTCATCCAAGTTCTCGTAGCTTGTTTACTGACATGGTGATCCTCCCATCGAGTTCGTTGTTGGTTTCGTTTGGCAACATCTTCAGCTTTTCGAACTTCACCAGTTCAGCTTGTAGTCGGCTGTCTTTGATATGATCATTACCTTCACACATCTCAACAAGAGTATCCCACATTTGTTTCTCTATTTTGACATACTTTATTTTCTCCTTGGTTACTTTATCCATCTTCTTCATGATTATATGCCTGGCGATTGTATCTAGAGTATACAGCTTTCTTTCTTCTGCATCCATCAGGGCTGGACTTTTTCGAACAAGACTTCCAGGTGCATGATCTGGATCTCCTCCAACCGTTGGGTTGTCGTGATATATGATGATGGGTCCTCGTTCAATGACTTCCATCATTCTGCGCTTATCGATCCCAGATGGTTGCACATATATATAGTCCAATCTGCATACTCATCAATTGAAAACTTAGGCAAATCATGATACATACCAGAGGTATTATCCATGCTAAATGTGATTTTGAAAACGAATGAGTTTTGAAAACGGTTTTTCAAGATCTGTTCAAATGACCACAAAGATTCTTCCTCAAGAATCGATGATACTCAAAGCCAGTGGTCTGTAGAACCACTGCTCTGATACCACTTGTAGGTCCCGAATAGGTTTTGTGAGGGCAGAAGTTTAGAGGGGAGGGGTGAATGGACTTCTGAAAACTTTTCGTGCAGATCAGGTGTGATTGCAGATTGCCTGATCAGAGTGCTAGTGAGTCAGCTTGGACTGATGTTCAATCTTACTGAGTGCTTGAGGGCAGATCAGTTTGATAGCTGTCAGTTTAACTGATAGTGCGGAAGCTTGTAAATACCCGTGTGAAAAACCAGTTTTATCAAATCAGATTCTCAAATCAATTTTCAATCAACCTGATCAGATCAGTTGCTTGGTGCAGACTGATGTTAACTTAGAATATGTATGCAATTTTAAGCTCAGTTGTGTGAATAGTGTAAAGCAATAAAGAGCAAGTAAATGCACATAAGACTTTTATAGTGGTTCAGACGAAACCCGTCTTACGTCCACTCTTCCCTTAACATAGGGGCAACTTACCCGACTTAACCGACTGGACTTAGTTTTATGTGTTAGTCCAACACTCAAACAGATGTTTATCGAGTTCACACTCAACCGGTCCCAGAAATCATAAACTAGAATCCCTAGTCTGAAATCCTGCGGTAACAAACTTAACCTAACTTTGAGTTTGGGTAAAGGTTTGTTGTGGTTCCAACTGGAAATCTATCCTAGTGTTTATGTAGCCAAATGCTAGAGGATAGGATTTCTTGCTAAGAACAATGGGATGAACACTTAAGAATAATCTTCAAATTCCGTGTTCTTCGAGCGGAAATTCTGTTATAGTTTTTGCTTCTTTTTCAGTCTGCTCGATCCGGTATGTTCTCAGTGTTCTTCAATTTTGAAGAGCAATCCCATTTTATAGACCACGAAATCAAAGAGCCGTTGGAGAGCAATTTGAATTTCGGGCTATATTAGGTAGGTTGTAGGATATGATTGTGACGTGCTTCGAATATCGGCGTGGCCGAAGGCATGATTAGCGCCGTTTATATCCACAGCGTCGAATCCCGCATTGTCAGCTCTTTTTGTACACGTGTCGCTTTCTCCTTGGCTTCGCGAGATGGCACTTTAGTATTTGTCCGTTAGACGATTGATATTCCTTTTGTAGAATATTCGTCTTATCTGGTGTACCATTTTGGTTGACGCCAGGTGTGAGCTGACTTGATCAGATAACTGATCAGTCTACCTTGTAGAGTCTTCTGATGCAGATTGTCTTAGCACAATTTGCGGACTTCGGGCCGATATAGGTCTTCGTGTCTTCGGTAGTCTTCGATCTTGGTGACTCTGCATACTCGATGTCTTCATCATCTTGAGTCTTGAGTTTGTTCTTGAGTCTTCAGGCTTATCTGAGTCTTCAGGTTCATCTGAGTCTTCAGGTTCATCTGAGTCATCAGTGTCTTCTTTTCTTCTGATTTGTTCTTAGCCTTCTGATCATCTGACCTTATCTGGTCATCTGATATTTCGACCTGACCTATACATATTGAGTTACTCCTCAATATGTGACCTATCTTTTACATCAGCTATCTATACATTTCAGCTGGTCATCTTAATCTGATTCTAAGTCATCGATCATTTAACAGTCCGACCGGGTCTATTACAACCTATTTTGGAACTTCCATCAAAACTTAAATACCCATTTCCCAACAGTTGAGTTTTAATGCTTATGGCTTTTTGTCCTCTTCTTTTTCTTGCCTTCCCTTGGCCTAGAAAATGAAGACTTACCACTTGCCGTTAAAGCTTGAGTTTGGTGCCCCATCAATATATCTGTCGAGACCAAAGCTTGCAACAAAAATCATTGGTATGAGGCCAAAATGCTCGAAACTTTTTTTGCGGGGGTGAAATACCAAATTCATCTGAGTCTCTAGATTATAATCTGCACTCAGAAACTCAAGTTTGTTCAGATGGGCCATCTATTTTGAGGACGTAATCCCTTACGGGTTTGCCCTCCACCATTTTCAGCGATGACATTTCTCGCAAGGTGATCTGATGAGTCCCGCATTTTTGACTCGTCAGTTGGCTCATCTGATTTTGGTGTGTCAAGAATCCACTTGTGCTTTTATGCAGTTAGGACAATCATAATTTTTCGTTTCCAATCAATATAGTTTCCATACATATTGTATTGACTTTAAGTATATATATTAACGAAGGATTAAAAGGTTACGACATCTTTGAATCGAAATAAATAACTATATGCATAAGCACAAGTATATCACAAGGTTCGATCACATGCATCATATTAAAATCTCAAAAAAAATATGAACATGCATCAGCTAACATCTCAAAACAGTTTAAATAAGCCACGTGGGGTGGGTCATTATTTAAACACATTCAAGCAGGTTACAAACAAGAACAGTTACAAACCTTTAATATCCAGATTAATAGTTGGCTCCCCACCAATATAAAATTGACGGGGACTTGAGGGAAGTATATGCATGTCAATTTTATACCTAAGTAATAACCATGATTAAATACATGATTATTATTTCGCTTTGAACGAGCCTCGTGGGGAGGGTCATCGTCGCCACTAGTAATAATCCACAATCATCCATTTGGAATTCATTCATGTGAAAGCTAACTTTTGACCGTCCAATAAATAAATCATGGAGGTCAATATTAATTCAATTTTATTATCCGGAATAAAATTGTCAATTAATTATTTAAACATACTTAGTAATTTTTTATGGTGAGATTTTTTTATTGGGTAACTCTCATGCAAACACATTTAAATAAATTAAATAAAGCATAAGATAACACAATAATAAATCAAGTAAAGCGGAAAAATAAACATATTGGGCACAAATTATCCAATTGTCATGGTTTGATTTTTCTTGGCTTGATTTTGAAGAAACGTCGTCTTGAATTTCTCCCACTCGATCGTCTTGAAAGGAACTCCGTCTCGAAATGCCAAGCCAAGTAGCTCGCGATGGATCTGCACTTAGAATCGACCGCCCCCCCTTGGCCGAAAGCGACCCGCATCCGTCCGCTTGGCACAACGTCATCGCCAGCCGCCCGCTTGGCGACCTCGATAGACTTCGCCTGCGTCGACCTCGGCGACCTCGGCGAAGCGATCTGCACAGACGTACTGTCTTGCATCGCCCAGCCTTCGCTCTCGGCCTCGCCTCGCCATCAGGAACTTCGGTAGCGCCGCGTCGTCTTTATCTCGCCCGGCCCGTCTGTGGCTTTGATCTCATGCCTCGGCCTCGGCCTCGCCCCACGCCCGTCGTGCTGCGTCGTCACAGTCGCGTCGCGCGTGCCTCCTTGGCACGTTTAGCGCAAGAACGCCGCGCCGCCTACGCTTCGATTACGATTTTATCCTTTAATTCTTCGTCTCCGCCTCCGTTTCCGATCCGGTTATAATTTATTTACAAAAAATAAATAAACCTAGATCTAGACTAGTCTATTACATTGATCAAACCAAACAAATCCTAATCTTCTCGTGGATTTTCTCACGAGGCAAAATGAATCCGAACGAATCGAATTAAAAACCATAATTTATATGCATGCATAAATAAACACATTATATTCCATGACAAATGGATACCTGCAAAAAAGATCTAGCAATTCTACTATCCAATTTCAAATTTAATGAAAACGAATTAAATTAAAATTTAAAAAATTCAGAGCCCGAAACCTGGCTCTGATACCTGTTGTTGGGGAATAAGTTGCATGGATCTATTCGGGATAAATATTTAAATACAAATTTAATTCTTATAATTATTACTAGCATGAATTAATCATATATTAATTCAAATAATAATCCAACAACAAATCATGCAAATAAATAATTCACGTAAAACCTACGCATGCGGAAATTCTACGAGTTTACGTTTACATACCTCTCGGGACGGCAATGGTCTTGTTGATTAGACACACCAAAAGAACTTTCCAAGTATTCCCTTAATCCTTGCTCGACTATCCGGTGGTAGGACACTTGTGAACAATTAACAAAAGGAAAATAAATTTTGTTGCACCACCTTTGTGGATTTACTAATTTTTCCAGCACATGGAATCGTACTTGGGAATGAAAGAATCATCCTCTATTTATAGAGTAGAGGTGGTCGAAATTTTAGGGCAAAAAATGTGGGAAAATCTTTTCTTGATCTCCAAGAAATCTTGAATATATCTCCTATATTCTTTTTCCCATAATTATAATATTCCACAAAATCCCACCTCCTCTTTGTTATGGAATATTTTCAAAAAATAGGGGCAAGAATCCAAGATTTGGATCTTCTTGAATTTATGAGATATTCTTGTATTTCAAGAAATACATAATATCTTTTCAAGAAAATCTTTCTTTCCCCTTTTTTTCTCAAAAATTCGAAATATACTATATGGATGACTAAGTTGGAGATTTCTTGAATTTAATGAGATAATCTTGTATTCCAAGAATACATATCTTCATTCCATAACAAAATTCAAATAAAATCTTTCTCCCATTTTAATCCATAAATTTCGAAAAAAATGGAAAAATAAGGCAACAATATTTATTTTTTTTAAACACCTTTTTCAGTTATTGGACTTTATGTTGGGCTACTTAGGGGGACCTTTAGGAGAATTAAGATTGGACCTTCCAATGGATCTTGAATTATTAATATTGAGCCATAATATTATTCAAGCCCATAAATATTAATTAATCCCACTACATAATTAATATTGCACTATCCATCTTAACCCATATTACAGTCAATATGGCTCCCGGTTATTATTTCCCGTGTTTAAGATTATCTATCCCATTAATTAATTCAAGCCACTGAAATAGCTTTCCGTTAATTAATATCTCTTGTCCTTGGTTAAGGAACGGTTCAACATTATCATCCATACCGGAAACTAGTTCCACTTGCAAGATTTGGTATGATAAAGCTTATGAACCTCCCAAGGGGGCTAATCGAACAAGCGTACTTGCACACGATTCTCCGTTTTAAATCTTAGCAATCACATGTGACCAATAATATTGCCCAAGATAAAAAGTATTGAATCTCGTTGATTCTCTACCCATGATAAGTCAAAGCAATAGTTACCAACCACACATGATCCTATTTAAAGAACGAAGATTAAGAAATAACGAACCACTGATGTCTAATTCTTCCTTGTTCAGTTCTGAAGAATTTGTCCTCATGTAGGTCCTATTCAGTGCATCAGTCATGCACTAGTGTAATCTCTTGGTCAAGACAAGTCAATCTGAGCCTTACACTTCAACCTTTCATGATGGATTGTTCATGTCCATCTAGGTCGTGAATGGTGTACTTTTAGTTACAAGGGAATGTTAATTTAATCTTCTGTGATCTGGTATCACTAAATTAACTACAATGTAACACGTACTATTTATTGAACATTTATGCAGTAAATATATGTAACATTCAATGATATTTAAAGCATCAGTGATAAACAATTTATTTCAGTAAATAAGTGTGAAATTCAGTTTTGTTTATACAAAGTAAAAACATACATTCCAGTATAATCCCAACACTAATTAATTAGGCCACTGAACATGCTTTATATTAATTAATATATTTGTCCTTAGAGTAAAGACAGCTCAACATTATTATCCATACCGAAAATAAATTTTCACTTGCAAGATTTGGTATGATAAAGATTTTGAGCCCACCAAGGGGACAAATCAAGCAAGCCGTACTTGCACACGATTCTCCGTATTAAATCTTAGCAATCGTCGTGTAACTAATAATATTGCCCAAGATATAGGGTATCGAATCGCGTTGATTCCCTTCCCAGCATAAGTCAAAGCAATAGCTATTAATTTCACAAGATCCTATTTAAGAAACAGAGATTAAGAAACAACGAACCACTGAGGTCTAATTCTTGTATATTGATCTTCAAGAATTTATCCTCACAGAGGTCCTATTCTGCGCATCATAATGCACTAGTGCAATCTCTTGGTCAAGATAGGCCAATCTGAGCCTTACACTTCAACCTTTCACGATGGTTTGTTCATTTCCATCTAGGTTGTGAATTTGTACTTAGTTACGAGGAACTGTTAATTTGATCTTCCGTGATCTGGTAACACAAAATTAACTACAATGTAACACGTACTGTTTATTGAATAGGTATGCAGTAAATATATATAACATTCATTCATATTTAATGCAACAACGATAAATAATATATTTCAGTAAATAAATAAGAAATTCAGTTTGGTTATACAAAGTAAAATGCATATTTTTCAGTATAACCCCAACAATCTCCCACTTATACTCAAAGTCTGTTTTTAAGTATACTACAGCATGTCTCATGTTCTATGTGACATCTAATGTCACCTACACGAACCAAATAATATTTCTTCCACTTATACTCAAAGCAGAATGGCAATGCTCTTGACACCCATTCCTTCCACATGTCTCTCGAATGTACTCTGAGGCAGACCCTTTGTGAATGGAACTGCTAGGAGTTGGGGTTATACTGAAAAGTATGCTTTTTACTTTGTATAACCAAACTGAATTTCTTGTTTATTTACTGAAATAAATTATTTATCATTGTTGCACTAAATATGAATGAATGTTATATATATTTATTGCAAACTTGTTCGATAAGTGAGTACGTATTACGTTGAAGTTAATTTGGTCATACCAGATCACAGAAGATCAAATTAACAGTCCCTCGTGATTAAGTACAAATTCACAACCCAGATGGAAATGAACAATCCATAATGAAAGGTTGAAGTGTAAGGCTCAGATTGACTTGTCTTGACCAAGAGATTACACTAGTGCATTATGATGCTACCGAATAGGACCCACTGGAGGATAAATTCTTCTGGCATCAATATACAAGAATTAGACCTCAGTGGTTCATTATTTCTTAATCTCCGTTCCTTAAATAGGATCGTGTGAAATTAATAACTATTGCTTTGACTTATGATGGGAAGTGAATCAATGCGATTCGATACCTTATATCTTGGGCATTACTATTGATTACACGACGATTGCTAAGATTTAATACGGAGAATCGTGTGCAAGCATGTCTCGCTTGATTTGTCCCCTTGGTGGGCTCAGAATCTTTATCATACCAAATCTTGCAAGTGAAAATTTATTTCCTGTATGGATAATAATGTTGAGCTGTCTTTACTCCAAGGACAAAGATACTAATTAATATAAAGTATGTTCAGTGGCTTAATTAATTAATGGACTAAGATAATCTTAAACACGAGAAATAATGACCGGGAGCCATATTATTGTGAAGTCGTAATATGGGTTAAGATGGATAGTTCAATATTAATTTTATAGTAGAATAAATTAATATTAATGGACTTGAATAATATTTTGGCTAAATATTAAAGTTTCATAGCCCATTGGAGGTCCAATCTTAATTCTCCTAAAGACCTTCAAATAGCCCAAGTTAAAGTCCAATTAATGAAAAGGAGAAGAAAATATTTTGCCTATTTTTTCCATGTTAATTTTCGAAAAAAATAGGTAGGAAAGAGAAAAAGATTTTTTCTTGATTTTCTTGGAAAGATCTTATGGAATAAGTATTCTTGAGATACAAGTTTATCCCATAAATTCAAGAAAGGAAAAAGATCTTATTTCTTCCCTACTTGGATGAAATTTTCGAAAATTGAGGAGCAAGAAAGGAAGAGAAGATTTTGTTGGGAGATATTTTGGGAAATAGAATATATTTGATATATTCTAGATTGTATCTTGAGGAAGAAGCAACGAAATTTCCCAATGCCCAACTTAACCAAATTTTTCGTCCCCCCTAGTCCTATAAATAGGGGATGAATTTTTCATCCCCAATGAAATTTTATGTGTTGGAAAAATTAGAAATCCACAAAGGTGGTGGCAAATATTTTTATTTTTCTCCTTTAAATTAAAATCGTTCGTTGAGAATCCTTCCACCGGATTACGTTCGTGGACGTGGGATATATTTGGGAAGGCTCTTTGGGTTGATCCATCGTCTCAACGGTTGTGTCTACAAGAGGTAAGTAATCTCGTAACTCCTAGATTCCGCATGCTTAGTATTTACGTGGATTACATGTACGCATGTTGCTTATTTATTTGTTTAATTATTATGTTGAATTGATTTATGATTAATTCATGTTAGTAATTAATTGATTAATTTAAATATGTATTTAAATTCACCTCGAATAGATTCGGGCACCCCTTATTTCCTAACAACTGGTATCAGAGCCTCGGTTTCGAGCTATGCATTTAAATTGTTATTTAAATTATGTTGGCCATTAAATTTTATTGAAAATTGGATAGTAGAATTGTTAGATTTGTTTTGCAGGTATCCAATTGTCATGGTATTTAATGTGTTTAATTTTCATGCCTCGGTCGAATTTGTTTTTCTCGTGAGAAAATCCACGACTAGATTATGTTATTTGATTTGTTCAATGTAATAGACTAGTCTAGATTTAATGTGTATTTATTTTCTCGTTAAATAAATTGTAACCTGATCAAAGATGAAGACGGAGGCGAGAAATTAAAATGGATCCAAAACCGAGCGCAGGCAGCGTGCATCGTGAGAAACGTGCCAAGGGAGGCACACGCACGTGACGCGGATGCTGGCGGGCGCGCACGGGGGTGGGGCAAGGCCGGGAGTCGAGCGCGCACGAGGATCGAACGGAGTGCATGGGCGCGCGCAGCACCGTGAGCATGCAGACGAGACGAGGCTGAGAGACGGGCGGGCGAGTGCAAGCGCACGGGCGCGACTCGCCCATCACCTGCCGAGACTGGTGTGGCTGCCGAGAAATCCATGGGATGACACGCGCTGCGCCTAGGCACGCGGGCGCGAGCGCTCAGCCAAGGGGCCGACCAGATGCGGACGTGCATCCCGGCTGCGAGCTAATTGGCGTGGCGATTCGAGATGGAATTTTTTTTCGAGGCGAACGAGAGGGAGAAATTCAAGATGGCGTTTCTTCAAAATCAAGCCAAGAAAAATCAAACCATGACAGTTGGATAATATGTGCCCAATATATTTATTTTCTGCTTTGCTTGATTTATTGTTGTATTTTCTTATGCTTTATTTAATTTGTTTAAATGTGTTTGCATGAGAATTGCTCAACGAAAAATCTAAAATTCAAAAAATTACTAAGTATGTTTCAAACAATTAATTTGGTTTTTGAATCAAATTAATTTTGACCACCATGATTTATTTATTTGTGAAATCTTTTGGAGAAATTCCCGTAAGGGACGGCCAAAAGAAAGCTTTCACATGAATAAATTCTCAAAAGGATGATTGTGAATTATTATTAGTGGCGACGATGACCCTCCCAAGAGGCTCGATCAAAAAGAAGTAGTAATTCTATATTTAATCATGGTTATTACTTAGGTATAAAATTGATATGCATATACTTCGCCGAAGTCCCTGTCAATTTTATATTGGTCAAGTGGTAGCAAACTATTAATTAATTTTCTTTTAATTTAAGGTTTGTAACTGTTCTTGTTTGTAACCTGCTTGAATGTGATTTAAATGATGACCCTCCCAAGAGGCTCATTTAAAACTGTTTTGAGATGTTGGCTGATACATGTTCATTTTTTTTTTTTTGAGATTTCAATATGAACCATGTGATCGAATTAAGTGATATTCTTTGTGTTGATCCGGACATTATTTTTAGTATCATCATGTCGCAACCTTTTAATCCATTGAAATATATGCTCAAAGAACACCAACTTACTGGTGAAAACTATGAAGTTTGGAAAAGAAATATGAAATTTGTCCTCACTGCACAACCACAACATTGGGTTCTTAGCGGATCCAAACCTGAAAAACTTACTGAAGGGTCATCTAATGCGGAGAGATCTGTGTATGAAATCTGGGAGCAGGCCAACAAATTAATGAAGTGTATAATCTTGACTTCATTGTCTGATGATTTAAAACACATTCATAAGGATGTTGAAACAGCTGCGGAGATCATGCAGAATCTCGAGGAAATGTTTTTAACAGAAAACCGCATGACTGAACAGTTTCATCATAATGGCGTAGCTAAGCTAAAGATGACAGAGGGAACATCCGTGAGGGATCATGTTCTCAAGGTCAGGCGCCAGTTTGAGAAACTTGCCTACCTCGGTATTAAGTATGATGATGGGGCTCAAATCGAATTCTTGTTCCTAACTCTTCCAAGATGATTTAATGAGTTTTATTGTAGTTTTGTGATGAGCGATCACATGTTTACTATGGACACTCTACAAGAAGTCTTGGAGACAATAGAGAAACATTTGGGACAAGAAGACGAAGCTTTAGTGACTAAGAAACTTCTTTCAAGATCTAGGCCAGTGGAAGACAAGATCATAGTGAATATGAACAATCAGAAGCAAAGAAAAACTCCTACTAAGAAAGGTAAAGGTAAAGCGGTCAGTTGGTTAGGAATCCAGAAGAAACCAAAAGGGAAGTGTTTTAAGTGAGGTGAAAAAGGACATTAGAGGTGGGCATGTTCCAATCCTAAAAGGAATGGAAAGAAAGGTAATTCTCACGCACTAGTTGTTGAAACTTGTTTAGAGGCGTATGCTACCCATTTGTGGGTAGTGGATACGGGGTCCACTGATCATATTTGTTTCACATTACAGGGGTTCAAGCGGACCCGACAACTTAGTGGAAGAGAGATCCTCACCACGCTAAGCGATGCTACAAGAGTGGCAGCTGAAGCAGTGGGAGACGTGCATCTGTCTTTTGAAGACAAGAGTTTAATTTTAAGAGATGTTCTTTATGTTCCTGTTTTTCACAAAAACCTTTTCTCTGTTTCAAAACTATTTGCTGATGGATATTCTATTCGTTTTAATAAAACTATTACTGTTTTTCATAACGATGTGGTTATCTGTCATGGAACTTTACGGAACAATCTCTATATTATTAACTGTGCACATCACTCACAGAATGCATCCTATAACACATCTACTGTTTCAAGTAATAAAAGAAAACGTTCGACCAACGTGAACGAGACACTTCTTTGGCACCTAAGTTAGGTCATATTAACCCGAAGAGGATCCAAAGGTTGGTCCAAGATGGTTCATTGGAGACCCTCCTGTTTGAACCATTTCCAACTTGCGAATCATGCTTGGAGGGTAAGATGACCAAGAGGGCATTTGGAGCCAAGGGGCTTAGAGCTAAAGAAGTGTTGGAGATCGTTCACACCGATGTGTGTGGTCCAATGCAAATCAAAGCTAGAGGTGGCTACAAGTATTTCGTTACATTTATTGATGATTACTCATGCTATGGGTACATTTTCCTAATGAAGCATAAATCTGAGACCTTTGATAAATTCAAAGAATTTAAATCTCAAGCAGAGAATCATAAGGAAAAGAGTATCAAGTTTCTATGATCTGATCGGGGAGGCGAATACCTCAGCGATGAATTTTTGAAGTACCTGCCGGATGAAGGGATTGCATCCCAGTAGACTGCACCTGGTACCCCTCAACAAAACGGGGTTGCAGAACGAAGAAACAGAACACTTCTAGAAATGGTAAGGTCAATGATGAGTTATGTTGATTTACCAAAATCGTTCTGGGGTTATGCCTTGCAAACAACAGCTTATATTCTAAACTTAGTGCCATCCAAATCGGTTCCCAAAACCCCTAGAGAATTGTGGACGGGGCGCAAGCCCAACTTAGGACACATGAGGATCTTGGGGTGTCCAACATACATGTTTGATAAGGAAGCTGGTAAATTGGACGCACGTTCGGAATTAAGGTTGTTTATAGGGTACCCCGAAGGAACAAAGGGATGCATGTTCTATGGTCCCGAAGATCAAAAGGTCGTAATCAGTACGCACTTTAGATTTTTGGAAGAAGACTATATGAACGATAAAAAGCCTAGAAGAGAGATTACCTTAGAAGAACTATGGGGCCCACTCCGTTGCCAACTGTATAGGACGACGTACAAAGCATCACACCTACACAACCAGAACCTCGTCGTAGTGGGAGGGTTGTTAAGCAACCCGATCAATTCTTGGGGATAGGAGAGTCCTCGGACTTGAACTCAGGAGAAGAATCAGATCCATGGTCCTACAACGAGGTGATCCAAGATAAAGATGCAAAATCTTGGCAAACCGCAATGGAAGCCGAGATGGGTTCAATGGATCACAATAAACTGTGGGAGCTAGTCGAACCACCTAATGGGGTGAAACCCATTTAATGCAAGTGGGTATACAAGAGAAAAAGGGGACCGGACAGAAAGGTTGAAATCTTTAAAGAGAGACTCGTGGCGAAAGGGTACACTCAGAAAGAAGGGATCGACTATGAGGAAACCTTTTCCCCCGTAGCCATGCTCAAGTCCATCCGTATTCTCTTGTCGATTGGTGCGCACCTAGATTTTGAAATCTGACAAATGGATGTCAAGACAACATTCCTTAACAGAAGTCTTGACGAGGAAATCTATATGCAACAACCCGAAGGCTTCGTTGGAAAAGGCCAAGAGCATCTAATTTGTAAGCTAAAGAAGTCCATTTACGGGCTGAAGCAAGCATCCCGTGCTTGAAATCAGTGTTTTGATCAAGTTATAAAATCCTACGCTTTTGATCAAAATAATTTCGAAAGTTGTGTTTATAAGAAACGTGACGGAACTGCCTTGGTATTCTTGGTACTATACGTAGACGACATTCTGCTCATCGGGAACGATGTAAAGATGTTGTCAGACGTAAGGGCATGGCTGTCAAAACAATTTGATATGAAGGACTTAGGAGGAGCAGGTCACATCCTAGGGATCAAGATCACTCGAGATCGCAAGAAAAGAATGATCGGGCTCTCACAAGCTTCATATATAGATACCGTTTTGAAGCGATTCAGCATGCAAGATTCCAAGAAATGTTTTGTGCCTTTCAGACACGGAATCCATCTTTCCAAAGAAATGTGTTCCAAGACACAAAAGGAGATAGATGACATGAAGAGCATTCCTTATGCTTCGGCTGTAGGAAGCCTCATGTATGCAATGTTGTGCACGAGACCGGATATCTGCTTTGCTGTATGCATGGTGGCTAGATATCAAAGCAACCCTAGGAAAGAGCATTGGAATACAGTTAAAAACATTCTGAAGTATCTGAAGAGAACACGGGACAGAATGTTATTTTATCAGTCAGACAGTCTAATCCCCGTCGGTTACACGGACTCGGATTTCCAATCAGATTTAGACTCCAGAAAGTCAACCTCGGGTAGTGTGTTTTGCATGGGGGGAGGAGCCATGACATGGAGAAGCGTTAAGCAGAAATGCATCGCCGATTCTACCATGGAAGCCGAATATGTAGCTGCTTGTGAAGCAGCAAAAGAAACGGTTTGACTCAAGAACTTCCAAGTGAACGATTTAAATTTAAAGGAGAAAAATAAAAATATTTTGCGACCACCTTTGTGAATTTCTAATTTTTCCAACACATGGAATTACATTGGGGATGAAAAATTAATCCCCTATTTATAACAAGGGGTTGGACGAAAATTTTGGCTTATGGGACTATTGGGAAATTTCTTTGCTTCTTCCTCAAGATACAATCTTGAATATATCCAATATATTCTATTTTCCAAAATATCTCCCAACAAAATCTTCTCCTCCTTTTGCCTTGCATATTTTCGAAAAATACCTATTAATGGGGAAGGAAAAAAGATCTTTGACTTATCTTAAATTTTTGGGATAAACTTGTATCTCAAGAATACTTATTCCATAAAAATCTTTTCAAGAAAATCAAGAAAATCTTTTCTCCCTCTTTCTTAATATTTTCGAAAATATTGGGGAAAAATAGGGCAAAATATTTTCTTCTCCTTTTCATTAATTAGACTTTAATTTGGGCTATTTGAGGGGTCTTTCGGAGAATTAAGATTGGACCTCCAATGGGTTATGAAGCTTTAATATTTAGCCAAAATATTATTCAAGCCCATTAATATTAATTTACTCCACTATAAAATTAATATTGAACTATCCATCTTAACCCACAGTACGACTTCACAATAATATGGCTCCCGGTCAATATTTCTCGTGTTTAAGATTATCTTAGTCCACTAATTAATTAAGCCATTTGAACAAGATTTATATTAATTAATATCTTTGTCCTTGGAGTAAAGACAACTCAACATTATTATCCATACCGGAAATAAATTTCCATTTGCAAGATTTGGTATGATAAAGATTCTGAGCCCAAAAAGGGGACAAATCAAGCAAGACGTGCTTGCACACGATTCTCCGTATTAAATCTTAGCGATCGTCGTGTAACTAATAATATTGCCCAAGATATAAGGTATCGAATCGCACTAATTCTCTTCCCATCATAAGTTAAAGCAATAGTTCTTAATTTCACACGATCCTATTTAAGGAACGAATATTAAGAAATAACGTACCACTGATGTCTAATTCTTGTATATTCAGTACCGAAGAATTTGTCCTCCTGTAGGTCCTATTCAGCGCATCGTTATGCACTAGTGTAATCTCTTGGTCAAGACAAGTCAATCTAAGCCTTACACTTCAACTTTTCATGATGGATTATTCAATTCCACCTGGGTTGTGAATTTGTACTTAATCACGAGGGACTGTTAATTTGATCTTCTGTGATCTGGTATCACCAAATTAACTTCAACGTGATGCGTACTTACTTATCGAACGGGTTTGCAATAAATGTATATAACATTCATTCATATTCAGTGCAACAGTGATAAATAATTTATTTCAGTAGATAAATAAGAAATTCGGTTTGGTTTGGTTATACAAAGTAAAAAGCATACTTTTCAGTATAACCCCAACAATCTCCCACTTATACTCAAAGTCTGTTTTTAAGTATATTACAACATGTCTCGTGTTCTATGTGACATCTAATGTCACCCTACACGAACCTAATAATATTTCTCCCACTTATACTCAAAGCAGATTGGCAACGGTCTTGACACCCATTCCTTCCACATGTCTCTCGAATGTACTATGAGGCAGACCCTTTGTGAATGGATCTGCTAAGTTATCTTCGGACACAATCTTTGCCACCTCTATGTCTCTTCTCTTAACGATTTCTCGTATAAGATGGTATTTTCTTTCTATGTGTTTGCTGGCCTTGTGGGTTCTCGGTTCCCTAGAATTTGCAACTGCTCCGCCGTTATCACAGTAAATCGTGATCGTGCTGGGCAAATCCAGAACAACGTCCATGTCCACAGGGAAGTTCTTAAGCCAAACCACTTCTTTCACTGCTTCATAAGCAGCTACATATTCGGTTTCCATGGTAGAATAGACGATCCATTTCTGCTTAACGCTTCTCCAAGTCATGGCTCCTCCCTCCATGCAAAACACACTACCCGAGGTTGACTTTTTGGAGTCTAAGTCTGATTGGAAATCCGAGTCCGTGTAACCGACGGGGATTAGACTGTCTGACTGATAAACTAAGATTCTGTCCCGTGTCCTCTTCAGATACTTCAGAATGTTTTTAACGGCAGTCCAATGCTCTTTCCCGGGGTTGCTTTGATATCTTGTCACCATGCCTACGGCGAAGCAGATATCCGGTCTTTTGCACAGCATTGCATACATGAGGCTTCCTACAGCCGAAGCATAATGAATGCCCTTCATGTTATCCATCTCTTTTTGTGTCTTGGGACACATTTCTTTGGATAGATGGATTCCGTATCTGAAAGGTACAAAACCTTTTTTGGGATCTTGCATGCTGACTCTCTTCAAAACGATGTCTATATATGAGGCTTGCAAAAGCCCGATCATCATTTTCTTGAGATCTCGAGTGATCTTGATCCCTAGGATGTGACCGGCTTCTCCCAAGTCCTTCATATCAAACTATTTTGACAGCCATGCCTTTACGTCTGACAACATCTTTACATCATTCCCGATGAGCAGAATGTCGTCTACGTATAATACTAGAAATTCCAAGGCAGTTCCGTCACACCATTTGTAAACACAACTTTCAAAATTATTTTGATCAAAACCGTAGGATTTTATAACTTGATCAAAAAATAGATTCCAAGCACGGGATGCTTGCTTTAGCCCATAAATGGACTTATTTAGCTTGCAAACCAGATGCTCTCTGCCTTTTTCAATGAAGCCTTTGGGTTGTTGCATATAGATTTCCTCATCAAGACTTCCGTTAAGGAAAGCTGTCTTGACATCCATCTGCCAGATCTCAAAATCTAGGTGCACAACAATCGACAAGAGAATGTTGATGGACTTGAGCATGGCTACGGGCGAAAAGGTTTCCTCATAGTCGATCCCTTCTTTCTTAGTGTACCCTTTCGCCATGAGTCTCGCTTTAAAAGTTTCAACTTTTCCGTCCGGTCCCCTCTTTCTCTTGTATACCCACTTACATCCAATGGGCCTTACCCCATTAAGTGGTTCGACTAGCTCCCACACTTTATTGTGACCCATTGAACCCATCTCGACTTCCATTGCGGTTTGCCAAGATTTTGCATCCTTGTCTTGGATTGCCTCTTTGTAGGACCATGGATCTGATTCTTCTCCTGAGATCAAGTCCGAGGAATCTCCTATCCACAAGAATCGCTCGGGTTGCCTAACAACCCTCCCACTACGACGAGGTTCCAGTTGTGTAGGTGTGACGCTTGGTACGTCGTCTTGTACAGTTGGCAATGGAGTCGGCCCCCTAAGTTCTTCTAAGGTAATCTCTCTTCTAGGCTTTTTATCGTTCATATAGTCTTCTTCCAAAAATCTAAGTGTGTACTGATTACAACCTTTAAATCTTCGGGACCATAGAACATGCATCCCTTTGTTCCTTCGGGGTACCCTATAAACAACCTTAATTCCGAACGTGCATCCAATTTACCAGCTTCCTTGTCCAACACGTATGCCGGACTCCCCCATATCGTCATGTGTCCTAAGCTGGGCTTGCGCCCTATCCACAATTCCCTAGGGGTTTTGGGAACCGATTTGGATGGCACTAAGTTTAGAATATAAGCTGTTGTTGGGATATTTTAGTTTTGATAAATTATGCCAAAACATTATTAACTTGTGTTATTCAAGCTAATCTACAGATAACAAGTTAAGGGGGAATGAGAGAACAAATTGAGGGGGAACTCATGAAATCAGAAGAAGATGATCGTGATCAGAGGAGGCTGCAGACGAGACTGATCGAGATTAGATGAATTAGATGAGTTCTGGAGTTAGCTGATGTGCTGAGCAAAATCAGAAGAGAAGAAAAGCTAAAGCCAGCAAATCAGAAGAGAAGGTTGCAGATCAGAAGATGAGCAAAAGAGACTGATCAAGATCAGACGTGATCGAGATCAAATATGAAGATGAGCAGATGAGACTGATCGAGATCAGATATGATAATCTGATATGCTAACCTGGTGAAGATGACCTGGTGCTATCCTGAGATGAACCTAAAGATATGTTGATCAGATCAGTCGAGCTGATCAGATCAGACAAGAAGAAATCAGATAGCCTGAGTCAAGTGACCTGAGGGTCAGGATGTCTGAATTCAGAAGAGCTGAACTCAGTAAGCCTGAGTGTCAGTATGCCTGATCAGACAAGGTCCGCTGAAGAGAAGTCTGCTGAATCAAGAACCCTGAGTAACCTGAGACTCAGATAACCTGAAGGCTCAGATAACCTGAAGGCTCAGATAACCTGAAGGCTCGGATAACTTGAAGGTTCAGATAGCTCAGATAACCTGAAGGCTCAGATAACCTGAAGGTTCAGATAGGTCAGATAACCTGAAGGCTCAGACAGAACTGAAGATCCTGAGACTCAGAAGATCCTGAAGAATATAGCCGTTAGAGACTCAGAAGAAACTGAAGAATATAGCCGTTAGATTCAGCTGACGTGGACCTATGAGAGGAAGACGACAAGCCTGAAAAAGCTGCAAAAAGCTACAGGGTAATATGGATTTGAATGTGATTATCTCCAACGGTAACATTCAAATCCACACTATAAATACAAGTTCTTCCTTCATTATCAAGTGTGGATGAATGTGGAAGAGTGTGGAGAATGTAGCAAATGATGCTACAGAGCTAAGAAGATATGGGTTCCAGCAGTTCCCAGCCAAGGTCATGTGCCAGATGATGCGAGTCCTGAAATATGGCCTGATCGTAGCACGGCTAAGGCATTCAACACAAGGCACGTTGAAAGGAATTGTGCTCCCGATCCTATATACTCAAGCATTCCCACCATAGAACACAGAGCTAGAAATACACACATATATTCAAGAGTGTTCTACCCTAGATCTAAGCACAAATGATATATCCTAAGCTTAGAGAGATTTTCCCATCCTTAACATTGAGGCTAAACAAATGTAAGGGAAAATCTCAACCTAGTTGGAAACTAAACAAATCTTTACCCAAACCCAAAGGTTAGGTTATGTTTGTATTATTCTCAAGATTTTAGACTAGGGATTCTAGTTTCTGATTTCTGGGTTCGGTTGAGTGTGAACTCGGTAAACATCTAGCAATCCCGAAAGGGAGGGTAGGCGATCCCGTGAGGGAGATAAGTCTCGTTTGAGTGTGAACTCGATAAACATCTATAGGCAATCCCGTGAGGGAGATAAGTCTCGCAGGTTAAGTTTGGTTAAGTTGGTGCCCCGAAAGGGAAGAGTGGATGTAGGGCGGGTTTCGTCCGAACCACTATAAAATTGTGTGTTCTTTACTGCTTTATGTTCTTACTTGCCATATGCATTCGATTACAAGAAAAACAACACAGATCGTTCTTAAAAGAAAAAAAAATTGGTATAACCATTCCCTCACCCCTGTTTTATATGCATCGCCATAAAATGTTCGCTTCCGTACGCGCCCAAAATGTTTTTCAAACTCGGGACCTACAACTACTGCTTGCAAGGCATAACCCCATAACGATTTTGGTAAATCCGCGTAACTCATCATTGATCTCACCATTTCTAGAAGCGTTATGTTTCTTCGTTCTGCAACCTCGTTTTGTTGAGGGGTACCGGGTGCAGTCAACTGGGATGCAATCCCTTCATCAGACAGGTAGTTCAGAAATTCATCAGGTTGAGGTATTCGCCTCCACGATCAGATCGTAGAAACCACTTCTTTAGCTCTAAGCCCCTTGGCTCCAAATGCCCTCTTAGTCATCTTACTCTCCAAGCATGATTCGCAAGTTGGAAATGGTTCAATCAGAAGGGACTCCAATGAACCATCTTGGACCAACCTTTGGATCCTTTTCGGGTTAATATGACCTAATCTTAGATGCCAAAGAAGTGTCTCGTTCACATTAATCAAACGTTTTCTTTTACTTGAAACAAAAGATGTGTAACAGGATGCATTTTGTGAGTAATGTGCACAGTTAATAATGTAGAGATTGTTCTTTAAAGTTCCATGACAGATAACCATATCGTTACGAAAAACAGTAACATTTTTATTAAAACGAACAGAATATCCATCAGCAAATAGTTTTGAAACAGAAATAAGGTTTTTTCGGAAAACAGAAACATAAAGAACATCTCTTAAAATTAAGCTCATGTCTTCAAAAAACTGGTGCACGTCTCCCACTGCTTCAGCTGCCACTCTCGTAGCATCGCCTAGCGTGATAAGGATCTCTCTCCCACTAAGTTGTCGGGTCCGCTTGAACCCCTGTAATGTGAAACAAACATGATCAGTGGACCCCGTATCCATCACCCACGAATGGGTAGCATATGCCGCTAAACAAGTTTCAACAACTAGTGCGTGAGAATTACCTTTCTTTCCATTCCGCTTGGGATTGGAACAGACCCACCTCCAATGTCCTCTCTTGCCACACTTGTACTTAAACTTTCATCTTTGAAGTTTGAATAGAAATGGTTTATCCTTTTTGTCTCTTCATTTATCTTACCACCAATTGGCCTAGAAAAAAAAGAGGACCTTTTTGTAGCCATGTTCACTTTCTTGCGCTAATTGTCCTCTTCGACCAATGTAAGGGCTCTTACAAGATCATCCACAGTGAAGTCCATATCTTCCATTAGATACTTTACATAAGGATGATCGTAGCTCTTTGGCAGAGAATTGAGTATGACATCAACCTTGCTTTTGAAGTCATATTTTTCGCCAAGATATGCAAGCTCTTCAAGGAGAACCATAACCCTAAGGACATGTTCTTTTGCAGTCATTCCTTCTTCCATTTTCAGCTTGACCACGTCATGCTTAATGCTTTGGATTGCTATATGGGCCGGATGTGCAAACATCGCTTCGAGGTTTATCATAATTTCTGCAGCTGATACAAATCCTTGATGAAGACGTTTTAGCAAATCCGACATTTGTGTCAAGATTATGTCTTTTATCAATTCATTTGCCAGCTCCCATTCATTATATTCTACCTCTTCCCATATACTAGCACCCTCAGCTGGTTTTACGGGTTTTGGTGCATTAAGTACCCAATTGGACTCATGCGAAGCAAGAGCATTCATAAGGTTTAGTTTCCAAACAAATAGTTATCTCCAGTAAGCAAATTGTCTTTCAGTATATTGAACAGTGGATTAAAAGGTTGTGACATGATGAAACTGAAAATAAACATGTATTTGTGTCAATATCCGAATCAACACAAAAATATCACATAATTCAATCACATGATTCATATTAGAATCTCAAAAAAATATGAACATGTATCAGTCAACATCTCAAAACAGTTTTAAATGAGCCTCTTGGGAGGTTCATCATTTAAATCATATTCAAGCAGGTTCCAAACAAGATCAGTTACGCCTTTAATTAAAGAATTAATTAATAGTTGGCTCCCACTTGACCAATACAAAATTGAAAGGGACTTCGGCGAATTATATGCATATCAATTTTGTACTTAAGTAATAACAATGATTAAATACAAAATTACTACTTCGTTTTGATCGAGCCTCTTGGGAGGGTCATCGTCGCCACTAATTATAATCCACAATCATCCTTTTGAGAATTTATTCTTGTGAAAGCTTTCTTTTGGCCGTCCCTTAGGGGAATTTCTCCAAAAGATTTCACAAATAAATAAATCATGGAGGTCAATAATTAATTCGATTCAAAACTGAGTTAATTGTTTAAAACATACTTAGTAATTTTTGAATTTTTGAGATTTTTCATTGAGCAATTCTCATGCAAACACATTTAAACAAATTAAATAAAGCATAAGAAAATACAACGATAAATCAAGCAAAGCAGAAAATAAACATATTGGGTACATATTATCCAATTGTCATGGTTTTATTTTCCTTGGCTTGATTTTGAAGAAACGTCGTCTTGAATTTCTCCCACTCGTTCATCTCGAGAAAAAATTCAGTCACGAATCGCCATGCCAAAATAGCTTCGCGGCCAGGATCTGCGCCCGCATCGGCCTACCCGCTGTAACCCGAAACATCGCGCCCGTCCCTAAGTGTATATTTCCTTCGTAAACTTCGGCAGCCTCGGCGAGGCGGTGGGAGGTCGCGCTTGCTCTGTCACATGTCCTTCCGTCAGCTTCGCCCGTCGCCGCCCGCCGGTCCTCGTCTTTGCCTTGCCCATCGTCTTGCCCGTCTTGCCTTCGCCCGTCGCTTCGCCAGTAGCGCGTCGGGCTCGACCCTCGCTGGCTCTTTGCGCCCGCGTAAATGCCTTGGCTGACCCGCAGCGGCGTCGCAGGCATGCCTCACCAGCACGTTTCACGCGATGCACATCGCTGCTTGTCTTCGATTAAAGGTCGTTTCAACTCCTCGTTTCCGTCTTCGTCTTCGATCGGTTACAATTTATTTAACGGAAAAATAAATAAACCTAAATCTAGACTAGTCTATTACATTGAACAAATCAAATAGCCTAATCTACTCGTGGATTTTCTCACGAGAAAAATAAATTTGAACGAGTCGAATTAAAACCAAAAACATACGCATGAAAATTAAACACATTAAATACAATGACAATTGGATACCTGCAAAACAGATCTAACAATTCTACTATCCAATTTTCAATAAAATTTAATGCCCAACATAATTTAAATATCAATTTAAAAGCAGAGCTCAAAACCGAGGCTCTAATACCAGTTTTTGGGAAATAAGGGGTGCCCGGATCTATTCGAGATGAATTTAAATACATATTTAAATTAATCAATTAATTACTAGCATGAATTAATCCAAAATAAATTCAACATAATAATTAAACAAGTAAATAAGCAACATGCGTACACGTAATCCACGTAAATCCTAAGCATGCGGAATCTAGGAGTTACGTAATTACTTACCTCTTGTAGAAACAATCGTTGAGACGATGGATCTACCCAAAGTGCCTTCCCAAATATGTCCCACGTCCACGAACGTAATCCGGTGGAAGGATTCTCAACGAATGATTTTAATTTAAAGGAGAAAAATAAAAATATTTTGCTACCACGTTTGTGGATTTCTAATTTTTCCAACAAATGGAATTACATTGGGGATGAAAAATTCATCCCCTATTTATAACAAGGGGTTGGACGAAAATTTTGGCTTATGGGACTATTGGGAAATTTCTTTGCTTCTTCCTCAAGATACAATCTTGAATATATCCAATATATTCTAATTCCCAAAATATCTCCCAACAAAATCTTCTCCTCATTTTGCCTTGCATATTTTCGAAAAATACCTATTAATGGGGAAGGAAAAAAGATCTTTGACTTATCTTGAATTTTTGGGATAAACTTGTATCTCAAGAATATTTATTCCATAAAAATCTTTTCAAGAAAATCAAGAAAGTCTTTTCTCCCTCCTTCTTAATATTTTCGAAAATATTGGGGAAAAATAAGGCAAAATATTTTCTTCTCCTTTTCATTAATTGGACTTTAATTTGGGCTATTTGAGGGGCCTTTAGGAGAATTAAGATTGTACCTCCAATGGGCTATGAAGTTTTAATATTTAGCCAAAATATTATTCAAGTCCATTAATATTAATTTACTCCACTATAAAATTAATATTGAACTATCCATCTTAACCCACATTACGACTTCACAATAATATGGCTCCCCGTCATTATTTCCCGTGTTTAAGATTATCTTAGTCCACAAATTAATTAAGCCACTGAACAAGCCTTATATTAATTAATATCTTTGTCCTTGGAGTAAAGACAGCTCAACATTATTTTTCATACCAGAAATAAATTTCCACTTGCAAGATTTGGTATGATAATGATTCTGAGCCCACCAAGGGGACAAATCAAGCAAGACGTGCTTGCACATGATTCTCCGTATTAAATCTTAGCGATCGTCGTGTAACTAATAATATTGCCCAAGGTATAAGGTATCGAACCGCACTGATTCTCTTCCCATCATAAGTCAAAGCAATAGTTATTAATTTCACAGGATCCTATTTAAGGAACGGAGATTAAGAAATAACGTACCACAGAGGTCTAATTCTTGTATATTCAGTACCGAAGAATTTGTCATCATGTAGGTCCTATTCAGCGCATCGTTATGCACTAGTGTAATCTCTTAGTCAAGACAAGCCAATCTGAGTCTTACACTTCAACCTTTCATGATGGATTGTTCAATTCCATCTGGGTTGTGAATTTGTACTTAATCACGACAGACTGTTAATTTGATCTTCTGTGATCTGGTATTACCAAATTAACTTCAATGTGATGTACACTTTCTTATCAAACGGGTTTGCAATAAATATATATAACATTCATTCATATTCAGTGCAACAGTGATAAATAATTTATTTCAGTAGATAAATAAGAAATTCAGTTTGGTTTGGTTATACAAAGTAAAAAGCATATTTTTCAGTGTAACCCAAACACCTAGCAGATCCATTCACAAAGGGTCTGCTTCAGAGCACATTCGAGAGAAATGTGGAAGGAATGGGTGTCAAGACCGTTGCCAATCTTCTTTGAGTATAAGTGGGAGAAATATTATTAGGTTCGTGTAGGTGACATTAGATGTCACATAGAACACGAGACATGTTGTAGTATACTTAAAAGCAGACTTTGAGTATAAGTGGGAGATTGTTGGGGTTATACTGAAAATTATGCTTTTTACTTTGTATAACCAAACTGAATTTCTTGTTTATTTACTAAAATAAATTATTTATCACTGTTGCACTAAATATGAATGAATGTTATATATATTTATTGCAAACCTGTTCGATAAGCGAGTACGTATTACATTGAAGTTAATTTGGTGATATCAGATTACAGAAGATCAAAATTGTATTGAACTATCTTGAAAACAACATCAATAATTAAAAAGTACTTACACTCTCACTATCATATTGTTTGTAAAATACCTTAAAAAATATTTAAACTTTGAATTCGATTCTCAAACTTTACATGTGAATTTAGGCATACATTTAAGACTTGCTCGTACTCCACTTTAATGAAAAAATTGCCAAAATATTATCTATAATTTTTCTTTTTAGAAACAGACTATTTAACTTTAGAAAATCAACTAAAATACTTAGACTTCTCAATAAATTCTCAAAATTTATCAGTAGGCACTAAACTTCATATAGAATATGGAACTATAAAGTTTTAGTCAAAAATCTTGATAAAAATATGATAATCGTGGTCATATTTCCAGAACAGTTCATACAATTTCATCACTATCACTTAAGAAATTGAAATAAAATACCTAAACATAGAAATAAAACATCATTTTCTCCATATATGATCCTCATCAAGCCTAAAACACTTTTATGCCAAGTCCCATATATATATACAAGCCCAAGGTTCTTTAGTCTTAAAATTTCCAAAACGTAAAACTGTTTGGCATGTTTACTTGTATAATTTTTAACTCCTGTTACTCTACATTTCACAAAACATTTCACACATATTTTACATATTTTTCTAACTTTTAAAAGTTTGGCAAAAATGTTGTGAAAGCGATTCTTCCCATTTTGACCTAGTTTTTTATACATTAACTTGTTGGTGTTATACTGAAAAGTATATTTTTTACTTTGTATAACCAAACTGAATTTCTTATTTATTTGTTGAAATAAATTATTTATCACTGTTGCATTAAATATGAGTGAATGTTATATATATTTACTGCATACCTGTTCAATAAACAGTATGTGTTACATTGTAGTTAATTTGGTGATACCAGATCACGGAAGATCAAATTAACAGTTCCTCGTAACTAAGTACAAATTCACAACCCAGATGGAAATGAACAATCCATCATGAAAGGTTGAAGTGTAAGACTCAGATTGACTTGTCTTGACCAAGATATTACACTAGTGCATTATGATGCGCTGAATAGGACCTACAGAAGGATAAATTCTTCGGTACTAAATATACAAGAATTAGACCTCAGTGGTTCATTATTTCTTAGTCTCCGTTCCTTAAATAGGATCGTGTGAAATTAATAACTATTGTTTTGACTTATGATGGGAAGAGAATCAATGCGATTCGATACCTTATATCTTGGGCATTATTATTGATTACACAACGATTGCTAAGATTTAATACGGAGAATCGTGTGCAAGCACGCCTTGCTTGATTTGTCCCCTTGGTGGGCTCAGAATCTTTATCATACCAAATCTTGCAAGTGGAAATTTATTTCCGGTATGGATAATAATGTTGAGCTGTCTTTACTCCAAGGACAAAGATATTAATTAATATAAAGTCTGTTCAGTGGCTTAATTAATTAATGGACTAAGATAATCTTAAACACGGGAAATAATGATCGGGAGCCATATTATTGTGAAGTCGTAATGTGGGTTAAGATGGATAGTTCAATATTAATTTTATAGTGGAATAAATTAATATTAATGGGATTGAATAATACTTTGGCTAAATATTAAATTTTCATAGCCCATTGGAGGTCCAATCTTAATTCTCCTAAAGGCCCCTCAAATAGCCCAAGTTAAAGTCCAATTAATGAAAAGGAGAATAAAATATTTTACCTATTTTTTCCATGATAATTTTCGAAAAAAATAGGTAGGAAAGAGAAAAAGATTTTTTCTTTATTTTCTTGGAAAGATCTTATGGAATAAGTATTCTTGAGATACAAGTTTATCCCATAAATTCAAGAAAGGAAAAAGATCTTATTTCTTCCCTACTTGGATGAAATTTTCGAAAATTGAGGAGAAAGAAAGGAGGAGAAAATTTTGTTGGGAGATATTTTGGGAAATAAAATATATTGGATATATTCTATATTGTATCTTGAGGAAGAAACAAGGAAATTTACCAATGCCCAACTTAACCAAAATTTTCGTCCCCCCTAGTCCTATAAATAGGGGATGAATTTTTCATCCCCAATGAAATTCCATGTGTTGGAAAAATTAGAAATCCACAAAGGTGGTGGCAAATATTTTTAATTTTCTCCTTTAAATTAAAATCATTCGTTGAGAATCCTTCCACCGGATTACGTTCGTGGACGTGAGACATATTTGGGAAGGCTCTTTGGATTGATCCATCGTCTCAACGGTTGTCTCTACAAGAGGTAAGTAATCTCGTAACTCCTAGATTCCGCATGCTTAGGATTTACGTGGATTACGTGTACGCATGTTGCTTATTTATTTGTTTAATTATTATGTTGAATTGATTTAGGATTAATTCATGTTAGTAATTAATTGATTAATTTAAATATGTATTTAAATTCACCTCGAATAGATCCGGGCACCCCTTATTTCCCTACACTAGGTTGTCTTCCGATGCAATCTTTGCCACTTCTATGTCTCATCTCTTAACGATTTCTCGTATAAGATGGTATTTTTTTTCTATGTGTTTGCTGGCCTTGTGGGCTCTCGGTTCCCAAGAATTTGCAACTGCTCCGGCGTTATCACAGTAAACCGTGATTGTGCTGGGCAAATCCAGAACAACGTACAAATCCACTAGGAAGTTCTTGAGCCAAACCGCTTATTTCGCCGCTTCACAAGCGGCTACGTATTCGGCTTCCATGGTAGAATTTGCAATGCATTTCTGCTTAACGCTTCACCATGTCATGGCTCCTCCCCCATGCAAAACACACTACCCGAGGTTGACTTTCTGGAATTCATGTTTGATTGGAAATCTGAGTCCGTGTAACCGATGGGGATTAGACTGTCTGATTGATAAACTAACATTCTGTCCCGTGTCCTCTTCAGGTACTTCAGAATGTTCTTGACTGCGGTCCAATGCTCTTTCCCAAGGTTGCTTTGATATCTTGCCACCATGCCTACGACAAAGCAGATATCCGGTCTCGTGCACAGCATTGCATACATGAGGCTTCCTACAGCCGAAGCATAAGGAATGCCCTTCATGTCATCTATTTCCTTTTGTGTCTTGGGACACATCTCCTTGGATAGATGGATTCCGTGTCTGAAAGGCACAAAGCCTTTCTTGGAATCTTGCATGCTGAATCGCTTCAAAACAGTGTCTATATATGAGGCTTGCGAGAGTCCGATCATTCTTTTCCTGCGATCTCGAGTGATCTTGATCCCTAGGACGTGACTGGCTTCACCTAAGTCCTTCATATCAAACTGTTTTGATAGTCATGCCCTTACGTCTGACAACATCTTTACATCGTTCTCGATGAGCAGAATGTCGTCTATGTATAGTACCAAGAATACCAAGGCAGTTCCGTCACGCTTCTTATAAACATAACTTTCGAAATTATTTTGATCAAAACCATAGGATTTTATAATTTTATCAAAACACTGATTCCAAGCACGGGATGCTTGCTTTAGTCCATAAATGGACTTCTTTAGCTTGCAAACTAGATGCTCTTGGCCTTTTTCAATGAAGCCTTCGGGTTGTTGCATATAGATTTCTTCGTCAAGACTTCCATTGAGGAAAGCGGTCTTGACATCCATTTGCCAGATCTCAAAATCTAGGTGCGCAGCAATCGACAAGAGAATGTGGATGGATTTGAGCATGGCTACGGGCGAAAATGTTTCCTCATAATCGATTCCTTCTTTCTGAGTGTACCCTTTTGCCACGAGTCTTGCTTTAAAGGTTTCAACCTTTCCGTCTGGTCCCCTTTTTCTCTTGTATACCCACTTGCATCTAATGAGTTTTACCCCATTAAGTGGTTCGACTAGCTTCCACACTTTATCATGATCCATTGAACCCATCTCGGCTTCCATTGTGGTTTGCCAAGAATTTGCATCCTTATCTTGGATCGCCTCGTTGTGGGACCATGGATCTGATTCTTCTCCTGAGATCAAGTCCGAGGACTCTCCTATCCCCAAGAATCTTTCGGGTTGTCTGACAACCCTCCCACTACGACGAGGTTCTGGTTGTGTAGATGTGACACTTGGTACATCATCTTGTACAGTTGGCAACGGAGTTGGCCCCCTAAGTTCTTCTAAGGTAATCTCACTTCTAGGCTTTTTATCGTTCATATAGTCATCTTTCAAAAATCTAAAGTGCGTACTAATTACGACCTTTTGATCTTCGGGACCATAGAACATGCATCCCTTTGTTCCCTCGGGGTACCCTATAAATAAACTTAATTACGAACGTGCGTCCAATTTACCAGCTTCCTTATCCAACATGTATGTCGGACACCCCCAGATCCTCATGTGTCCTAAGCTGGGCTTGCGCCTCGTCCACAATTCTCTAGGGGTTTTGGGAACCGATTTGGATGGCACTAAGTTTAGAATATAAGCTGATGTTTGCAAGGCATAACCTCAGAATGATTTTGGTAAATCCGTATAACTCATCATTGTCCTTACCATTTCTAAAAGCGTTCTATTTCTTCGTTCTGCAACCCTATTTTGTTGAGGGGTACCGGGTGCAGTCAACTAGGATGCAATCCCTTCATCCGACAGGTAGTTCAAAAATTCATCGCTGAGGTATTCCCTCTCGCGATCGGATCGTAGAAACTTGATACTCTTTTCCTTATGATTCTTTGCTTGAGCCTTAAATTCTTTGAATTTATCAAAGGTCTCAGATTTATGCTTCGTTAGGAAAATCTACCCATAGTGTGATTAATCATCGATAAACGTAACGAAATACTCGTAGCCACCTCTAGCTTTGATTTGCATTGGACCACACACATCGGTGTGAACGATCTCCAACATTTCTTTAGCTCTAAGCCCCTTGGCTCCAAATGCCCTCTTGGTCATTTTACCCTCCAAGCATGATTCGCAAGTTGAAAATGGTTCAATCCAGAGGGACTCCAATGAACCGTCTTGGACCAACCTTTGGATCCTTTTCGGGTTAATATGAACTAATCTTAGGTGCCAAAGAAGTGTCTCTTTCACGTCAGTCGAACATTTTCTTTTATTACTAGAAATAGTAGATGTGTTATAGGATGCATTATGTGAGTGATGTGCATAGTTAATAATATAGAGATTGTTCCGTAAAGTTCCATGACAGATAACCACATCGTTACGAAAAATAGTAACATGTTTATTAAAACGAACAGAATATCCATCAGCAAATAGTTTGGAAACATAAATAAGGTTTTTGCGAAAAATAGGAACATAATGAACATCTCTTAAAATTAAACTCTTGTCTTCAAAAGACAGGTGCACGTCTCCCACTGCTTCAGCTGCCACTCTCGTAGCATCGCCTAGCGTGATGAGAACTTCACTTCCACTAAGTTGTCGGGTCCGCTTGAACCCCTGTAATGTGAAACAAACATGATCAGTGGACCCGTATCCACGAATGGGTAGCATACGCCGCTAAACAAGTTTCAACAACTAGTGCGTGAGAATTACCTTTCTTTCCATTCCGCTTGGGATTGGAACAGGCCCACCTACAATGTCCTCTCTTGCCACATTCCAAACTGATCCTTGTACTTAGACTTTCATCTTTGAAGTTTGAATAGAACTGGTTTATCTTTTTTGTCTCTTCATTATTCTTACCACCAATTGGCCTAGAACGAGAAGAAGACCCTTTTGTAAGCATGTTCACTTTCTTGCGCTCAATGTCCTCTTCGACCAATTCAAGGGCTTTTACAAGATCATCCACAGTAAAGTTCATATTTTCCATTAGATACTCTACATAAGGATGATCATAGCTCTTTGGCACAGAACTGAGTATGAAATCAATCTTACTTTTGAAGTCACATTTTTCGCCAAGATATGCAAGTTCTTCAAAGAGAACCATAATCCTAAGAACGTGCTCTTTTTCAATCATTCCTTCTTCCATTTTTAGCTTGACCATGTCATGCTTAATGCTTTGGATTGCTATATGGGCCGGATGTGCAAACATCGCTTCGAGATTTCTCATAATGTCTGCAGCTGTTGCGAATCCTTGATGAAGACGCTTTAACAAATCCGACATGTGTGTCAAGATTATGTCCTTTATCAATTCAATTGCCAGCTCCCATTCATTATATTCTATCTCTTCCCATATACTAGCACCCTTAGCTGGTTTTTCGGGTTTTGGTGCATTAAGTACCCATTTGGATTCATGCGAAGTAAGGTCATTCCTAAGGTTTTGTTTCCAAACAAAATAGTTTTCTCCAGTAAGCAAATTGTCTTTCAGTATATTGAACAGTGGATTAAAAGGTTGCGACATGATGATACTAAAAATAAACATGCATTTGTGTCAATGTCCGGATCAACACAAAGAAAATCACATAATTTTGATCACATGATTCATATTGAAATCTCAAAAAAATATGAATATGCATCAGCCAACATCTCAAAACAGTTTTACATGAGCCTCTTGGGAGGGTCATCATTTAAATCACATTCAAGCAGGTTACAAACAAGAACAGTTACAGACCTTTAATTTAAAAAAAAATTAATAGTTGGCTCTCACTTGACCAATACAAAATTGACAGGGACTTCGGCGAAGTATATGCATATCAATTTTATACCTAAGTAATAACCATGATTAAATACAGAATTACTACTTCGTTTTGATCGAGCCTCTTGGGAGGCTCATCATCGCCACTAATAATAATTCACAATCATCCTTTTGAGAATTTATTCATGTGAAAGCTTTCTTTTGGACGTCCCTTAGGGGAATTTCTCCAAAAGATTTCACAAATAAATAAATCATGGAGGTCAAAATTAATTCGATTCAAAAACCGAATTAATTGTTTGAAACATACTTAGTAATTTTTGAATTTGAGATTTTTCGTTGGGCAATTCTCACGCAAACACATTTAAACAAATTAAATAAAGCATAAGAAAATACAACAATAAACCAAGCAAAATAGAAAATAAACATATTGGGCACAAATTATCTAATTGTCATGGTTTGATTTTCCTTGTCTTGATTGTGAAGAAACACCGTCTTGAATTTCTCCCACTCGAACGTCTCGAAAAGTCACGTCTCGTGCACCGACCAGCTCGCGGGTCGAGGTACACGCCTTGCACCCAACCCGGTCGTGTAAACTGTGCCCGTGCGCACGCGCCAAGCGCCCAGCGCACGTCGCCTAGGCGAAAATTGGCGGTCTCGGCAGCACTCGACAGGGCACCGTGCGTGCCCGCGCGCGCCTGTGCCCGCCTTTGTCTGCGTCACGTCCATCCCGCGTGTGTCCTTGCGCATGCCCGCCTGCTCCACTTCGCCCGTCCACACACTGTGTCGAGCGCGCCTGTGCGCGAGCCTGTGCACTCCGCTAGATCCTCGCGCGCGCTCGGCCCTCAGCCTCGCCCCACGCCCGTGTGCGCCCGCCAACATCCGTGTCACGCGTGTGTCTCCCTTGGCACATTTTGCGCGATACACGCTGCTTGCGCCCGTTCCGATCCGTTTTAATTTCTCGCCTCCGTCTTCGTCTTCGATCATGTTACAATTTATTTTACAAAAATAAATAAACCTAAATCTAGACTTGTCTATTAAATTGAACAAATCAAATAGCCTAATCTACTCATGGATTTTCTCACGAGAAAAACAAATTCGAACGAGTCGAATTAAAACCAATCATACGCATGAAATAAATAAACACATTAAATACCATGACAATTGGACACCTGCAAAACAGATCTAACAATTCTACTATCCAATTTTCAATAAATTTAATGTCCAACAAATTTAAATAATAATTTAAATACAGAGCTCGAAACTGAGGCTCTGATACCAGTTGTTGGGAAATACGGGGTGCCCGGATCTATTTGAGATGAATTTAAATACATATTTAAATTAGTCAATTAATTACTAACATGAATTAATCCTAAATCAATTCAACATAATAATTAAACAAGCAAATAAGCAACATGCGTACACGTAATCCAAGTAAATCCTAAGCATGCGGAATCTAGGAGTTACGAGATTACATACCTCTTGTAGAGACAACCGTTGAGACGCTGGATCAACCCAAAGAGCCTTCCCAAATATGTCCCACGTCCACGAACGTAATCCGGTAGGAGGATTCACACGAACGATTTTAATAAAAGAGAAAAATAAAATATTATGCCACCACCTTTGTGAATTTCTAATATTTCCAACACATGAAATTACATTGGGGATGAAAAATTCATCCCCTATTTATAGAGCAAGGGGGGGGGGAGGAAAATTTAGGTCAAATTGGGCCATTGAGAAATTTCCTTGCTTCTTCCTCAAGATACAATCTTGAATATATCCAATATATTATATTTCCCAAAATATCTCCCAACAAAATCTTCTACTCCTTCTTGCCTTGCTCATTTTCTAAAATTCTAATTAAATAGGGAAGGAAAAATATCTCTGACTTTTCTTGAATTTATGGGATAAACTTGTATCTCAAGAATAGTTATTCCATAAAATCTTTCCAAGAAAATCAAGAAAATATTTTCTTTCTCCTCTTAATATTTTCGAAAATATTGGAAAATTAAGGCAATAATATTTTCTTCTCCTTTTCATTAATTGGACTTTAATTGGGCTATTTGAGGGGCCATTAGGAGAATTAAGATTAGACCTCCAATGGGCTATGAAACTTTAATATTTAGCCAAAATATTATTCAAGCCCATTAATATTAATTTATTCCACTATAAAATTAATATTGAACTATCCATCTTAACTCATATTACGACTTCACAATAACATGGCTCTCGGTCATTATTTCCCGTGTTTAAGATTATCTTAGTCCACTAATTGATTAGGCCACTGAACAGGCTTTATATTAATTAATATCTTTGTCCTTGGAGTAAAGACAACTCAATATTATTATCCATATCATAAATAAATTTCTACTTGCAAGATTTGGTATGATAAAGATTATGAGCCCACCAAGGGGACAAATCAAGCAAGCCGTACTTGCACCCGATTCTCCGTATTAAATCTTAGCAATCATTGTGTAACTAATAATATTGCCCAAGATATAGGGTATCGAATCGCGTTGATTCTCTTCCCAACATAAGTCAAAGCAATAGTTATTAATTTCACACGATCCTATTTAAGGAACGGAGATTAAGAAACAACGAATCACTGAGGTCTAATTCTTGTATATTCAGTACCGAAGAATTTATCCTCATGTAGGTCCTATTCAGCGCATCATAATGCACTAGTGCAATCTCTTGGTCAAGACAGGTCAATCTGAGCCTTACACTTCAACCTTTCACGATGGTTTATTCATTTCCATCTAGGTTGTGAATTTGTACTTAGTTACGAGGAACTGCTAATTTGATCTTCCGTGATCTGGTATCACCAAATTAACTACAATGTAACACATACTGTTTATGCAGTAAATATATATAACATTCACTCATATTTAATGCAACAGTGATAAATAATTTATTTCAGCAAATAAATAAGAAATTCAGTTTGGTTATACAAAGTAAAAAATGTACTTTTCAGTATAACACCAACAAGTTAATGTATCAAAAACTAGGTCAAAATGGGAAGAATCACTTTCACAACATTTTTGCCAAACTTTTAAAAGTTAGAAAAATATGTGTGAAATGTTTTGTGAAATGTAGAGTAATAGGAGTTAAAAATTATACAAGTAAACATGCCAAACTGTTTTACGTTTTGGAAATTTTAAGACTAAAGAACCTTGGGCTTGTATATATATATGGGACTTGGCATAAAAGTGTTTTAGGCTTGATGAGGATCATATATGGAGAAAATGATGTTTTATTTCTATGTTTAAGTATTTTATTTCAATTTCATAAGTGATAGTGATGAAATTGTATGAACTGTTCTGAAAATATGACCACGATTATCATATTTTTATCAAGATTTTTGACTAAAACTTTATAGTTCCATATTCTATATGAAGTTTAGTGCTTACTGATAAATTTTGAGAATTTATTGAGAAGTCTAAGTATTTTAGTTGATTTTCTAAAGTTAAATAGTCTGTTTCTAAAAAGAAAAATTATAGATAATATTTTGGCAATTTTTTCATTAAAGTGGAGTACGAGCAAGTCTTATATGTATGCCTAAATTCACATGTAAAGTTTGAGAACCGAATTCAAAGTTTAAATATTTTTAAGGTATTTTACAAACAATATGATAGTGAGAGTGTAAGTACTTTTTAATTGTTGATGTTGTTTTCAAGATAGTTCAATACAGTTTTGAGATCATGAACTCGACTACTTTTCAATGGAAATAATTTGTGAAAATATTCATGGGCGTAGTACAGGGAGTCTAGAATAACATAGTCAAAATTTGTAGTCTTTGGATCATTCAAATAAGAAAAAAAATTGTCTGAAACTTTATATGTCGAAACTTAGGTCAAAATTAGAATGGTCACTTTCACGAGCCTTTTATCATACTTTTAAAGACTTAAAAAATGTGAAATGTTTATGACATATTCCTTTTACAGTGTTGTATAACATATTTAAAAATTGGAGCTTTTTGTTTAGCCAAATGAGAACCGTACCTTTTAGAAATTTGTGTGTACATTGTTGACGAAAAGGAAAACTACTACTTTCAATAATTTATTTTCCTTATTTATAAATTTCTAAAATTCATGAAAATATTTGTAGATACTCTATTTACAGTCTAGTTCCACATATTTAAAAGTGATAATTTTTTAATGTGTCTACTGGAAGTTGTACATTTTGTTAATAAAGTTGTACAATTTTGATGAGCAGTGAAGTGTGATGTGTTATTTATTAAATCTGGGAAATTCCATAAAGATACTCTACTAGGACTCATAATGAACCTTGATCTATGCTAAATGTATTACAAAGTATGTGTATTTTACAATTTTTGCATGAGTAAAAGTATTTTATTTTATTTATGCATGTAAATGTTTATCGAGTAAGTGAGGTTTACCATGCAAGTTAGCTAAGTTGATGAATGTGCATACTTTGGTGAATGATTTGGTTGATATTTGATTTAGAACTTTAATGACAATGTGTCTTACTTGAATTTTGAAAGAATTGAGAATCCAAAGGATAAAAGTCATGAACTAAGAACTTAAACAAGTTTAAAAGTTTTATTGAATGAAAAGAGTTTAAGGAAAACAAGATTGAAGCCCCATCGAACTCACTAACGATTTTAAATAAATGAATAACACTAAGTACAGTATAGATTGTGCTCTGTGCAGTGCTGCTCGGTTCCAAGGCTTGGAAGTCCCTACAAGTCATACGCAATCAAGAAGTTTATAACTTTACTGTTAAAAGTTACCAGGTGTGTGACACTATTTGTATTGCAGTGGTTAATGTAATATGGACTGTTGATGGTTTCTAAAACAAACTAAATAAATAAGTATTGAATGTTTAAGTATGATATGCATAAATATGAAGGTATGACAAGAACGAATAAATGAATGTGCATGAGTCGGTGGAGCAAATAGAGCCCACATATGAGTCAGTGAAGCAAATAGGGCCCACATACGACGAATTTATTCATAGGTCGAGCAAATAGGGCCCACCTATGACGTATTAATAAATGTTCAATTAAGCTAAGTCTTTGCAAAAAGTCATGATGGACAATTATAATTAAATAATCAAAGATGAGAAGGGGTAAAAGCCTCTAATTTTAGAATTTTGTCAATTTGTATAACAACATGCATGTTGCCCACTGAGATTTTTATCTCACACCCCAACTTTAACATTTCCAGGTTATGGTACGAAGGTCCGTGAGCTGCAGTAGATGGTCGTTTCCCCAATTGCTTTTATGTATCTAAATGAATGATTAAAGGTTAAGTTAACTGTCGAACCTTTGTTCATTAACTCCATTATCACTTCTCCCGAGAGTCATACTTGAGACTCGTCGTTGCTGCTTTTGCTAAACCTCAAATGATCTTTTGGATACGACTACCGAACTATTAAGACGTTAATTATATCTTCTGCTACAAATTAATTATATTAATGTTAAATAGATTTCATGGCTCAATTTTTTGATTCACTAAGTGACGACTCGGGTTTAGATCATCGAGATCTCAAAAGTCTACTTTCTGAATTCAGGGGCGTTACATGTAAAACAAGAATCGTAACTTTTTGAACTAGCAAAATATGGATCATAACTTTTCGGGTATGCAAAACAAATACCGTAACTTTAAAAAGTAGCAATTTCCTATAAAATTAGCCTGAATGACTCTAATTTGAGCCCAAAATTGGGGCATTTGATCTAAAATTGCTACTTTTTAAAGTTATGATCCTTTTACCAGCCCTAACTTATGATCCCAAAGTTGGTCCTTAAAAAAAATAAATTCCACACACTAACACATCATAGACATACACATACATACACTATATATATATTGATTTTCTGTAAATGTATTCAAATAAAAAAATCCATAAAGTAAAAAAAAAATCATAAAATTTATATCTTAAAAAGTCTATAAATTTTCTAATTTATTAGTTAATCTAAAAATAACAATAAAATGTGAACATTTTAAAGAGTTTGAATTAAAACAGATCAAATAAAAATTTCTAATAATTTTAAGATAATTAAAAAAAATTAATTAAAAAACTTAAAAAATTATAATAATTATGTAATCATAAAAAAATAAAACCAAATATAAATATTATATCTATTAAGATAAAATATTTAAGTAATGTGAAAATAATCGAAAAGAAATGTGGAGTTATTTAAAATTTGAAAATCATTGAGAAAATTATTCATAATTACAAGAATTAAGTAAAAAAAATATCTATAATATATATATATATATATATATATATATATATATATTCAAGACACAAAACAAAATGTAAAAAAAAATCATTAACATACAATTTTGTTTGATTTACTTGATAGTTATCAAAAGAACGTGGAATTTATTTAATAAACAAATACAAATGAATAAATTTGAGAAAAATGTCTATCCTTTAAACAATGAAATAAGGAAAAAAGTTCGTAAAAAGATTCAATATCTTTTAATAATATGGTCATTCGTACATTAATTTTTTGTTAAAATAAATAAATTATCATTCTAACATTTCACATATTGAGATTTTTTTTTAAGGATCATAACTTTAAAAAGTAGCAATTTTTGGAGGCAAACAAAGACCGTAACTTTAAAAATTAACAATTTTTGGCCAAATGATCCGATTTTAGGCTCAAATTAGGGTAATTCGGTCTAATTTAGCCTGAAACTGCTATTTTTTAAAGTTATGGTATATGTTTTTTCAGTCCTAAAAGTTACAGTCTTTGTTTTGACACCCCAAAAGTTACTGTCCTTAAAAAATATTATTTTCGCTTGAGAATGATAACAAATCTAGTAGTAATTTGTAGCCTACTAGTTGATTTACTATCAGACTTGGTTATTGAGGAAGTTTAATTGAACCCTAGATTATACTTGTTTTAACAATTAAAACCTTTTAACTTATTACTTGAAAAGTGTTACCACAAACTTGTGCACTAATTATGTGATATTAGTCAAGTTGGTTGATCTCAGTTATTTAAATCAATTTGTTATGAGGTGGCTCGAGATGTATGAATAACAATTACATACATAACGTGTTTTGAAGAAATTTTTTTTTTTCACATTCACTCTTCCTTATCAGGAGGGCACCTCCTTTTAAAATTGAGTTTAAGCACATTACATTTAATATGTAAAGCTCAAATTCATAATTTGAGATTCGTGAGATACTACTCAATACTCCATAAAAGTTAGCTAGATCACATATAATTAAGAAAAAAATGACATATATTAGGAGATAACTTTTTGAACTTTTTTTCTCTCACACAATTGGAGTTTTGAGATACTTAACAATATAAATATTTTTCACATTTTGAGTATAAAACGATATCTATATCTAATTCAAAAGACAAAGAATGTTCATATATCGCGCATCACATCAAAAGAAAAAAAATGATCGTAGTATATATAGAAAATTTCCAAAAAAGAAAAAAAGAATCATGAACAAACGAGTGCAAAAGCAAAAATACAAAAAAATATAGATAAAGTATCTTTTTCGATATAATTTAATACATTTTTTTTCCAACTAAACGAAAATAAATATTGCAAAAAACTAAACTCATAATCATTTTAAATTTATAAATGTGATAAAGTAAACACACAAAAGTAAATATTTTATTGGAAAAAAAGTAAATAACTATTGAAACCCAAATTTATATACTTTCTTTAAGTAGCTTATAAAAATACAAAAAAGAAGGGAAAAAAAAGAAGAAAAAGACAATTAATAGAAATAAAAGAAAATGGATAATCTATGTTGGCGAGAATCGCGGCTGTGAAGCAGGTGAAAAGCAACGGCTAGAGATAGTCGTATTTATTACTTCCTGCCTCAAACAATTTAATTCCTTTTTTCCACAAAAAAACGAACAAATAAAATAAAGAAAAGAGGAAAAGGGACCTGTGAAGAAAAGGGACACTGGATGGTCGCTGCTATTGGCTTCATCCATCAATATTCTTTTCAAAAAATTCTTCAAGACAAAAAGGAGAATCGAAGCTCTCAGGTTGTTCATCCAGCTCCATTGTGTAGATCAGCTCCGATTATGTGTCCTGAGTTCGATCCGCATCGACTCAATGTTGAAACCCAGTTCAGATGTTAACCCACCTCCGATGAGGGAAAAGGAGAAGGCGAAAATGTCGGGTGCACTTGCTGCATTCGAACGCCCTCGCAATTTGAATTCGAATACGGTAATGCATTTTGGAATTTGGTGGTTGATTTCCACATTTTCAGGAAGTTTATTGCGTGAGTTGAAAGGAAAGGAAAATTGGGATGCGAATGTTGGGTGTTTCTTTAGTCGCATGATTGTCGAACCAAAGTAGGATTGTTGACTAGTGCAGTAAATTCGAGTTTACACTGGTTGCCGCTTCGAATTTGGTTTAGAATTTACTGTTTTTTATAATTTTATAATTTTGGGTTTTTGGAGTGTTCAGTTTTGTGGATTGTTGCTTCTATTCATTCTATTCAACGTTCTTTGATAATTTGCAGATATTCAAGAGTGGACATCTACTAATATCTTCTAGAGGTTAGAATTCCAAACAAAATATAGGATACCTTTGCTTTTTTTACAATTTGAATTGATTACTATATTGACAAATTGCAAACATTTCATAAGTTTTCACAATGCAGAAGAAATTTGATGACTGTTCTGCTCTCAAAGGCACTCGTTAATGTATGGTCATTCATCACGCTTGTGCAATCTTTATGTTGCATAAAACAGTGGTGTCTGGTTCTGTATGTAGATTTGGATTGGGGAAATGGAAACAGAAAAACGTGGGCAACTGAATTTGGTGACATTTTCAATATTGAACTATACCAATATATGTGGGAACATTTGTCAAAATGTCTTATTGTAATTCTTTTGGTACTAAGATGTTGTTTATATACCAAAAGAACACTACCAAACAGCAACCTTCAAATATAGGCAAACCAGTCCTATGATTCTGCCTAATTAAGATCTTATTGTTTTAGAGTTTTTATGTTTTAAACATGTCTAACAAAGTCAACAATCTAAATTTAGGGAACTTCACACTTTTATATTCCACCCCCTGAGCTTGTAGTATCGAGCAATGTTTGCTGTAGAGTTGTTATCAAAGTTCAGTTTAGTTTCATTGTCCATCCCACGTAATCCTCAAGTCTTCTAGAATGATTGTCAACCTTAGAAGCCATAGTTATTAATGACGCAAGGCGCCACAAGGCGCGAAGCAGCGCCTGGCGCCTTAGGCGAGTGCGCCTTGCATCCCTGGAAAAAACAACATAAGACCTTGAAAATTTCTTAGTAAACCTAACCATGGAAGTAAACCTAAGTTAATCATACTAACATATAATTAACTAACAAGTTGAAGGTTAAAAACATATAAATCACACAAAATAAAGAGTAAAGACATAAACTTCAAACCATAGAAGTACGATAATAACAAACAGTAAATATATAGCTTAATCACGAAATTAAAGACATAAATAGCAAACTAATCATCTCCATCAACGAATTCATCAAAAGCAAACTCCTCCTCCTCCTCCTCATCATCATCATCATAACGTGGATCGTCCTCACGAAATTCTTCTTCCTCCACATCTTCACCTTCTAAGTTAAATTCAATTTCATCTTCATTTTCATCTTCATCTCTAAGGCCGCTAAAAGATAATCCTCTCACACTCACACCCACACCCTTGCCCTTGCCCTAAAAAGTGAATCTTGAAACCCTAGATGTGATTCACTTAAATATTAAGACTTAAGAGATAGTATTTTTTATAATTCTGATGTTATTTGACAAATAAAAAGATTTTTTTTTATTTCAAACCCTAGATGTACGCAAGGCACGCCTTAGGCGCGCCTTTTGTCCCAAGTCGAGGCGCCGAAAGGCGCTCCCAGGCGAGCGCCCAGAAAATCCCAACCGCCTGGTGGGCCTATGGCAGGCGAGATGGCTGGCGCCCCGAGTGCCTGGCGCCTTAGGCGCGCCTCGGGCGCGCCTCGGGCGCGCCTTTAATAGCTATGTTAGAAGCTCACAAACACGTTGGCTCCAAAATAAGCTTCTACACTTTTAGAGCCTCTTATATGTTAGAACTTAGATTTTAAAATAAGTAATCAGAATATTCAGATAAAATAAGACTATGGATCTTTTAAGATGTTAGTAAATTTTGTAGTTCAAATGGCCTAATTTAAAGGAATTTTTCTAAGATGGTAGCTTACTTTTAAGATATTTTGGAACTTATGCTCCTTCAAATTGTTTGATAATTTTTCTTAAAAAATATCTTAGATTTGGGGTTTTTTGGGTTGAAATCTATTTTACAAAATCTAGGGGATTCCGAAATCCTTATGAATAGTAATGGTGTGTGTTTGTTTGAATTTTGGCAAGGTGAAAATTATGTCAAATCATATGTGCAAGAGCAGGTGATGTATTATTTTATTATTGTTGGGTGTGATTTGATCGTAATAATTGGATAATTGAGTGAACGAGTAAAATATATATTTTTATATTATAATGTAGGGAGAGAAAGTTGGTTGTATTGATAAGTGTGATAGTAGAGTTTAAAGGATTATGAGGATAGATGCTTTAGGAATTTGAAATCTTGGTGACTCTCTCGTATATGTTGCACTTTTTGATGGATTTGGTGGATTTAGAAAGCCCAAATCAAACATCACTTTAGCTTCTAACTTTTTATTCTTTATTGACACTTATCCTCTTCTTATTTGGTCTTGTTGATGCCTGTTTTTCATCCACCTTTTAACTATCTATTTTCAGGGTTAGGATGGAAATCTTGGAAAAAGCGATGGTTTATCCTTACGCGTACCTCCTTGGTTTTCTTCAAGAATGACCCTGTTAGTTCTGTTCAGATATTTTTTTTAGAAAATGGGAAGCATATTATGTTATGTGTCCCTGATTTCAGTTTGAACTTTATGCTGATGAGTATTAAGAACTTTATTTTTTTTTATTTTTTTTATGTAGACTGCACTTCCACAGCGTGGTGGTGAAGTTAATATAACTTTGGGTGGCATTGATTTGAACAATTCAGGGAGGTATAGATAAACGTTCTGTCTTCCTCTGCAGCTTTTAATCTTAATTTAAATTCTTCTGCTAAGATTTTAAATTCTTCTGGTGTTTTGTAGTGTTGTAGTTAGAGAAGACAAGAAATTGCTGACTGTTTTGTTTCCTGATGGACGTGATGGACGAGCATTTACTCTTAAGGTGCATAGTAGATCAGAAATTCTTGTGTTTACCTCTCTCACCAAACTCTTTCCTATTTTATTTTGGTTTAATTGTATAAAACATCACGACATTTTCACGTTTTAATTACAACATATGTTTTTAAATTTGCAATTCGATACATAGACTTTTCAATTTTTGCAATTATATTATATGACTATTTCTCTGTAAGTTATGCTGACGCTGAAAATCTTTGAAAAAATTGCAAATAAATACACGACCTTTTGTTATTTTTTCAATTTAATCACAACCCTTTAAGTTTTTTTGCATTTTCATACACTGCCACAGTAACAGGACTTGCCGAGAAACTGTCACATGATAGAATTGCAACAATCTGAAAGGTCGTGTATGGAATTGCAAGTTTTAGAAACATATGTTGTAATTGAAAAAATGGGGAGAGGCCATGGTTTATTTTGCAATTAACCCTTTTATTTTTATCATTATTCATGTCAGCCCTCTATTTCAAAATTTCAGGCAGAGGCATCTGAGGACTTATACGAGTGGAAGAAAGCACTTGAGCATGCTCTCGTACAAGCACCAAGTTCTGCTCTTGTGGTAGGACATAATGGGATATTTAGAAGTGATGCTAATGATACAATGGAAGGCTCTTTTCATCAATGTTTGTACCTACTATTATCTCATTCTTTGGAGCTTTCCATGGAGATCCCTTGACCCATAGTGTGACAATAAAGTTTCTTTTCTTTTCATTATTACCATCTAATGTGATTTCTTTGTAACCCAGGGAAAGAAAAACGCCCCACTAAATCTTTGGTTGTTGGACGGCCAATTTTGCTTGCTCTAGAAGACATAGATGGAGGGCCATCTTTCCTGGAGAAAGCACTTCAGTTTCTTGAGAAGTATGGTAAGATTTTGTTTTGCAATTGAGAATTCCTGGATTATGCCCCGTGGGACTAGATTATCTCGTGATGTGCAATAATATTTTTATTTTCAGTAAGCAAGTTTAATTCACTAGTGCTGTCATATACAGTATATGTGGATTAGTGCTATAATGACTAATGAGGGAGAGTATTTGGTATAATTAGGCGAATTATCTACAATGTTCAATTTATTACCTTATGATTTTTGGTTTTAAAACCAGGATTTTGGTTTTGAAATTTTAAAACCGGTTCTAGTTTGGGATTTTGAAATCCAGTTTTACAAAGTCACCACTACAACACCCATAAATCTACTATCACACTTTCCAATACAATCAATTCTCTCTCCTTACACTTTAATATATTTAAATCATAATTCACATCATCCAATCATTACATTCACATTCAACAATAATATAATACAACTCCATCCACTCTTGCACATTAATTTTACAAAAAGTTAAATTTCAACCTACTAAAAAACCCAAAACAAACAAACACTTTACTAATTTTCGGGATTTCAAAATCCCCTAAATTTCATAAACCCGATTTTTAAAAGTCACTTAAAACCCAAAACAGAAATAACCTTAATGATTAGGCAGAATCGCTCATGTTCTATCTTCAGAATTTGTTCTGACTATGCATAATATATTGAACAGGGATTAAAGTAGAAGGAATCCTGCGACAGTCAGCAGATGTTGAAGAAGTTGAGCGAAGAGTTCAAGAATATGAACAAGGTTTTTCTTCATTCAAGTCCAACGTGATTAAGAGACCTTATTTTCCTTGCTGCTATGACTTCACTGAAACACTTGTTTTATTTTATTATGATTCATGTGTAGATTAATTAGTTTGGTAAGATGTTCTGTTGCATATGCAAATTTCTGTAGTTATCTTCATAAAACTATTTTTTATCTGAACAAATGCTTTGCCATTTGGGAATTAACAAAACGCTTTGCTAATTGACTTCTCATTTGAGAAACCTAATTTCACTTGGTCAACCCATATATCATACTTACTCGTTGCTCTCTTAAACAGAATTGTAGATGGAAGCTGAAGCTTCTCTAAGTTGCTTTTAGCTTTATATATTCTCTACGATATGGTATAACTTTCTTGGATGGATATGCAATTTTCCTTAGATAAAGGGAGTGAAAATGCTAGTCTAGAAAGTAGAAATGGAAGAGACCCATGGCCCGTCAAGATTACAGTAGATCTGTTTGTCTTCATTTTAAGGACATGTTTCCAGTTATTAATACCATTTATGGGAGTTATCACATATATTTTAGTGCTCGTAATTTGTATTCAGTAACATCTGCATATGATGATTGAAATGATACAACCAAATTGAGTACCAAACCTTTATTAATTAAAAATTGAATACTGAGTTGTCTTTAGATTACTACATTAACTTGAACTTGAAATGAAAATGATAATGGATCTATTTGAATCAATAAAAATAATTGAATCGAACTGATTAGGGCAATCTTGTATTTAACATAATATTTCGGCATATTGGCTTTTAACAGTCAAAATTTTGATATGATTTGTGATGAATTAGATTTTTTGCATTAACATATCTAAATTTAATTATAATTTACAAAGTAATGGAGTATAATTAATAGCTGATAATTAAAATATTGACTTTTTACGTTCGTTTGCATCCTTGTCGTATAGCTTTCATCTGAAATTAAGTCAAATTATTTTTTTTGGAGATAACATGCATACTAACTGTAACGTTATATGATTGCAGGCAAGAATGAATTCGGTCCTGATGAGGATGCCCATGTCATTGGAGACTGTGTTAAGGTTTGTTTGGCACCTTGGTATTTAAGTCTTCACTTTTAGTAATTTTAAAGTAGTAACTTTGTGGGGGTTGATATTGTTCAGCATGTTCTTCGGGAGCTTCCTTCGTCTCCTGTTCCTGCATCCTGCTGCACTGCTTTATTGGAGGCATACAGTAAGTTCATTGAGTAAATTGTAAAATTGGTCCTGTATCTATTTGTTGTTGGCAATTTTAATCCCATACCAATCAATTTTCTCGATTAAGTCTCTTAACTTTTAAAATGATGCAATTGTAGTCCTATACTGACAATGTTGCAGGATTTTTGCATGTCTGCTGCTGAACTTTGCAAACTAATGACTTGACATCGCTTACATGGCATAATGAGAGCCAGCTATAAATATCAATCGAAAAAAATCACAAATTAATTATCATCATACAACAAAAAAATTGTCAATATAGGACTAAATTTTCATCATTTTAAAAGATATGGGACTTAATTGAGAAAATAAATTTGTACAGGACTAAAATCGTCAACACCCAATAGATATGGTACCAGTTTTGCAATTTACTCCAAGTTCATTTTATATTATTTGCTATAGAATTTGCTTGGGATTGCTCCCGTTTTCAGTAACTAGATGTCTTTCTGTTGTATTCTGAAGAAATTGACCGCAAGGCAGCTCGTGTGAATGAGATGCACTCTGCTATACAGGAAACTTTTCCTGAACCTAATAGGCGCCTTTTAAAGAGGTACCCTGGTGCATCGCCTTTTTTATGTTATACATCCACAGTGAGGGATCGAAAGACATTTTTTCATTAATGCCCCCTCCATTCCATATTAATTGTCGTTTTAGAGGTTAAATTTTGTGTCAAATTAATCGTCATATTAATATTTTCTCCACAGTTCTTCCTAATTTACCCCCATATAAGATCTCTTATTTAATGAAAAAAATATATTTTTCCCTTGCACCTTTAATTCTTTCATTCTCTCTCCTTAATTTGATTGAGGGTTGATATGTTGAAAATTTATGTTTCTTAATTCTTACAAATTCTCTAAAACGACAATTTATATGAAACGGAGGCAGCATTTGGTACTTAGGGTTATGTCATGCATATAGTTTGGTCATATCCTTTTGGCTTGCCTGCCACTTGAAAGGTCCATTATTTTATTAGGAGTGCTTCTAAGTGAGCAGTAAACCTGTCAATACAATATCGTGCAGTTTAACAAGCTAGAATTCTGCTGATGATATTCTAGTTATGATAAAAAGTCACTATACTATTGATGATATCCAGATGATACTCTGGAGATGGTGGCTACTTTCTGAGGGGAAATAATTACTTAAACATTTAATAATCACGTACCGAACAAATGTTCCAAATGAGATAGAAACTGCCTGATAGTTGAAAAGTTAGGCTCAAAGGACTTGGAGAAATCAAAAGAGGAGAAATCCTAGGTCTTCGAATTGAGGCCCTTTTTTATTAAATGCTCCTTAGGGACGATTTAATTTTTTTCTTTTTCATTATCTTTGACCTAGAACCTGTTTAGTGAAGATAAAAGATAGATTCAAAAGTCAGAACCAGGTGAGAACACAACAAATCTCAATAGTCTTTGATAGTGGATGGTACTTTTTGGCAAACAAGTCATCCATGTTCTGACTCAACCCTTCATTCCACTCGTTGATCTCATTTTAAACATTTTAGTTTTGAATGTGATAAGGGTGAGAAGGAGGGATAGATCTGAAAACATGAGTGGAATGCCTAAACAAAAATAAATTGGGCTGTGTCTTATGCTAGGACTGTTACAGCAGATTAATTAAATTACATCATCATATGCTTCTTATGTGCTGAAAAATCGAGATAGAGAGAGATGTGTTAGTTTTTTTGCCTCTTACATAGTTCAGGATCAATTTTCGTGTAATTGTACATTTTCAGCTTCACATGAGCTTTTAGTCGTGCATCTTTTAGTAGAGTTGGTCTTATGTAAAACAGTTCTACCGTGTAATTGGTTCACAACTCTCATTTTATAGTTAAAAGAATTAATACTTTTTAATGAATCAACTGATACTATCAAACTAATACCTTTTAATGAAACAACTAATACTGCATAAAAATACAAACAAAATGCAAAACAGTTGTACGGTAAAACTGGTTTACATAAGACCGTGCCCTTTTATATATATTCTCCAATCACATTTGATCCATGCTCACTTTTTGCAGAGTTGTCAAAATGATGCATACAATTTCATCACATGCTACTGAGAATCGCATGACTCCATCTGCAGTTGCTGCTTGTATGGCTCCATTGATCTTGCGTCCTCTTTTAGCTGGTGAATGTGAAACAGAGGACGATTATGAGACCAATGGAGATAATTCTGCTCAGCTTCTCGCTGCTGCAAATGCTGCTAATAATGCCCAGGCAATTCTTACAACACTGCTGGAGGAGTATGAGAATATATTCGATGTATGTCATAGATGATTACTGCTTCAACATTGGCTGCTTTTTGCTTTTATATTTATACATCATGCATTTCCATAACAATGATGTCTCTGCTATCCTCATTCTGCACTTCCCCAAGGTGATGTTTGTTTTGGATTTTAAGTAACTTTTAAAAACAGGTTTTTGATAAGTAGGAGATTCTGAAATCCTGATAAATAGTAAGGTGCGTGTTTGTTTTGGGTTTTTTAGTATGGTGGGATTTAACTTTATGTCCAATCAATGTGTAAGGGTGAATGGTATTGTATTATTATATTGTTGGATGTGATTGGAATGATTAGATGATGTGGGTTATGGTTTAATATAAAGTTGAGATAATTGATTGTATTGGAAAGTACGCTAGTAGGTACAGGTATTATAGTGGTGGTTTTATAAAATTGGATTTCAAAATCCCGAAGCAGAACGGGATTTAGATTTGTACCTAATTTTAAGTCTTTAAACCTTAATTTATTTATATTTTTATAAAAGAAACAGAAACTTTTATTGTCTGTTTCCTTGTCATCTGGCAACTTTAATCTGAAGACCGACGAATGCAGTAAGATGCTCACTTGTTCAACTAATCTGCCCCTGTTTGGTTGTATTTAGTCATTCCATGCTTGGAAATGCTGGAATGTGTTGTAGTTAGCTATTCAATTTCTCCAAAAGTGTTCTAAAATGTTGCACTTGAGCGGAATGATACTACTTTTTATATCTCTATATCAGCTAATCGTACATATGTGGTCTAATAGAGGGAGTTTCTTAATGCCTTTGTTGATTCCGCTTGCAAGCCCTTGTATATTTACAGTTGTACAATATTTATGGAAGTCATTATAATGCCTGAAGTTTTTATAGTCAAGATAAAATGTTAACCAAATAATATAATTGCTACATGTTTTTGTTTCTATTCCCCATGTTGGTGCACACATGGCTCTTAGTTGCCGCTTTTGTTGATTTACTAGTAATATAGTTTGCTTGCACAATTCATTATAGATCAGCTGTCTTGGTTGTTTCTCTCGAAAAGTTACTGTTATGCCCTTTTCAGGATGATATTCTGCAAAGATGTTCAATGTCTGCTGAATCTCAAACTGATAGCAGTGAAAGCGAAGATACAAGTGAGGACGAACGCCCTAACATAAAAACTGATGGTTACCATGATACTGAAAATGAAATAGACCCTGAAGCAGATTATGATCATGATCGAAGACTCAGTGGGAAGTTAAGTAGAAGTAGTGGCTCTGCTGCCAGTGATCTATATGACTACAAGGTTTTCCCTATCTCTCTTAATATATTCATATATCTCTCTCTCTATATATATATGTAGTTGCAGCATGCTCATATGCATTATTTCATATTTGACTTAAAAAATTGTCAATTCTATTATTAATATGGTCATAATTAGTTTCCAACACTGATTTAAGGACGCTTAATCAATTTTATTTTTCTTCTTTTGCTGCCTGCTGGGGCACACTCTCCATTTTGAATTTGTCTTGTCTTCTTGGAAATAGGTGTGAACCATGAACATCTAACAAACTATACAGCTGCTGGTAGCTATTTCTCCTGCCAATAATGATAAGTGAAGCAAAAATAGCCATTTCTTTAGTAATCTGAAGAGTGAAAAAAACATTTTTTCATTTGGACTTATTATATTTTTGGCACACTACATTTTTTTTTTCGGGTGACACTTTGTTGTCTGGAATATGCAATAATACAAGTGGTAAAGTGTCAAAAACTCCATTGTTTAGGTAATAAAGTGTCAAAAACTCAATAGCTGTCACAAAACAAAGTTTTGGAGGTAGATTATCAAATACATGGTAGCTTGTTAGGAACTAAAGCATCAAATGATACATTGGATGGTAAATCCCGCCATTCTAAATTGCTGCAGAAGAAAGGTACATCAAAATTTCAGCATTAATAGCTTCTACTACTTCCACGGCAAGTGTTTCCTTGACTGGATATTTATTGATAATGAATTATAATAATGATTAAGGCATTATTTATAGAAGTAATGTGATGATTGTAGCCAGAAGGTCTGTATAATAGATGCAATAATTGCCTACCACTCTGAAAAATGTAATTTTAATCACTCTGTGAAAGAAGATTACTTTTATTTGCTTATAAATGGTACACCCTGAATTTTCGTCTCTTAAGCCGGAGCTTAAATGTTTCAAGAAATAGCTTACTGAGCCGCTAAAGCTTATATTCTGATGGGATTTCGCAGTATCCCACCAATCACGAGTGTCTATTCAAGAGGAATATTTGATTGAGATTTGTTTAGATATTTATTACTGATTTGTTTGACTATTTAATTTGTTTCCTTATTTGATTAGATGAATATTTTCCTTATGTATATTGATAGATTCAGCCCATGGGCTTAAGGTAGGAATAAAAGGACGGATTATACAGAATGGCGATTATTAGGAATGCATATTATTTTGAGTGTATCTCTTCTACAGCGTAAAATTGCTGGTTGCTAGGGTAATTCAAGATTTCATTTCGTGTTTCTAGAATTCCTGGCGAGAGGTTTCATCATATTCTAATTGCTACCAGCACGGGGTTATAATGGTTCAAGACAACAGTGGAAGAAAGAATATAGCTCTAAGTTATGCTTTATGCTGTTGCAAAATGGTTTATAGACAAATTTATCTAGCAATTGTGGTAATCTCTTCTTTTCCTCCTGTCATTTCTTGGAAAACAAAATCTAAGGGTTAATATTGGGCATGGTGTGGAATAGAGTAATATTTTTGGTTGTATACTTGAATAACTTTGGAGTTTGCTTAGTTTTGTAGTCTGATTTCTTTTTGCTATGAGTTACATTACCCAGTATGTCTAATTACTAAAATAAATCATTGGCAATATATTTTATTTGTTCTAGAAGCAGATTGCTTCTAGTTTGTTGTCCATAACTCATATTTTGTTCCTTAATTGTTTGGTTTTATCTTCTTTGCTGATCCCTGTTGTTTCAAGTAAACATTTTTCAAGATCTGTTCACTAAATTCACTTTTGATACATTTTTAATATCAGGCCATCGGGATTAATGATAAAGATGATGGATCTCCCATACACAATCATACATTGGCCACAGTATACCCTGCACCCGACTCTAGACCTCTTACTGGTTCAGGCCTATCAGCTAGTGAGCAACTAGACCAGTGGAAGAAGGCAAGTGAAAATGTGATGGAAGCTTCGACTAAATTACTTGGTAATGAGTCGCAGTGGTCTATGGGAGATATTTTATCATCTCTGGATAAAGAGCTACACCGATCTATTCCTGGACCTGAACTAGTAGCTGATAAGCAGCGTTCTAAACTTACAAATTCCAATCTTAGTGCCAAGAAATCCACATTTTGGGGAAGGAAAAATGTAAGTTTTTCTTTTTATCATATAAAAGGGAACCATGGGTACCAAAACAGCTTGAGCAGGACTAAAATGGTTGGTGAGTGGACAAAATAGAAAAATAAGCTTATCATCTGAAAAATTGCAAATTTTGCATAACTGAGTTTTGAATACTGCTTGTATGGGTATGGTCTGATGAAACTTTTGTTGTAAGTTATTCTGGTTTGGTTCGCCAATGGTTAAATTGCGCTCACTTCTTTTTATCAAAACTATGTGTAATATAATTGTGAAAATGTAATAGACTGTCTGGTTCTTTAAAGGTAATACTATTCTGTTTGAGCAATAACCAGTAAAATTGCTCCACTTTTGAATTTATTCTTGTCATCATCTCTAGACACATATACATATGCACTTACATGGTTATGATTTGCTTTTGCTATTGGTAAATATTATGTTTTCACTCTTCAATTATTTGGAGCTGTCAAAACTCACTCCACTACTCTTGATACCTTGATAATCAGAACTACCATATTGATTTTTCATCTGCCTTGGAAGCTCTAGAAGACAAATATTACAAGCTTCACTGCAGTAAATAAGGTCTTCTTTTAGGGTAATTTTATGCCAGTCCCTATGAACAAAATTTAGAAGACAAATTTATGTTAATTTATCAATAATCAATACCTTTGGCTCCATTATCTTTATCTGGCTTATGTTGCTTGAGTAGTTGAGTTCATCAATAGTGTACTTAAAATGAGGATGTTTGACCAAGATTGTGTGTTTACCAGATTATTACATCTTTTCAAGCATGTATTTACCACATCGTTTTATCAAAATGGTTTTTCCCAGCTTCAGCACATTAATTGATTTTTTTTGAGTTTTGGATTCAAGCATACTCATTTTAATATTTTCTTCAGGCCAGGAAAACTCCTTCAACAGAATCAATTGATTCTTCTGGTGAGGAAGAGTAAGATTTTCTCTCTCATCTTGCTATGTTTATCTGACCTAATTGTTCTCCTTTTCTAAGCTTTTTTCCCTTGCTTTTTGGTTCTAACTGCCTTATCCAATTATGCACATATATTTTATTTATTTAATGGGAGAAGCCCAAAACAGTTATTCTGTGGGGCTTTGGTGGATTGATGGATTTAGGTTGGTTTTCCAACCACTAGATGTATTGCTAACTCTGTGTCCTCTTCCTTCTATTGTTTCTTTCTTGCTTACTGGATTTAATATTAAGAAATTAGTCTTTGGCATAATTTTATGTGCTCCAGCATCATGGGGTTGTGCAACCCTGAAGTCACAGAGTTTCTTATGCAAGGATGGACCTACTGCTTACTCATTTCTGTCTGCATATGAATAATTTTTTGTAGTCCTTGTCTCTTTGCCCCCCTTTTTTTCTCCCTACTGCACCACCACAACACATGAATGTCCCATTCTGACGTCGTCGTTTCTAATGCTTGCTAAATTTAATTTTTATTATATTTTCACCATTTTATTTTCATGATTGAAGCTCAGATATTTCTTTTATAGGCTTGCCATCCAGAGATTGGAAATTGCAAAGAACGATTTGCATCAGAGGATTGCAAAAGAGGTATTATTGACTTTTGTAGAGTGTTCATGCTTAATTGACACTAAATAGTGTCATAGTGGTTGGTCATAAGACTCAAATTTCTATCCATTATAGGCAAGAGAAAATGCAATTTTGCAAGCTAGCTTGGAGAGAAGAAAGCAAGCTTTGCACGAGCGTCGGTTGGCTCTTGAACAAGATGTAAGTTTTACTGTTTTCGGCAGTCATTCTTGATTGTTTGCTTGGTGTGTTCTACTTCATTACAACATCTTGAATGAGCTTTATCAAATATTATGGACCTAATCTTCTCCTCCCTTTACCAAATCCTTCTAATTCAAGTTCTCTTGAGATAATTCTTTCATCACTAGATGTCAATAGTTAATAGCTATGCCCGTTTTCTGGGCTCATTGTTAAAAGTCAGTAGGCCGTTAGGGGTGCTGGTTTGGCTCTTTTTCTATTAATTAGTCTGATCTTTTAAATTTTTTATTGTGAGTTATAAACATTAAATTAGATATTCATGATAACCTGAATAATGGCACTATAAATACATTTTTCTTTTTTCTAGGTAACAAGGTTGCAAGAACAGTTGCAAGCTGAGAGAGACCTACGAGCTGCTCTTGAAGTTGGCTTAAGCATGTCTTCTGGTCATTTTTCTGACACCCATGGCATGGACTCCAAGGTCATTGTCAATTCTCTGTATCTCTAAGCTTTTAAAATATCGTAGAAGTGATTTATGTTGTTTATTGTAAAGACGAGGGCTGAGCTGGAGGAAATAGCTCTCGCCGAAGCGGATGTAACCAGGTTGAAGCAGAAAGTTGCTGAACTTCACCATCAGCTGAATCAACAACGCCAGCATCACTATGCCTCTCTTACAGATGCAAATGATCACCATCAACATGCTTCAACTCAAGATTTACAACAGTGAGTCAAATTCCCTTCTGCATTATCTTTAAAATTGGTTTATGTTCTTTGAGTTTGGTCTTAGTAAAACAGTTTAACTGTGCATCTGGTTTGCAACTATCACTTTATAGTAGAACAACTAACACTTTTTAAAGAAACATCTTATGCTGGTTTACTTAAGATTTGCCATGTTCTTCTCCCACTTAATTATCTCTAGTGAAATAATCAAATAATGCATAACAGCTGTAGATGTAGATAGTGAAATTCAAATTAAAAAATTTGTGGAGCATGCCTGATATTTGAACTACACTTGGCTAATTTACTTATTCGTAGGGTCACCTTCATCATAGGATTGATCTTCTTACCTGAAGATTCTGTTATGATTCTCTTGTTCATGTCATATTTTTCTAGAATAAGTCTCTTGTACACCAGTTGCATTGTTTGCAACTATACACAACTAATTCTTTTCAGCATGAACAAGTAATACCGACCAACTATTAATGATGCACTTGAGTTGCTCGGTGCGCCTGGTGCATACGAGACTGTCTTTTCTCTAATGTTGTGATAAGACTTGCATATTTCACAATCTTCCCATGTGTGCGTATGCAAAAAAAAAAAAAAAAGACTGCTTGTATTTTTTTTAATTTTTTTTTTTAGGGTTATCATATTCAACTTGCAATATCATTGATGTCTATACTTTTCTGGAGATCTTTTCTTTAACATTTATTATTGGTATTAAATACAGGAAATATTTTCAGCAAGATTTTGATACAACCGTTGCTGTTTGTAACCATGAAAGGAAACAAAGAATTGAGGTGACTATTCCTTTTCATTTATAGAGTTTTAATGCTGGTTTTCAGTTAATTATTTATTTTTATCCATTGACTTGTACTTGTTCTCAAATACATTTCATGTGTTCTCATTCCATATTTGACTCGTTTGCCTCAATCGTGCTTCTTTTGGATATTTATCTTGATTGACCCATCCCTTTGATGATATCTTGTGAGTTTAGTCTCAACTAGGAAGCTTTCTTTAGCACATAATTCAAGAATTGCTACTCTTATCCATCTTGGTAAGTTAAGTGCATGTTTTCAATTTCACATATTTGATGGATAGTTAAAATTACACCATGTGACATCAACCATATCACCACAGTTTTGATACATTCTAGTGCCTTCAATCCACAAAAATTATACGTCACTTCGAAATATAGGATAATTGTTACCAATTTTCCTTTTTCTTTTACTAAATGCCATATCTCAAATATGGGGTTGAAGCTGAAAATTGTATAGTTACTGATCATGTTTGTTATAAATTTCATAGTGCTACTCTGACTCAATGATTTGCAGGAGTTGTTGGGGGCAGACCTGAGAAATATCAAAGGACAGTCGTCGGCAACCAGGGGCTGTAATAGACAGCCTTCTCGGAAGCTGTTTATTGAATCAACAAATCCAATCGATTCTAAAAGTAGTGAGGGGTCAACAAGTTTAGCCATCACCGGTGCTGTTGGTTCTGCATCTTTGCCTTCCCCTTCCAAGGCAACTGAGGTAAGACTAAAATTGTTGCAAAGTTCTTTTTGCCTGCCCATAAGCTAAATGTTAGAATGTAGAAGTGTGTGATTTAACTTTATGTCAATGTGTAAGTGTGTATTATTTGTATTATTAAATGATTGTTTATTGTAATTTTATGTTTGATTGTGTAATAATTAGTGTTTTTGTTGAAGGCTGCAAAAGTGAGTATAAAAGGTGTAGTAGATAAATAAAATAAGAGTGGGAATTAAAAAAATCATATTTGCATTAATGAGTCATTGCAAAGAGTGTGGTGTAGAAAAGATGGTATCTGTAGAGTTTATAGGTATTTGTAAAGGTGGATGTAAAAAACGGATTCTTAAATTCCAAAGTAGAACCAGATTTAGATTTCGAAATCCCAAATCCAGGTTTCCAAACCCCGATCACTAATCTTAAGAGATTGTCATCTCATGATAAACTTGCGTTAAGGTAAGTATAACAGAAGTTCCCCTTCTTCCAAATTAGTCATTACTAGTTAGTTTGCTTTTGCTAGAATCCTGAGTACGTTTTCCAGCTCTTGGTGTTGATAAGAGTTTTTTATATCAAGAAAATATATTCCCAATTTGATTTCAGTGGATCTTAAAGGCCACCAACAGGCTTTCTCTGTCTTAACCTTTTTCCTAGTTCATGTTATCTGCATCATCTTTCATGGACACTGACAGAGGTGATACAGATTTGTCCATAATTGATGCTGATTTTAATAACGGGTTAATATCGTTTTTGGTCCTTAAAAGTTTATGTTTTTCCAGTTTTGGTCTGATCATCTGTTGACTGACGGAATCAACTATTTGAGGGGTGCTAAATGTAATTATTTAGAAGGTCCGTAAATATAATTATTAAAAGATAAAAACTCGTATGAGATGGTCTCATGCATATGAGATGGAGTGCAACTTAGCACAATCAACACCTGCCCCTCTCAAAGTGTTAAAGCGCCAATGCCCATATTACACTCCGTCTCACCGTAAGACGGTCTCACGCAAGTGTCTCTTATAAAAATACTTAAAAATAAAAATTACATTTTGCACATCCGACCTAATGTGGGAGTGAAAGTGTACTTTCAGGACCAAACTTCATAGCGAGTGAAAGAGGGGGTAAACTTTATCATAGATGATAGACTTAATTGCAGATAAATCACAACATTTTTTGCATTCTCACAACTTTTTACTAGGTTTCATAGTTTAGAGATTTGCAAAAAAAGTTGTGATTTTATCTGCAATTAGACCTGAATGATAGTATCCCTTTAATTAATGGTCTATCATCACACCTTTAAAAAGTTACATGTTCCCCACCAGTTTTCTTTAAAAAGAGAAAAGGGTGGTGATAGCATTCTTTCTTCTCTGTTCTATATTGTTCAACCAAATTCTGGGGGCCCTTGTGATTTTGACCCATCAATTGCTAAATCTGATATAGGTGGTGGAACATCGTGGTAATCCATCAGCAATATCCTCGTCGACTTTGGTAGAACTGACAACACGTCTGGGCTTCTTCAAGGAAAGAAGGTCTCAACTGATGGAACAACTCCACAACCTTGATTTGAACTATGCAGCCTCCTCACCTCCTGATTTTGCCTATAAACTCTCTTCTCCTCAATGGAACTAATCATTCTTTCTCGCCTTTCCCTTGTATGTTCTTTTTTGCTGAATAGTATATAGTTGCTGGAGTATTTGCTTATGGAGCTTCCCCGTTGTGTGTGTTTGTGTGTTTTGTTTTAGAGTATTAATATCAAGAATGTAATCAGGGACACTAGTCTTTGGAATTCTGGTTACTATAGGTGTTTTTTTTTATTGAAACACATAGTCGAAAGATTAATAAAATTATTGTGTTATTGTTGATTTGCAAATTAAATTGAAGCATTGTCGATGTGAGCTTCGAAACTTTGTTTGAAGAAACTTTATGTTCAAGCGCTATTTATTGTGTGCATATTCCGTCGAGTATAATGGGAATGAGATTTTGGAGTTTGCTGTATGGGGTTACTTGATAGTTTGAAGCATTTATTTTTGGCGATGAAATTTGACGTGATGATCTTCGTGTATATTTTATAAGAAGAGTATGTCTAGATGAAAATTTTCATGTATGAAAATCTATAAAATTGTCCTAAATCAATCATTTACATCCTAAATACTAAATAATGAATCCTAAATTATGATCTATTCTAAGTGCTTCATGAACCATGAATCACTTGGTAAATTGTGAACCATAAACCATTCAATTTTGTCTTTTACCTTCACCAATTATAGAATTTGGTTGAAATTAAATTTTTTTTTTAAATGTATTTAAAATTTTTTACTTAGAAATTTATAAAATAGTTAATTTCGATTTAGTTTGATCGATTTTATATTGACAACTTGCAAAAGTAGCAGATTTTTGTGAGATTGTCTCGAGAATCTCATTCGTGAGACGGGTCAAACACTCAACATATTTTCCGAAGTCCCAATTGAATTTAGACCAACGGTATGCCCAAATTCAAACTTTTCCGAAGTCTCTAATCTAAAAATTAGCTTTTAGAGTATTTTTTTTAAAATTTGAAAGGGAGCTTTTAGTGTATGTTTGTTTATGGTTTTGCAAGTCAGGAATTTCAAATTCTAAATTCTCGTTTGCTTATCATGATTTTGTATAGGATTTTAAATTCTCCAACATTTTATTGTATAATACCTATAATACTTTTATTTTATATTTTTCAAATACAATTTTCAATACACGGTCAAATCTATCACACATTTCTTAAATTATTACTCCCTTCGTCTAATATTTCTTGAACATTTGCCTTATTTGGACATTTGCCTTATTTCTTGAACATTTGCCTTATTTGGACGTCCCAATATTACTTGAACATTCTCAAAATGGAACAAACATAATATTAATACACTCACAACACCCTTATTTTATTCCACTCAAACTCACTAAAATCCACTTTACTTGATTTGCGTGTTATTTTCAGTGTTTAAGTCCTCATGAGACGGAGGGAATATTATATATTCAACTCAATATTCTATCTCCTACCCTTTTTACTTTATTATCATTACATAATCATTCAATAATTTCTATATGACTTTTTATAATATAATATTATTTCTATCATCTATTTTTTCAAAATTCTACTTTATCAAATTCTATAAAATCCACACTCTCAAACATATACAAAATATAAATACATTTTTTACTTTATACCAAATCCTTTCAAATCCCCTCAAAACTATAAACAAACATAGCCTTAGTGATAACAAAATAACCTGTGGATTCTCAGAATATTTTTATTTTCATTTATTAATTACATGTAAAAAGTTGAGGCACACTTGTATGAGACAGTATCATAGTGAGATGAGACTTAAAATGGGAATAACACTTTAATACTTTAAAAATAGTGAGTGTTAATTTATACTAGATTATACATCATTTTATATATGGGATCGTCTCATACGAATTTTTATCAAAAGAGTTTTAGTACAATCCGATGATGAAGTGGCTAATTTTTGTGCAAGGATTTCTAGCGGTCGAAATTGGCTCGACACTCAACCCAACTACCCAAGTCAATTTGTATAATCTACTGAAATTTACAAAAAAAAATTATGAAATCGAATTCAAGGTAATTTTTTTTTTTTAATATTATTGTTATGTAATAAAATTATTACTGTTATAAAAAAAATTAATACTATTTGAAAATTTTATTTTTTTTAATATTACTGTTATATAATAAAATTATTATTGTTATGTAAAAAATTTATATTGTTTAAAATATAAAATATGTATTAATGGGTAGACTTGGTTCTTACTCATTAAAATTTGAAATTTTCAAATAGGTAAACTCATTATATACTTTACATGATCCGAACCCGACCCGTATAAGCAACATAAATCGGTCATTAGCTAGGGTTTTCATTTTTCATGTTCTAAAAAAATAGATTCTGCCAAATAAATTCTCCTCTGAATCGAGTTTGCTAAATAGTGGGGTGGCGATGGTGGGAAAGAAGAAAAAGAAAACCAGAATGGGCACCTCACAAGCATCCAGAGGACCAGAAGTACTAAATTTCTTTCCTTATTATTTTATATTTTTTTGTAGATGTACCCGTGTCTTCAATTTGCAATTGTGTTTTAATGCATCTACATTTGCTTTATGTTTTTTTAAGTAAAATAATAAATGGAAAGAAGAAGATTGCTTTGTTCATAGTTTTAACAATTTCCGATCTGAAAAGTATTTTGTATTTTCTTGCTTTTGAAATTTTAACTATTTTCCTTATTTCTCATACCATTGTGAAATGAATTTTAATAGCGAATTAATTAATGATTAAAACAAACTTAATACACTGCAAAATTGTTGTTGGTTCGTACATTGACAAGCACATGAAAGTTTCTTCTATTCCTTTCGTTCTTTTGTTACAAGATTTTGTTTTATGGATTTTATGAATTTTATGGTTGATTATTTTATTATCTGATTTATTTATAGGTATGTTTGGTGTGGGAGGAATAGGAAAACTCTTCCTTTTGTTTTGGGCATTACTTATCAATGATGAACCTGCAATGCACCATAAGCGTTTCTAGAAACCTTTCTTATCTGCTTTACCTATCTTATCCGAGTTCATAATTTCTTATCTGTTTTCCAGTTCTTTTCTGAGTTCATGTTGCATCAACTGCTTTAAATCCCTGCTGCTTATTTGATTTCTGCTACAACTGCCTCTTCCATGTATATTTTGAGATATCCTTCATGGCTTTTGAAAAGTAGTGTGATGCTTTTTATGATGCTTTATTTCACTTCCAAAAAAAAAAAAATAGTTGATTTATTTTTTGAAGCCTTTTGCATGAATGGAGATAACTACTCATTAAATAGTTGACCAAATTCTTTTTGAAGCCTACCACATGAATGGAAATAATAACTCTTTCAAATAAAACTGTAGAGTATAAGTGTACTTAGTTGAGACGTATAACGTATTAGTTTGTAGTTAACTATCTAAAACTTATTACTGAGAATATTAGTGTTAAACCGTCTAAATCTTTGCTACTGTAATAATTAATAAATTACTACTGTAATTGAAGAGTATTACTTATTCTTAACTGTCTATAAGAATATTGGTGTAATTAATAAAAGCAAAAGGATGATGTGAGGACTGTGTTGTAATTAATTTGGATAAGGTGAAATGCATTTTATGTGAAAAACCAATGTGTGGAGGAATTTTTTATAGAATGAAGCAACACATTGTAGGCATAAGGGAAAATGTGGCTGCATGCAAAAAATCTACAAAAGAAAATAATATTAGATCAAGCGTAGAAATGCAATCAACGAGGCAAAGAGAAAGAAGACCGGAAGAAAACAATATGATGAAGATATAAGATCGAAGGTGAGAATATAGACATTGATGATGACATCGATATTGATGAAGAGATGACGTTGAGAGAGTCCACAGGGTCCAAGACGCAGCGCTCGCCCATTGGACCTATTGACAAATTTGCAAATCAAATCAACCCCGAGGAAGCCTTGAATCGTGGAAAGAACTTACGTGACCAAAACATCAAAGAGGTCATTTGCAAAGAAAGGCTTGACAAAGTGAAAGAATATGTTTGTAGCATGCATTCCTTTTGCTGCATTCGAGTTGGATAATTGCAAGGCGATGTTCGAGGCTATTGGTAAATATGGAACATGATGTAAGCCTCCTACTAGATACGAAATGAGCGAGTCTTTCTTGAAGAAAGAGGTCGAAAGGACAAAAGCAGAACTTAAGCCACAAGAAGAAGAGTGGAAAGTCAATGGGTGCTTAATTATGACGGATGTTTGGAGTGATAGAAAGAGGAGGAGTATAATGAATTTGTGTGTAAATTGTAGACTCGGGACTACTTTTATTTCCTCCATGGACTTCTCTGACACTCCGCATATATGCCAAATAATCCATGACTACGTCGATAAGTGCATTGAAGAGGTATGTGTTTTCATTTTATTATTTAAAGTTCATAATTTATGTTTTATAATATAATATTCAATTGTTTAATATTCTAATTTTTATTTTATTTTCTCTTGATGGAGGTTGGTCCAAAAAATGTTGTTCAAGTGGTAACTGTTAATGCCTCGAATAATATGGCTGCTGCAAAATTGTTGAAGCTAAAAGAGGCCTCAAATTTTTCATACCTCGTGTGCTGCCCACTCAATGAATCTTATGCTTGAAAGCATTGGAAATCTACCAACGTTCAAAAAAGCAATTGAATGCAGGAGTTGTTGGGGGCAGACCTTAGAAATATTGAAGGACATTCGTCGGCAATCGGAGGCTGTAATAGACAGCCTTCTCGGAAGCTGTTTATTAAATCAACAAATACAATCGATTCTAAAAGTTGTGAGGGGTCAACAAGTTTAGCCATCACCGGTGCTGTTGGTTCTGCATCTTTGCCTTCCCCTTCCAAGGCAACTGAGGTAAGACTAAAATTGTTGTAAAGGTCTTTTTGCCTGCCCATAAGCTGAATGTTAGAATGTAGAAGAAGTGTGTGATTTAATTCTATGTCAATGTGTAAGTGTGTATTATTTGTATTATTAAATTATTGTTTATTGTAATTTTATGTTTGATTGTGTAATAATTAGTGTTTTTTGTTGGAGGTTGCAAAAGTGAGTATAAAAGGTGTGTAAAAGATAAATAAAATAAGAGTGGGAATAAAAAAAAATCATATTTGCATTAATGAGTCATTGCAAAGAGTGTGGTGTAGAAAAGATGTTATCTATAGAGTTTATAGGTATTTGTAAAGGTGAATGTACAAGCCGGATTCTTAAATTCCAAAGTAGAATCGGATTTAGATTTCAAAATCCCGAATCCGGTTTCCAAACCGCGAACCAAACATACCGTGGATGTTACTTACTCTCAGTATCATGGAATACATTAGTTCTTGAATTCTCATAATATGTGATCATTGATCTACAGAGATTGTCATCTCATGATCAACTTGCGTTAAGGTAAGTATAACAGAAGTTCCCCTTCTTCCAAATTAGTCATTACTAGTTAGTTTGCTAGAATCATGAGTACGTTTTCCAGCTCTTAGTGTTGATAAGAGTTTTTTATATCAAGAAAATATATTCTCAATTTGATTTCAGTGGATCTTAAAGGCCACCAACAGGCCTTCTCTGTCCTAACCTTTTTCCTAGTTCATGTTATATGCATCATCTTTCATGGACACTGACAGAGGTGATACAGATTTTTCCAGATTTTAATAACGGGTTAATATAGTTTTTGGTCCTTAAAAGTTTTTTTTTTTTCCAGTTTTGGTCCCACTCTTTCACTCGCTATTAGTTGATCATTTGTTGACTGACGGAATCAACTATTTGAGGGGTGCTAAATGTAATTATAGAAGGTTTGTAAATATAATTATAAAAGTACTTTTATAAAGTAAAAATAAAAATTACATTTAGCACACTGAAATAGTTGATTTCGTCAGTCAACGAATGGTCAACTAAAAGTGAGTCCAAATGTGGGAGTGAAAGTGTACTTTCATGACCAAACTTCATAGCGAGTGAAAGAGAGTGTTACAAAACTAGAAAACGGTAAACTTTATCATAGATAAACTTAATTGCTCGTGAGGTGATGTGTTTGAGCACCATTTGCCCGATCAAAAAAAATAAAAAATTATAGACTTAATTGCAGATAAAATCACAACATTTTTTGCATTTTCAAAACTTTTTACCATGTTTCAAAGTTTAGATATTTGCAAAAAAAGTTGTGATTTTATATGCAATTAGACCTAAATGATGTTATCCCTTTAATTAATGGTCTATCGTCACACCTTTAAAAAGTTGTTTTTTTTCTTTAAAAAGAGAAAAGGGTGGTGATAGCATTCTTTCTTCTCTGTTCTATATTGTTCAACCAAATTCTGGCGGCCTGTGATTTTGATCCATCAATTGCTAAATCTGATATAGGTGGTGGAACATCGTGGTAATCCATCAGCAATATCCTCGTCGACTTTGGTAGAACTGACAACACATCTGGGCTTCTTCACAACTCCACAACTTCGATTTGAACTGTGCAACCTCCTCACGTACCGATTTTGTCTATAAACCCTCCTCTCCTCAATGGAGCTAATCGCATAATGGGAATGAGATTTTGGAGTTTGCTGTATGGGGTACTTGATAGTTTGAAGCATTTATTTTTGGCGCTGAAACTTGGCTTGATGATCTTCGTGTATATTTTGTAAGACTAATTAATTTCGATTTAATTTGATCGATCTTATATTGACAATTAGCATAACAGATTTGAGTGAGATTGTCTCGAGAATCTCACTCCGTGAGGCAGGTCCAACACTTACATTTGGGTCACATCATATTTTCTGAAGTACCAATTGAGAAAAACGTGAATTGCAGACCTCGACTTCTTTCGTCTGGCTTTAGACCAAAGGTATTCCCAAATTCAAATTATTTGCAAACGTTTGCGCTATAATCTAAAAATTAGCTTTTAGAGTCTTTTTTATTATTTGAAAGGGAGCTTTTAGAATTGATAACAAAATAACCTATGGACTAAGAGATTTCTTTTATATAGAGTTTTCTTTTATTTGAAAGGGAGCTTTTTAAAAGTTGATAAAAGAAAGTTTTAGAATGATCCGATGATGAAATGGCTATTTTTTTTTTTGTAAGTATTTCTAGTTGGTTCCTATCAAGTTATTTGGTATTTTGAATCTGAAATGGGAGTTGGAGTGCGATCAGTAGAAATTGCAATCGACTCTCATCCAAACTACCCAAGTCAATTCGTATAATATATTTTGAAATTGACAAAACAATTTATGAACTTAAGTTCAAGTTAATTTTATTTTTTTCAGTATTTTTAGAAACCGGTTGAATCGACCATGGAATCAGTCTAATTACCTTAAAAAAATTATTTTTAAGATTGAACCGGTCTTAAACGAAAAATCGATAAAACTTGGATTCAACCGATTTTTTTAATTAATAATTAATTTTAAACTTAATCCTTATCATCCTTAATTTAAATTTTAATATGTTATATTGCATTGTGTTGTGTTGACCTGATTCAATAGTGTTTATTTCATTATGATACTCATAAATTGTAGTTTTAAAGTTTCTAAATGCACATTTATCTTATTTTTCAATATATCATAAGGAATATTTTTAAAAAACTGATAATTCGATTTGGTGGTCAATCCGATTATGAAAACACTAATTTCTTTAATATCACTGTTGTGCACAAAAACTCATTTGAAAAATAAAATATTTTTTAAACAATAATATTTTTTATACATAATAATGATAAATTTTATTCAAAATATTATTTCATATGTAGACCTAGTTCACAAGAGTATTACGCATTAAAATTTGAAATTTTCAAATCGGTAACTCATTAAATACTTTACAAGACCCGAACCCGACCCGCAAAAGAACATATATCGGTCAAAGAAATTCTCTGTTCATTTGAACCCGACCCGCTAGGGTTTTCATTTTCCATGTTCTAAAAAAAAAACTCTGCCAAAGAAATTCTCCTCTGAATAGTGGCGCGGCGATGGTGGGAAAAAAGAAGAAAAAGAAAACCAGAATGGGCACCTCACAAGCATTAAGCAGTAGTAAATTTTCTTTCCTTTTTCATTTTTGGAGATATACCTGTGTCTTTAATTTGCAAGTGTCTTTTAATTCATCTACATTTGCTTTATTCGTTTTTAAATAAAAAAAAAAAAAGTGGAAAGAAGAAGATTGCTCTGTTCATGGTTTCAACATTTTCCGATCTGAAAATTAATTTGTATTTTCCTGCTTTTGAAATTTTAAATATTTTCCTTATTTCTCATACCATTGGGAAATGAATTTTAACAACGAATTAATTAATGATTAAAAGAAAGTTAATACACTGCAAAATTGTTGGTTCGTACATTGACAAGCACATTAAGGTTTCTTCTATTCGTTTGGTTCTTTTGTTACAAGATTTTGTTTTATAGAATTTATGAATGTTATTGTTGATATTTTTATTATTTGATTTGTTTATAGGTATGGTTGGTGTGGGAGGAATAGGAAAACTCTTCTATCTGTTTCTTGGGGTTTAATGCATAGTAATCATTTCTAAAAACCTTTCTTATCTGCTTTACCTATTTTGCATTTCTTTTCTGAGTTCATGTTGCATCAACTACTGTAAAATCCCTGCTGCTTATTTGATTTCTGCTACAACTGCCTCCTCCCTGTATATTTTGAGATATCCTTCATGGCTTTTGAAAAGTAGTGGGATGCTCTTAATGATGCTTTATTTCACTTTAAAAAAAAGGGTTTTGTTGATTAACTTTTTTGAAGCCTATTGCATGAATGGAGATACAACTTATTAACTAGTTGACCGAATTCTTTTTGAAGCCTACTGTGTGAATGGAGATAAAAACTCTTTCAAATAAACCTGTAGAGTATAAGTGTACTTATTTGAGGCGTATTAGGTTGTAGTTAACTAACTAAAACTTATTACGGAGAGTATTAGTGTTAACTGTCTAAATTTTGACTACTGTAATATTAATAAATTACTGTTGCAATTAAAGAGTATTACTTAATATAACTGTCTATAAGGATATTGGTGTGATTAGTTGAGCAGTATTAGTTTACTTTACTAAAGAGTATTGGTCTACTTAATTAAGGAGTATTAGTTTGTATACCAAGTAATATTAGTGTATCTTATGGAAGGTAGTATATTTTTTAGGTTTCATATGTAACTGATGCACGAATTTAGAATCCGTTCACTCACCCCGATCCTACCCAGTGATTTAAATTCGGGTCATATATATTGTTTCCTTTTCAACAAAAAATTCCCATACCCATCACACCCACTTTCTTACCAGTTTTTGCCCTTTTCTTCTTCCTTCTTAAATTCTATATATTGTTTCCTTTTCAGCAAAATATTCCCGTACCCATCACACCCACTTTCTTACCAGTTTTTGCCCCTTCCCCCCCACCCCCACACACGCACACACAATTATGTTTGTTTAATAATGTTATTTAGTTGATTTAGTTGTTAATATGTTTCGGTAACCATTATTTGTAACATCTAGGTTTGCAGACGAAAAACTATTATTTTCTTAAGACAAAAACTCGTATGAGACGGTCTCATACATGAGACGGGTCTCTATTTGACCCATATAAACCTGTTTGATTGGATATCTAATTTAACCCGTTTTGACTGAAAGCCATATACCGAATATGCCCTTTTACAATACGGGGTCTTCATTCTGCCCTTATTTCCCAAAAAAAATTCAAATTCGTTCGTCCTCCTCGCTCGCCGCCGCCACACTAGGGATTTTTGTGACTCCGCCGTCGTCAATCGTTGTTTCGCCGCCGCACGAAGGAGCTTTGTGATTCCGTCTGTCGTTGCAGCGCCTTATCTGTGATGATGACTTTTCATATGAAGAAAATCACACAGATAAAAGAAAATTTTGCAGACAAACCTTCATCAGATGTAGATAAATCAGAATCTCCCAAGTTGTCGGACAATGATAATTTCTATGATAATGAAGAATTGCATGCTTACGTGGACAAAGTTGAACAAAACTACAAAAAAATGAAAGAAGTAGCAGATGCAATGCCTTCGTTCAAGCTTGTTCCTGATTTTGATGATGAGTGTGGTGAAGCTAGTGATGCAATTAATTTATCTGGCTGTAAAGGAAACCGAGAAGCTGATTGGATACCCGATGAAGATGTTGGATATATTTCTTGTTTTCTCAAAGGTAACAAGAAATTGCTAGCAGACATGAGGAGGGAATTGAAAGAAATTGTTGACTATTGCATGTTTAAGGATGAATCTGTGGATTATGAGCAAGTTGATTTATTTATTTTGTCTATTTTAAATTTATATTTCTGGATAAAAGAGTGATACATGAGTCTTTTCTTTTTCAACTTTTTTGTAGTTTCGGCTGGGCAGGTTCATTTTGTCTCTCGGGCTGAAATTGCTTCACTTGAACCAAAAATGAGAGCAAAAACTCGTATGAGACGGTCTCATGCATACGAGACGAAGTAAACTTAGCACAATTAACTTTCATCTCTTCCAAAGTGTCAAAGCGTCAATGTCCAAATTACACTCCGTCTTATCGTGAGATGGTCTCACGCAAGAGTGCCTCATTAATTTAAATATATAAAAACAAGTTAGAGCAAATTTTATTAACAGTGATTTGTGCAACATCTAAATTTCAGCCTTCCCTTCTCCATCACCGATCTCCATCACTGTTCTCTATCGCGCATTATGTAAAAATATTAATAGTGATTATGTAAAAATATTTTTTCCCCAAATTTTAGTTACTGTTTTGCTCTACGTATATTGAAGGTTTGGTTAGTACTTACTACTTAGTAGTATTAGAAATTAGATTCGTGAAATCATGTATCCTTCATTGACCTTTCCAATCTAATATTTATTTTCATTTTTTTTTCTTTTTCTTAGACACACCTACTGCTTTTATTAGATTAGGTTATTGATTAAAATTTATGTTATTAATTTGTTCATATATATAAAATAGATTGTGTTAATTAAATTTGTAATTTGACGGTATTAATGACATTTGTACGCCATTTGTAATTTGATGGTATTCATGTAATTTAATATTAATTTTTTTTTTTTTTTATTTTTTGGAAGCCCGATAGTAGCCTGTTTAGCCCGTAGCCTGCTAAGATTATGTCTCAACTATTAGTGACCCGTTAAGAGTGAACCGGTTAAGATCCTGGACAGTTTAGCCCACAGCCCTGTAGGGCTGACCCTAATGGGTTAGATCCAACGGGTTTAACATCTCTACTCTCAAGTCTCAACCCAACTATCCAATTCAATTAACTTATTGAAAATTTCAAATCGGTACCCGACCCGTATAAGCAACATAAATCGGCCATTAGCTAGGGTTTTTATTTTGTTCACCACACGTCTATGGTGAGAAAAAAGAAGGAAAAATAACCAGAATGGCCACTTCAGAAATCAGAAGTAGTAAAATTTCGTTTCCTTACTAATATTGTTTTGCAGGTGTACCTCTATCTTCAATCTGCAAGTGAGTTTTAATGCATCTACATTTGCTCTATTCGTTTTTGAGTTTTTTTTAAAAAAAGTGAAAAGACGAAGATTGTTCTCTTCATATTTTAACAAATTCTGATCTGAGAGTTAATTATTTTGTAGTTTCTTGCTTTTGAATTTTTAAACATTTTCTGATTTGTGATGCCACTGCGAAATGAGTATTACTAACGAATTAAATAATGATTACAAAATTGTTGCTGGTCCGTACATTGACAAGCACATGAAAGTTTCTTTTATTCCTTTCGTTCTTTTGTTACAAGATTTAGTTTTATAGAATTTATGATTCTCATGGTTGAAAATTTTATTATCTGATTTGTTTATAGTATGTTTGGTACGGGAGGAATAGGAAAATTGTCTTTTGTTTTGGATGTTCACGATCCGCCTTCAAGCCTGTATGTCGTAAACCTCATAAGTCATAAGCCTTTCTAGAAACCTTTCTTATCTGCTTTATCTATCTTTATCTTAGTTCATGTGTCCTTTACCTTTCTTATCCAAGTTCACGCTGCATCAACTTGCTACTGCTTTTTGAGATATCTTTCATGGCTTTTCAAACGTAGTGGGATGCTCTTTATCTTGCTTTATTTCACTTACAAAAAGAGATAGTTTTTTATTTATTTTTTGAAGCCAATTACATGAATGGAGATAACAACTCATTAAATAGTTAATCAAATTCTTTTTGAAGACTGCCGCATGAATGGAGATGAAACTGTTTTAAATAAACCGGTAGAATGGAGATGAAACTGTTTTAAATAAACCGGTAGAGTATAAGTGTACTTAGTTGAGAAGTATTAGTTTGTAGTTAACTATATAAAAGTTATTACTGAGAGTATTAGTTCTACCGTCTATAGGAGTTGCTGTGATTAATTCTGCAGTATTAATTAGTTTACTCTACTAAAGTGTATTAGTGTACATAAATTAAAGAGCATTAGTTTGTATTACTAAGTAATGTTAGTGTATCTTATACTACCTCCGTCCCGAACTCTTTGTTCATAGTTATTGTTTTTTTGTGTTTTAGTAGCGAGTTTTTTATTAGTATTTAAAATAATAAAGTAATTTTTAAGGAGACATATAATAGAGGAGATATATAACTGTCTATGCTCATGAGGTCATGGGTTCGAGTCACCATTTGCCCAATCAAAAAAATAAAAATAGAGGAGATATATATCTATCATATCTTTTCTTAAAAGTCACTTTATCATTTTAAATATTAATAAACAACTCGTTCGCTAAAACACGAGAAAAAAATGATGTGAAGAAAGAGTTGGGACGGAGGGAGTAGAAGGTAGTATATAAATTCTTTTTTTTTTAGGAATTGTTATTAGTTGATCTTCAATAGGATGTGAATGACTTCTTAAATAAATATTTGAGTGAACTTTTGAAATTAATTGAATTACATGAAACAAACAAAGGAAAAAAAATACAACCATCTCGACCATGATTTGTTTGAGATCCAGAGGTTCTTTATAGACGAAAAATTGTGTAATTATGTTTATGACTCGGTCAAGGCTTGATTGTTGAAATGCTGACCTTTTTGTTAAAATAGTTTTTTTATTCTTCTAAACCTCACTTTTAACATTGGCCGCGGCTATCCATACACGAGTTTTTACTCTACACACCCATTACTTTACACACCCATTTAATATTTTAGTCTTTATTCAATACACACGATATATGGTCCATTGTACCCTTCTAATTAAAAATAAAAAATCTAATATAAATCTACACAACACTTATACACCCATAAGTAAAGTAATTAAAAAAAAAAAAAAAGCAAACCCAAGCTCCTTTTCTTCTTGATGCAGTGGAGGGGAGAAGGAAGAAGAAGAACTATCTTCTTTTTTGGGTTCTCTTTTAAGTATGGCCCTAAATCGTCAAGATATTCCCAACATCGGTATATATTTTGAATTTCGTTGGGTTCTCTTTTCTTTTGTTCAAAGATATTTCATTTTCTAGGTTTAATTTTAAAATTAGATTGATTTAAGCATAAATTTGTACAGGATAGGATATGATTAAATGCATGGATATGATTTATTATGTTGTTATACATTGTATTTGTTAGAACTGTTTTCGAAATTACCAAGAAATTGCCTAGTTGTGTTTTCATGGAATTAGGGCACTGCTATTGTAATTTTTTTTGTTTTGGGAGTTTGTAAAGAAAAAGTGAATATATGTATACAATAAGAATCTCAAAACGTGTTATTTTTTGAGGTTGCAAAAGGGAATTAATGGCCTTATCCCAAGTCCAATTCAGACAACTTAGGGATTAGATTACCAATTTACTATATACTCATTATGACAGTAACCTCATTATGTAGGAAGTGTAAGTGGGGTCACTAGTTTTATAAATATGTCATCATTAGTTTTCTTGTTTGAAAGTTGTTGCATGGTCTTAAACTCTTTCACATCAACCTTCCTACTCTCAGTCTTAAGTGCCTGAAGAGCCTTCTGTTTCTCCTCTAGGACCTTCTTATACTCTTCCAGAGTCCTCTCTTAAAATTGGATGCAACGGTTATTTCACAAGTTCAAGTGTCAAGGGTAATTTAATTGAAATTGAATGATAGATGTCACCGGTTAATATCAATTGCTACATGAAATTAAGCTGCAATAGGCAATTGCAATATTAAGCATAGCTAATAGCTATAAACTTATAGTGGTTGCACGGTCCTTATCCTAAGCATTGATAAGAAGGCATCTGAATGAATTATCTATCAAAACATAAGAAGGGGTTCAAGAATGAGTACTTAAATACAATATGCAAGTAAAAGAAGTTTAAGCCATTATTCTTGATACAAATTCTAAACATACATTTAATTGCTGAACATGAAACTTCATTTGTAAATAATTGTGTTTCATAGTTAAAAATTATTTTGTGATTTAAGTCTTGGACATGAAACTTCATTTGTAAATAATTGTGTTTCATAGTTAAAAATTATTTTGTGATTCAAGTCTTTCACTTGTAACCAAAATTAAACAAGAAAATGCAACCAAAGTAAATCTGCTCCAACATATGCCATTAGTTGTATGATCATTCTTGCAACAATAAATTTCTTACTTCTTGATAGAAGATGGATAATATATTCTTGCAACACTGATGAGAATTTTTGACATTTTCCTCTCAAGCTCTCATAATAATATATTCTTTTTTTGTGCAGTGTATAGAAGAAAAATACCCATTGCGTCTAATAGAAGACTGCGGACCCGTACCATCATTTGAAGATAAACAACCAACACAACAAGAATCATTTTATGAGATAAGTGAGCAACAACATCGGAATAATAGAGGTGATGATGAGGATGATGGAGAAGGAAAGAATTTTCAAGAAGATGAGGAAGACGGGGATGACGAAGAGGATGATAACATATTAATTCCACCACTTCCTCCGGAGTTTAGGAAGCATGTAGCAGCTAATATTTGGCGTGGGATTGAGCGGCCTGTCCTGAAATGTTACAATCATATACACAAACTTTTGGAGTGGAACTTCGAGGAAAATCCACAAAATCAGATATTTATGAGTCACTTTACTCGTATCGGGTTTTTGGGAATCAAGAATGTCTCATACACTCACCTTAACAAGAATTTGATAACAGCCTTTGTCGAACGATGGCATCCGGAGACAAATTCTTTCCATCTCCCGTTTGGAAATATGACAATCACGCTTGATGATGTGCATTGTCTGACTGGTTTGTCTATTGCCGGTTGTCCTATTATATCTGATCATACAGTTAGGTGGAGGGGAAGAGAAGAGCTACAGAGGTTGTTGGGGATGACAATGAATGAGGTTGCAGAAGTGACTCGTGTTGAAAGGGGCTCGTCCATCAAGATTGAGTGGTTGAAAGCTCGTTACCAACAATACATACAATCGCAAAATGTCGATGAAGTTTTGTATGCTGCTAGAGCTTATATATTGTATGAATTTGATAACTCTTTGTTTGCGACTGATAACTAAGTGTCCACTGTATGGTACCTGTTATTCCTGTAATATTTTTTGTATTTTCCATATCTGCTATTGAGTCTTTCAAACCTCCTTGCCAACAGTACTAGCTTATCCTCTTGCTCATCCTGATTTTTGGCAAGTGAGTTATCAGACTTTATAGCTTTACATGATTTCTCTTTGGCTTTGAAAGCCACATTCTTGCTAGATGAAGAATCATCTTTGCTGTCAGATTTCTTAGTTTTCTTGTCAATCACTGCAGCTTACTAACTTTTCTACCTTGAGTTTTCTGGCTGACTCACTGCAGCTTATTAACTCAACACACACAAGTTTTCAGACTACCACAAGTAGCTTACTAACTTCTTCTCTAGAGCTTTCTGGCTGAACTCAACTGCAGCTTACTCACTCTTTACAACTCTTTATCACCAAAAATTTACACACACTCAAACTACCTTATCAAGGGTTTGGGTTTGGTTGGTTTCCAACTAGGGTGAGATATCCTTTACAATAAGAACAAATGCAAAGGCTAGGATATCTCTACTAAGCTTTGAATATATCTATCAAATCTAGGCTTAGTGTAATGAGCTCTCTTCAATGTGAAACACTTGGGAAATCTTAGGTTTTTCGAGTGCTTCAATTTGCAAGAATACGAATGAGCTCTGGAGTTGCTTTGATTTCCCGTAACCTTTCAATGGTGAAGGTCACTGGTATTTATAAGCAACTTCTCCAATGGTCACTATTGAAAAACTGTCCGTTGGAAGAGATAGCATCAAAAGTTTCCTCTTCTGGTTATTGATGAACGACTATTTTGAGGGTTTGAATACACCCTTGCATGTTTTAGGAAATATGCAGCCATGTAGCCAATCACCAATTTTTGTGAACTGGAAGATATCAGTCTGACATTTCTTCAGTGAGATGTCGCTTTTGATTAACAGGTCGATGAGACGTTCTTTATTGCCTCCTCATTGGTCGAAATCTTCTTTTGAACAGAGACAAACAAAAACGGCTCTTTTTAAGTTGACCTTTCTGATCTGATATGTTCCTTAATGTCCACAAATGTCTAACATTCTGTTTGTTTGTACTAGGAATGAACATAACTTATTTCATAAAAATAGCTATTCAGGTTCCTTTTGATCAGTACAAAACAGTCTTCAGGATCTTCGGTCTTCAGGATTCTTCTGAGTCTTCAGAGTCTTCAGAGTCTTCAGAGTCTTCAGGATTCTTCTGAGTCTTCAGGATACTTCTGATTTTTCAGTATACTAAAATTCTCTGATCTATATCTGCTGACTATACATGGTGCAGATAATCCTGAGTCCTAATATCTATTGAAACCTGATCCTGATTCTATACTATCAAGATGTCCTGATACATGTCATATTCAGGGGTTTTGGGATCTAATCAAAATCTTTATTAAATTCATCTCCCAACAATTTCCCCCTTTTTGATGATGCCAAAACCATCTTGTTACATTTAAGAAAACCTAACCTATACTCAGGTTTCAGTTGACTATTTCATTCAAATGGCATACCAGATAAGTAAGAACATGTAAAAAGATAATGAGATATTATCTTGAACATAAAAGATAGACATTTCATTGATGAAGGATAAGAATTACAAAGTACAATGAAAATAAAAAAGACAAAAGATACATCATTCTTCAATTTTCTTCAATCTCATCCTCTGGTACTTCCAAATTAAACATCCCATAATATCTCTTCTTCAATTCATCTATTTCCTTGACGATCTCTGGATTGTTTCCTATCAGGCCTAGCTGAAGGGCATACTGAGCAATTTCCTGAGAGATGGCTGCTTCATTCACAAAACCATTCTCAAATCTAGGAGCCGAGTACATGTATGGTCCTGGAGCCATAATCTGAGTGTTGCTTTCATCTGCAAGGTTGATCCATTTCTGCAGATACTCAGGATAGAATGTTAACAGATATTCAATGAAAGCTTCATTTTTGTCTGAGCTGCTCCCCCTCCATTCTCTCAGAATCTCATAATAGAACCAGAAGGTTCTCTTGATTTCCTCCCATGCATCATTGATTGATAAAGGCATCCACTTATCAATGTGCGGCCATTTCCGAGTCTTCTCAGTACCTCTCCTCTTGCTAATGAACTTTCTGAAAACACCCATTCTCTTCTGCTCTTCTTCATTTTTCTTCTTGATCAGTGGAGCACCTAAAACAGAAACATCAGTTCTTTTCTCTTTTTTCAATCTGTAGGGCTTTCAAAGTCTTCTTTGTATTGAAGGTCTCTGGTTGTGTATCAGGTTCAGCTTCTTCAGTTTCTTCCTCCGAGTCATCAAAATCCACCACAAGCTTCCTTTGAACAGGTTTTGAAACTTTTGCTTTCTTTTTCCTCTCTTGTTCAACAAAAGCAAGTGCTTTTTTCTTCTCAGGTCTAGCTTGTTCTTCCCCTGCCTTGCTTGTTTCAACCTTTTTTCTGTCAAACATCTTTTCTTGTGTGATTTCCTGAACAATCTGTTCTGATGTCTGAGTGAAGCCAGGTTCTTCAACTTCTTTGAACTTCAATTTCTCTGTGGCTTCAATCTCACTCAGAGCATCCAAGATCTTCTTTGCATCAGCTTCTTATATGGCTTTCTTCTCCAAGGTCTGTGCCAACAACTTATCCAATTGTCCTTTCGAACTTGGTCTTTCCCCCTTTTTGGCATCATACCTTGGGAGAAGTTGGGATAATGTAGTATCCATATGGTATTGCTCTTTGCCTAAGCTCCGCACCTCCCCAGCCAATTGATCATGCTCATCTTTCAGCCTCATCATGTAGTTTTTGGCCATGAAAAATTCATCTGAAAGTGGAGCAAACTATTTTGAGAAGGCTTCATGCATCACCTCTGTCATTGTGGACATGAGCAAAGTGATCATTTCCTCAACAACGGACTTTATTAAATGCTCATTCTTCTCAATCAGCTTGGCCTCAAGAAATGCAGTTCTGGCCTGGTATCTTTGCTCCATATTTGCATTGAGTTCTGTCTTTACTCCATCAATCTTCTCATCCAGTGCTGTCATCTTATCTGAGAGTGTTGTTTGAATTTGCAGCATGTCAGGTGATGAGCTCAGATTTTCAAGTTTTTGAGATTGAGCAGCCAAAATTTCCTCCATCTGAGTTACTTTCTCCACCATTGGTACCACCTTCTTCAGTTCATCCAGGATTGGGGTGAAATCAATCACTGGAGGTAGTACAACTATCTCCAACTGAGCTGGGTGCTCCACACGAGCCTCAGTCTGAATATCATAAACAACAGATTTAAAGTTAGGTACTTCAGTAACCTCGGCATAATGTATAATAGTGCCAAAAGGTACTGAAAGAGTGCTAACTTTCGATCGAACTTGTCGACATCGAATCAAAGATCGATTTCCTTCTCCATGTGGCTCTAAGTGTGTTTCTCTTTCTCAACATCTTTCTGAAGTTCCTTTTCTTGCTCAGATTGCTTCTCTCCTTCACCTCCCTAATCCCCATCTTCTTCTTGATTATGAGAACTGGATGCATCTGTTTCAGCATTCCTTATTTCAACTACCTTCTGTTTCACAAGTTCATCAAAATCAGCCACTTTCATCCTGAGCTTGGTTTTCCTGAAACCTGAGAACTCTGTCAGAGCAGCAGTCTCAGCACTCCACCAATCTTCTCCTCTGAAAGAGGCAATGTTCAACATCTCTGGGAGTGTCTCGATTCGGGATATAAACCTGTTGTCTCTTTCAAACTTCGGGTACCTGTCTAAAATGAACCGTTCCCCCTTGCTTCGCCATTCTGTTTCTTCTAATTCGCCTTTCTTCAATTCAGGGTTTTCTGGAATATCAGGCTCGGATTGGATGAGTTGAAGTGCTGAAGGATCAAGAAATGGTTCTTTCAGGAGAGTATCCAAACTCAGCAGATCATGAGATTCTGTCTGTTCCTGAGGTCCCTTGAAAATCTCCTGAGATATTTTGTCAGTGCTCAGGGATGTTTCAAGTACCTCTGAGAATACATGTTGTTGGGAGATGAATTTAATAAAAGATTATATGATTTTGATTAAGATCCCAAAACCCCTAAGTATGACATGTTCAGAATGATCTTGATAGTTGAGTCGATTCAGTTATTAGAGTATTAGGGATGTTATCTCGCAAAATGTATAGTCGGCAGATATAGTTCGGGATAGGTTACGAAGTCTCAAGATTCAAAAGATAAAAGCGAGAACCAAGACTCAAGATAAAAAGACTCGATATATCGGTCAAGATAAATTTAAAGACTCAGAAAACTCTGAAGACGCAAGACTAAAGACTGAGAAATCAAGATCTTGAATCTTGAATGCGATAATTCTCAAGACTTCGAGAATGTCTTTGAAAAATGAACTGAATGATCCGAGGCACCTATCTATCCAAGAATGCAATCTTGAGAGAAACACAATGCCTTAAAAAGATAGATATTGCCAAGACATTCAAATGCGCATAAAAGGAACTAAGTCGGAGTGTTGTTAAGGTTATATCAAACTCGAGTTTGTAACCAAAAAGAGCCGTGAAGGTGTCTACCCTTTAATCAAGAAAAAAGTCAAAAAAGAGGAAGACGACAACGTACCATACCGACAATTTAAGACAAGCCTTTGTCGGATGTATGGACTACAAAAAAGTGAAGACCCGACTACATGAAAGACTATTGCCTAGAAAAAGTGTTAGGGAGTTTAGGACCCTAAATATAGCCGTTTCACACACCATAAGAGGGAACTCACGAAGCTATCTCTCCAACGGATAGTTTTCAAGAGTAACCTTGGTGTATGCTATAAATCTTGGTGACCCTCTACATTGTAAGGTGACGGGGAAATTTATCATAACTCAAGAGCTCGAACTTATTCTTGCAAAAAGTAAAGCACTTTCGAAATACCTTGAATTTCCCAAGTGCTTCTATATTGAAGAGAGCTCACTTTGTACTAAGCCTAGCTTGATAAGATTTATCAAAGCTTAGTCGAGATATCCTAAACCTTTGCATTGTGCTTCATTGTAAAGGATATCTCATCCTAGTTGAAAACCAACCAAGAAACCCCAAACCCTTGAGAAGGTAGTTGGAGTGTGTTTGTTGGTGAGTAGAGTTTAAAGAGTTAGTAAACTACGCGGAGTAGTCGAAAAACTCTAGAGGAGAAGTTAGTAAGCTCTGAGGTAGTCCAAAGCTTGTGTGTGATTGAGTAAGTAAACTCGGGAGGTAGTCTTGAGAAAACTCAAGGTCGGGTTGAGTAAGTAAACTACGTGGAGTAGTCGAAAAACTCGGGGCGAATTGAGTAAGTAAACTCTGAGGTAGTCGAAAAGCTCGGTTGATAGTGAATTTCTCCAAGAGTCGGAGAGTGGGCGTAGGAGCTTGAGTCTCCGTCTTTGTGTTCTTTATTGCTTTCCTTATATTTGCTTATATGTTGCATTGACCGATTTTGAAAGCATACTTTTCAACGATATTCTCAATCCACCGGAAGTTGCATAAGTGAATCACGGCCTAATCACTATTTCATAAAGGGAAGGTTTTTTAAACAAAGCTTAAAACGCGAGTATAATCTAAGGGCCAACCATTCATACGATTTAGTTATCAAACTCAACTCTTTACGAGGATTGATGGCTAGTTATCGATCCAAGCAACTCGGGATCTCGACACTTTCGAGGATTGATTTGGGATTATCTCGAGGTATCTGAAAGCGGCTTCGGGATCACATCTCGATGACTTTGACTCGGAGCGATCTCCGCTTCTCGAACCAATCTTGAGGATTATCGACCCAAGTGACCTCGGTAAGAAAAAGTTTTAAAATCAATTGAACACGTGTATTCCCCCCATACACTTGTAAGACTTCGTTTTCACCGGACCAACAAGTGGTATCGAAAGCGATGGTTCAACTTGACCACTTTTTTTGACCAAAGTTTTACTTTCAAAAATACTTGTGGTCTATCTGAATGATCTTATTTGTTTGAAATTTTTTTTTTCCTTTCAAAAGATCGAAAAATGTCTTCTAAAAACTTCCCATGTTCTCGAGAGAACTATGATCTATGGAGATCGAGAATGCAGCTCATCTCAGATTCCAAACATGAGCGTATGTGGAGAGTGGTTTCTCAAGGACCATTCAAATTTCTTGTGGTGAATCCCATAATTACGAAGAAGAGAGAATTGATCCTAGAAAGAATTTCCTAAGTCGATGACCAACTAACTCCCCGAGGAGAGAAAGTTAGTCAATCTAGACTACATTGCAAAAAGACACACTATCTGATTGGGAATGATCTCTCCGTAATATCTTCGCTAAGGAAATATAGGATACACTAGGCATTATGCCAAGGCACAGATCATATAAAAAAAAACAAACTTTTCGATGGGCAATTGGAAAGTTTGACAGGTTTTGAAATGGATGATGGTGAATCAATAGACAAATTGGAAGTCGATTCACTAGCATCATGAATGATCTAAACGCACTTGGAAAGAGATATCCACAAAGAGAAGTGGCATTGAAAATTCTTAGAGGTCTTTCTAAGAAATGAGATATTCATGCAATGGTGATTGAAAACACCAAGAACATTAGTTCAATGCCATACCAACAAGTCTTCTCGATATGAATTTGTAATTGATAAAAAATCCAAAAAGGCCCAAAGAAAGATGATTCTTCATCATGGCTTTAAAAGCCAAAGATAAAACACAAAAAACTAGAGAGATGCATGCCAAACATCGATGAGCTTGAGGATAAGCTATAGACCGATGGCAAGGAGGTTTGACGGACTTAATAGTAGATTTGGAAAATACAAAAGCTATTACAGAACCACAACACCGAAGAAACCCGAGGACGGATCAATCGAGAAGAAGAAGGACTGAAAAGTCTTAGGATCTTCATCCGAAAAGAAGGACTCCAAGTCCAAAGAAGAAAATGATCGGGATGATGATGCCAACAGATCTATAACCGCGGAAAGAAAGGTCACTTCCAAATGATTGTCGAGTTGAGTGCTAAGGAGAGAAGAGAAAGACAAGCTATAAGAGACCGTCTCTCAAGCAAAAAAAGGCCATGGTTGCGGAAGAAGAACACTTTCGAGGGAGGATCTAGCTCTTCGGATGAGATATTCTCGAGACGGTGAAAGTGATGACATCATCCTTGGCCATTGAGGAGGTAAACTCTTCTGTCTACATTGTTGCTCCTACTACACTAGCACAAGAGTTTTCAAGTTCCACCGAAAAACCCAAGGACTATCTTTGATTTCTGAGGATCTTAAATAAAACTCAAGAGCGTAATAAGGAACTTAAAATTTGAAAATCTAAAATGGAAAGACTCTAGCAAAAACGAGATCACTTCTAAATTAATGGGAACTTTGAAATGGATGTTACGAAAGTACAACTCTCGAGAAGAAAGAAGTTGATAATGTCCCTAAATCGAAAAGCTAGAAAATCCTTTGAAGAGATTCTTAATCGAACCGAAGTTCAATGACCTCTCTCGAAGCATAAAACTCTGAATCTTTATAGTGCGAAGAAGTTAACTCTATTGAATAAAGCATCTAATGTGATAGATGAAATTGAGTTACCGAGAGATCCGCCACTATAAAAAACCGGATTAGGATACATTCGGGGAGGAACCTCACAAAGTCATCTTATCATGTAGCAAGAAGACTATCTTTGTAAAACCCGATGGCACCTACACTTCAAAATTGAAGTTATGCCCAAGGTTGTAGACAAGGGAAAAGGACCTATGGCTTAAAAAAATCCCAATGATCAAAAAGCCCAAACCGCGGTGAAGGCTAGAAAACTGGCGGTCGATTGGAAAGTTTCGAGCAAGTACTTCAAAGCCTCGGGGCTAAGAATGCAAATCTGAAAGGCTCCACATTCGGAGGAATCCTCGGATAAGAAACTTTCGTGAGACATTCTCATCTCAAGAGACCAAGTCCTAAGTACCTTTGAAAAGACCCAGTTTCATAACCCGAACCTCACTTGCCTAAAGGAAAAGGTTATCTGAACCCGAAATTGATCAAAGATTTAGACCGGCGCACAAAAAAGCCCAAGCATCCAACAAAAGGCCCGAACCAAAGAAGAATTCAAAAGCCCATGTTCATGCTAAAAGCTAGCACACATACACGAGAAAGTTGCTAAGGCACCCCAGTAGTAGATGTGTATGTTGATGTTTATGGAAGACAAATTAGCCACTCTAAAGTGATTAGAGTTGTCGCAAAATTTGGATTCGAAAAGGTACATCTAACCTTGTAGGACCCTTTGGGTACCTAAGAATTGATCTGCTTTTTCGGAGGAAAACAAGGGCACTAAACCGATGAAAGATCACATGGCAATGATGAGCGATGAAAAAAGCTCACGAAGTATGGTATCTTGACGGTGGATGCTCAAGACATATGACAGATTCAAGAAGATGCTTTCGACTATGTTGAACAAAGAGGCCCATGAGATCACTTTTTGGAGATAACTCGAGAGCAGGTCAAGGATATGGAACTTTGGAGATCGACTTGAATTCATATCCATGGTGTTTCATATGTATCCGGATTGAAGCATAATTTGCTTTCAATTAGTCAATTACTGTGATAAGGGTTTCAATGTTGAGTTCTCCAAGAACTTATGTTTTGTGAAAGATGATACATCACGTAAAAATATTATTGATTAAAAGGGAATGTGTATCTTCTTGATTGGAGTTCAACTCCTAAAGATACATGTTTAGTTGCTAAAAGTTCCACAGATACCCGATTGGTTATGGCATAAAAGAATGAATCACCTAAATTTCAAAACCCGAACAAGCTTGCAAGATTAGATCTTGTGAGAGGGTTGCCTAATGAAGTGTTCAAGAAGAACACATTTGTGATGCATGTCAAAAAGAAAACAAGCTAAAGCATCATTTAAAAGCAAAGTAGAAGTTTCTCTTGAGAGAATACTTGACTTTTGCATATGGATCTCTTTGGTCCTATAACACCATGAAGCACTAATGGCGAAATACACATTGGTAGTAGTTGATGACTACTCGAGATATACTTGGGTCATATTCTTACTTTGAAAGAGACTAGAACAAAAAGCTCAAATTGAGAAAAATCGAGTGTGGTCAAAATCGATTCGACAAAGGAACTTTCATAAATCATATCATATCGATTAAAAAGAAATGGAATTTCACATGAAACATCGGTAAAGGACCTCTCAACGGAATGGTGTTCTTTGAAAGGAGGAACATGACTCTAAAAGAAGCCGCAAGGACTATGATAGTGAAGGCAGGATATGCCACCGGGCCTCGGAACCCACTTTCGGATTAAACCGAGGACTGAATGCACAAACTTGAATACATAGGCTCGGATGAAGAGCTCGAATCTCTTCTTGATCCCTTAGCGAATTCTCTTGAACCTCTTCTTTTGTCCTTTCATCCTTGAATCATGCTCGGCTTCATAAATCGATCGCAAGATGTTTTCTTGATTAAGGACGGCGATGTATATCCTCAATCGACTCTTCCCGAGATGCTTGACATTCTTTGCATTCGGAGGGGAAGACTTGGAATGAGGAGACGACCTTCCTAACCGACTTCTCGGGGTTCGTGACAAAGCTCGGGATGAAAAATTCGATTTTGATGAGTTTGGTTCGGAAAGCTTAGTGCCCCAGCGTGAGACAAATCCAAAGATGGAGATGGGGACCAACGGGGAGATTCGGTCTCAAATGGAAAAAAAGAGACTTCTATTGCTGATCAACCTCAGACTGAAGCTAACACTCTTCAGGTACCTTTTGGAACTATTAACAAATATGCCAAAGTTACTGAAAGTACTATCTTTAATTCTGAATTGTCCGATAAATGATCTCAATTGAGTCCCAGCTCGGGATGAAGCCGAACTCGGGATGATCAAACAAAGCGAAGGTCTGAAAAGCTTTCTTTGAGATTGATCTCACTCCCATAATGGAGAAACTTGAGAAGATTGAGCCAATGACGATCAAAATTGCTCGAGATGGAAGAAACGTTGGCCAATCAAGCTCGGACAATGGAAGGTTTTAGCCATTCTTGAGCCGTGCGGATACAAAACACTCGACCAATCGGATGACCTCCATGGAAGAAAAATTTGAATGCAAAGTCGGAGGAGTCAACGCAGAGTTAAGTCTTGAAATGAAACGAAGCACCGTTTTGAATTTCTAGAGGTGAAACTAGCAGAAAAAATGAGGTCTTGATCAAATCTGTTTGTTGAGGAAATGAAATGCTCATGACCAAGATGAAGAGATGCTTAAAGATGCACTCTCGGCGGTTGCCCACATATTCGAAGAACTTGGCTAGAACCACATCGGAGAATGGAAGATGAGCAAGATCGGTTAGCGAGGAGAGATCCGTCAGTGCAAAAAAGCGTTATCACATGGACCGCAATCTCCGGACTTCTTCCAAATTACAAGGGGGAAAAGGAAGGTGAAGACCTCGGGAAGTTCATGGCACGTGCACTTTGAAAAAAAGGCTCTTCTTTGAAATGTACAATCTAGCCAAAGCCTTAAAATCGATTTCTTGAAAATTGAAATTTGCTCAAGTGGAAATCTACACTCGAAGTTTAGCAAACCATGCTTGAGGTTGCAAGAGAGAAACTAAGTGCTAGAACTATTGGAACAAGCCAGCCGAGGAATCGCTATGAAGAGGAAAGCCCTTGGGCGTTGTTCAACTCAGTAAACAAACGTCTTGAAGGCTTCTAAGCCAATCCAGAAAGCTGATTACGGATGAAGAAGGTTAAAAATTTTCTCAACCTCGAAGAAAGTCTTCAACACGAGATGCTCTCAAGACACTCCAAAAGAACAAGCTAAGAAAATTTCGGGAGCGTCTGTGATCGAAAAGAAGATAGGCGAAGAAGCGAAGCGAAGGAGTGATTTCGGGGAGATTTGCGAGCAAGAGGAAGGGAACATCGAAAGAATCGAAGTGGCCCCACGTTGATAAATGGATGCCCATTAAACTCAACGACATGTGGGAAGAAGTGAAGAGAACCTTCTCCGAATTACAATGTTCTCGGGGAATGGAGAGGGGAAGGCTCGGATCGAACGAAGCTTTCATTGAATATCTTTTAACCTTCTATCCAAAGTATCTCCAAGGTCCCTTGCGGATGAAGGTGGAGTCTGATAGTAGCCCCGATCCATATTCCTATCCTCCTCCAAGACTTGGTAATGGCTTGGTAAATGAAAAGGCCATTACACAAGAAATTGCTCGAAGATCTTTGGTCGGTTGGGATTAACGAGAAACATCATCAAAGAGAGGAATGAGTCAAAAAAGATTTTTTGAATGTTCAACTGGAGGTACCAAATGATGAAGTGGAAAATGAAGCAAACCAAGAGCGAATATGAAGATCAAGACGGAAGAACTTCGAAAGACTCTGTAATCTTTAAATTTTGTCTTTTTGATTTTGTTTGATAAATTCATTGTAATCAGAAAGGTATACTTATCATCAATGAAGATTTATCATTATGCTCAAAAGATAATATCTTATTATCTTATTTACATGTCTTTATTTTGATATCTTTGAATGAATGTCTCTAAACCGATTGTATCTTGATAAGAGGGAAATTGTTTAAGTATTTGGTAATGAACTAGTTAAAGAGATTCATTCTTGAAGAAATTTGATATATGATTAAACCGTTGAGAAACTCAAAATTGTTGGGAGATTCTCGATCTAAGAATAGTTGGGAGACAACCAATCTTGTAATAGGATAAATCAAAAACACGAGTATAGGTTATATATTTGTAACAAGATAGGTTTTGGCATCATCAAAAAGGGGGAAATTGTTGGGAGATGAATTTAATAAAAGATTATATGATTTTTGATTAAGATCCCAAAACCCCTAAGTATGACATGTTGAAATGATCTTGATAGTTGAGTCGATTTCGCTTATTAGAGTATTCGGGATGTTATCTCGCAAAATGTATAGTCGCAGATATATAGTTCGTGATAGGTTAAAGTCTCAAGATTCAATGAAATCGAGAATCAAGACTCAAAGATAAAAAGACTCGATATATCGGTCGAGATAAATTTAAAGACTCGAGAAAACTCAAGACGCAAGACTAAAGACTAAAGAAATCAAGATCAAGAATTGAGAATTACTAAAGACTTCGAGAATGTCTTTGGCTCAATCCATGAACTAAAATGATCCGAGAAGATATCCTGCAATCTTGAGAGAAACGCAATGCCTTAAAAAAGATAGATATTGCCAAGATATTCAAATCTGCATAAAAAGGAACTAAGTCCTTTTTTTAGGTTATATCAAACTCGAGTTTGTAACCAAAAGAGCCGATTGAAGGTGTCTACCTTTAATCAAGACAAAAGTCAAAAAGAGGAAGACGACATCATGCCATCTTGACCGAAAAGGACAAGCCATCAAAAAAGATGTCGGATGTCACGAAAAGTTCCAGACTACAAAAAGTGAAGACCGGCTACATGAAAGACTATTGCCTAGAAAGTGTTAGGGAGTTTTCGGACCTTAAATATAGCCGTTTTCACACCATAAGAGGGAACTCACGGCTATCTCTCCAACGGATAGTTTTCAAGAGTAACCTTGGTGTATGCCTATAAATCTTTGGTGACCCTCTACATTGTAAGGTGGCGGGAAATTTATCATAACTCAAGAGCTCGAACTTATTCTTGCAAAAAGTAAAGCACTCAAATACCTTGAATTTCCCAAGTACTTCTATATTGAAGAGAGCTCATCTTGTAAAGCCTAGCTTGATAAGATTTATCAAAGCTTAGTCGAGATATCCTAAACCTTTGCATTGTGCTTCATTGTAAAGGATATCTCATCCTAGTTGGAAACCAACCAAGAAACCCCAAACCCTTGAGAAGGTAGTTGAGTGTGTTTGTTGGTGAGTAGAGTTAATAAGAGTTAGTAAACTACGCGAGTAGTCGAAAAACTCTAGAGGAGAAGTTAGTAAGCTACAAAGGTAGTCCGAAAGCTTGTGTGTGATTGAGTAAGTAAACTACGGAGGTAGTCGAAAAACTCAAGGTCGGGTTGAGTAAGTAAACTCGTTCAGTCGTAAAAACTCGGGGCGAGTTGAGTAAGTAAACTACAGGTAGTCGAAAGCTCGAAGTTGATAGTGAATTTCTCTTCAAGAGTCGGAGAGGGACGTGGGAGCTTGAGTCTTGAACCACTATAATTGCCGTGTTCTTTATTGCTTTCCTTATCTTTGCTTATATGTTGCATTGACCGATTTTGAAAGCATACTTTTCAATCGATATTCGGTTGGAATCAATCCACTTTGAGTTGCATAAGTGAATCACAAACTAATCACTTATTTCATAAAGGGAAGGTTTTTTCAAAGAAAGCTTAAAACGAGTATAATCTAAGGGCCAACCATTCCATTTGACGAACCGAAAAGGATATAGTTATCAAACCGAACTCTCTTACGAGGATTCATAAAGCTAGTTATCTCAAGCAACTTCAGGGATCTCTGACACTCGGGATTCGGTTGGGATTATCCGAGGTATCTGAAAGCAGCTCAGGATCACTGTCATCTCGAAGAGACTTTGACTCAGAGCGATCTATGCTTCTCAGAACCTAATCTTCGAGATTATCGACCCAAGTTCGATAAAAAAAGTTTTAAAATCACTGAACACGTGTATTCCCCCCCATACACGTGTAAGACTTGTTTTCACCGGGACCAACACATGTTCTTCAGTGTCCTGCTCCTGAACATCTTTTACTACTTGAGCAAGCACCTGAAGTGGAGAATTTAATCCTTGCTGAGCTTCAGTTTGAGTTTCTTCAGCACCACTGGCCTCTTTCTCTGCAATAGTTTGAAGTCTTTTTCGTTTCTGAGGGGCCAATGTCTTTTTCTTCAGTTTATCTCCAGTTTCCCTCTTGATTCTCAGAAGGTCATGAGATTGCTTCGTTCTTTCCTCCTGTCCTGAAGCCTCAGGATGTTTTACTGATGATGTCCTGACAGGCTTCTGGACAATATCAACAATCACTACATCATCCTGATCAGAACTAGAATCATCCTGATCTTCAGATTCCTCCTGAATCATAGAGCTTTGGCTTCCTGATGGAGCAACCTTTCTTTTATGAGATTTAGGCTTCCGGAACATGATCCGAGTCCTAGAGAATTCTACTCCTGTCATCAGAAACATATTCTCCCTGGGCAAGGTTTCGATCAAAAAACCGATCTTTGTCCCAAACAAGACCTTCCCATTTTTAGTGAATGCACCTTTTGCATACTTCAGTTTTTGGTTTTGGTGAAGAATGCAATCCACCAAGAATTTCAACCAGTTGAAGTCCATAGATGGTGAGTCCTCTATCACAGCCATGAGACTCAACTTGTTCCTGCTCACCTGCTCAAGACTTTCCGATGTGCTCATCAAGCATTTTGCCACAATGTCGATTAAAACTTGGTATTTGGGCTTTAAACACCATTTGTGCAATGCACCTTTCAATTCCACTTTGGTTTCTGCAAAACGGTCCAAAATTTCTTGTTCTCTTCCAGACATATACAATGCTGGATCTTCTCCTTTATCACTTAATTCAATCTCGGAATTGATATTGTCTAAGGACAATATTACCTGTTTAGAACAAACCACCTCTTCTTTCGATTTCACATTAGTTCCAAAACTTAGCTGCGAAACCAGTCCTCCCCATCCTCCTTCTCGAAGGTTAACAACAAATTGCAACACTTCTTGGGCTAGTTCGGATTCTGGCATATTGCTCACCAGTCGTGTCAATCCAGCCATCCGCAACATGTTTAGAGCCTCTTCTTCTACCTGGGTTGCTTTGTCGTCAATCATGGCTACGACATGTTCAAAGTACAGCTTCTCTGTTTCTGCGAGAACTTTGATCATCTAGTAGTTAGGAAACTCCATAACGAGAAAAAAGAATTCTGGGTAGTGTATTTGAGGGTTTTGAAATTTTGAGGATTTGAAGATTTGAAGGTTTAAGGATTTGGGAATTTTGATCGTTTAAATGTGAGAAATAAATGATTGAGGGCTAACAGTTGACTTATATATGATCTGTGAAATAAAGATCAATGGTTGTGATTAAATCTCAAAAATTAGATGAAGGGTTGAGATTTAATCTGAGATTAAAGAAAATCTCAAGGAAAAATGGCTATTTTTGGCTATTTTTCTGGACAATAGGCAAGTAGTAGTTTATATGTTGACAAATGGACGTTTCTCGGAAATCAAGGCGACTGTTCATCTTTTTTAGTCAAAGACATTCCCGCTTTAAAAGTTCAGGTCTTTTGTCATTTATTTCAAATGATTTCTGAGTAATCCTTTGTGTAATAAATGCTACTGTATTTAATGCATGTATCAATATAACTTCAGGATTACTTGAATACATAACCCTTACTGAATACTGATCCTGACAAAATTTTGTCCTGAGTCTCAGTTTCCATCCTGAGAAAATTTTGTCCTGAGTTATTCCCCCTGAATAACTACATGCCCCTGAAGGACTTCTCCCTTCAGTGAAAATTCATTCGCCTGGATCCAACATACCTAATTCAACTGATAGTTCCTGAAATCTTGATTTAGCCAAAGGTTTAGTCAAGATGTCACTCCTCTGTTTATCAGTATGAATTTTCTCCATTCTGATGTCCTTCTTCTCAACATGATCTCTGATGAAGTGATGTCTGATATCAACATGCTTACATCTGGTGTGCAATACCGGATTTTGTGTAATAGCAATTGCACTATTATTGTCACAAAATATAGGTACTTCATTGGCTATAATCTTATAATCGCTCAATTGTTGTCTGAGCCAAAGAATCTGTGCACTTCCTGCAGCCATATATTCAGCTTCAGTAGTACTGGTTGCTACTGAGGTCTGTTTCTTTGAAAACCATGATATCAGTTTAGTTCCAAGAAATTGACAAGTTCCTATAGTAGACTTCCTGTCAATTCTACATCCACCATAATCATCATATGAGTAACCAGTTAATTCAAGGTTATCATCAGCTGGATACCATAATCCTCTATTCACAGTGCCTTTAAGATACTTCAAAATCTTTTTGACAGCCTCCATATGACTAGCCTTAGGATTAGCTTGGTACCTTGCACATATCCCAACAGCAAAGGTAATATCAGGCCTACTTGCTGTAAGATAGAGCAATGATCCAATGATCCCTCTATAATCAGTGTGATTTACTGATTTGCCTTCAGGATCAGGATCCATCTTGTAGTTAGTATTCATAGGAATTCTAACTGCATTACAATTCTGTACACCATATTTAGCAATCAGGTCTATGGTGTATTTTGCTTGATTGATGAAAATTCTTTCTTTAGTCTGTTTCACCTGAAGTCCAAGAAAGAAATTCATCTCCCCCATCATAGACATTTCAAAACTTTCCTTTCATCAGAGTTGAGAACTTCTCACACATCTGATGATTTGGAGAACCAAATATGATGTCATCCACATAAATCTGAACTAGTAAGATATCCTTCCCATCTTCTATCCTGAAAAAAGTTCTATCAACAGTTCCCTTGATAAAACCATGGTCAGTAAGAAATTGAGAAAGTGTGTCATACCATGCTCTGGGTGTTTGTTTTAGACCATACAAGGCTTTCCTGAGCCTGTAAACTTGGTCATTCTGACAAAATCCTGGAGGTTGTTCCACATAAACCCCTTCTTTAAGCACACCATTCAGAAATCCACTTTTCACATCCATTTAATAGACTGTGAATTTCATGTGAGCAGCATATGCAAGAAACATTCTGATGTCTTCTAGTCTTGCAACAGGTGCAAAGGTTTCATCATAATCACGGCCTTCTTCTTGGGAGTAACCTTGTGCAACTATCCTTGCCTTATTTCTTACAATGTTGTTGTTTTCATCTCTCTTGTTCTTGAACACCCACTTAGTTCCAATCACATTGTGCCTCTTAGGTCTATCCACTAGCTCCCAAACTTCATTTCTTGTGAACTGATTCAGCTCTTCTTGCATAACAGTAATCCAGAAAGAATCTTGAAGAGCTTCTTCAATTTCACTAGGTTCTTTTTCAGATAGGAAGTAGCAGAATAGAGCACTTTCACCATGGAACCTTCTTGTTTTAACACTTCTGATAGATCACCCACAATCTGACTTGTAGGATGACTATCCAACCATCTACTCTTTGATGTTCCCTCTTTAGTAGTGTCCTCAACATCAGAAATGTTAGGTTCAGGTAATTCATCAAATTCAGGGAACAACAGAAAAGGAGAGAGTGAATCATCTTCCTCAGGGGAAATTCCATTCAGAACATTGTCAGAGACATTTGTTCCCCCTTGGTTGATGGATTCAGAGTTTACCTCAGCTGTGACCACATCTTCATTGGCATTACATACCTGAGTCTGAACTGGTGTATGTTCAGATTGGTTAGCTTCCGTGTGTTGGCTTTCCTTCAGTGGAGAATTTTCATCCTGATTGCCACCATCCTGAGTATTTCCATCCTGAGCTTCTTTGTCCGAGTCTGATTAACTCCATTCATAGAAAGTGATTGACTTCTTCTTTTCAGGCTCAAAGGATGTTTTATCATTCCTTTTCAAGCTAAGTTTGGTGATTCTCTTGGTCAGTTCTTCTGAGTCACGTTCCTGTTTCTTCTGAACACAAGTAGATTCATAAAAAACAACATAAGATATTTCTTCCACAATAAGAGTCCTACAGTTGTAAACTCTGAAGGCTTTACTAACTTTAGAATATCCTAAGAATATCCCTTCATCAGCTTTGCTATCAAAAGTTTTCAACTGATCTTTACCATTATTATGTATGAAACACTTGCAACCAAACACACAAAAGAAAGAAACAAGAGGCTTCCTTTCATTCCACATCTCATAAGGTGTTTTTCCTTGATTCTTGGTCAACATGGATCTGTTCTGAGAGTAGCATGCAGTGTTGATAGCTTCAGCCCAAAATCTATTAGGAATGTCAGCTTCAGCAATCATTGTTCTTGCAACTTCTTTCAAAGTCCTATTTCTTCTTTCAGCAACACCATTTTGTTGTGGGGTCCTTGTAGCTGATGTTTCATGATCTATTCCATTTGCTGTACAATAATCAGATATAATATGGTTGATAAATTCAGTGCCTTTATCTGATCTGATTTTGACCACACTCAGGTTCTTTTCAGTATTTCTGGCAGTTTTGTCTGAGTTTCTTTCTTACTGAGTAAGAATATGACCCATGTGTATTTAGAGTAGTCATCAACTACCACAAGTGCATATTTCCTGCCATTAGTGCTTACAGGTGTCACTGAACCAAAGAGATCCATATGTAACAATAGTAGTATTTTGTCAGTAGAGATTTCTACTTTGCTTTTGAATGATGCTCTGGTTTGTTTTCCTTTCTGACAGGCATCACATGCATGATCTTTACTGAACACTTCATTGGGTAACCCTCTCACAAGTGCTAATCTTGCAAGTTTGTTCAGGGTTTTGAAGTTTAAGTGATTCAGCTTTTTATGCCACAGCCAACTGGTGTCAGTAGAACTTTTTGCAACCAAACATGTATCTTTAGGAGATAATTTCTAATCAGCAAGATACACATTTCCTTTTCTAGTACCAGTCAATAATGTTTGCTGTGTAGCATTATCTTTCACATAACATAAGTTCTTTGAGAACTCAACACTGAATCCTTTGTCACATAATTGGCTGATTGAAAGCAAGTTATGCTTTAAACCAAAAACATATGAAACACCATGGATATGAACATAATCAATTTCAAGAGTTCCATATCCTTCAGTTTGTCCTTTGAAATTGTCTCCAAATGTAATCTGAGGGCCTTTTTGCTCAACATAGTCAGTAAGTAATTGTTTATATCCTGTCATATGTCTTGAACATCCACTGTCCAGATACCATGAAGCAGGAGCCAATTCATTTCCACTCATCAGGGCTATGTTGTCTTCATTCAGCTAAATGCTCTTGTCCTTTACCTGAAAAATAGATCAGGCCTTCGGTACCCATTTGGTGTAGGGTCCTACCAGGTTAGCTGTACCTTTTGGAACCCAAATCTGCCTGATAACTCTAATTACTTTAGAGTGGCTGATTTGTCTCCCATAAACATCTACATACACATTCACCACCCTAGGTGCCTTGGCAGTACCCTGTGTATGAGTGCCAAACTTAACATGAACATGAGCCTTAGAGTTCTTCTTGGGTTCAGGCCTTTTGTTCCAATGCCTTGGCCTTGGTGCAGTTGGTCTTTGTCTCTGCTGACTTGGGTTCAGGAAACCTTTACCCTTAGGCAAGTGGGGTTTAGGTTGCCTGTACTGAAATTGTGATCTTTTAGTAATCTGAGGACTTGGTCTTTTCAGTTGAGAATATCTCTGCTGAGTGTTTCTCTTCTGAAAATTCCTCCGATGGTTCAGTGCAGATCTCTTCAGGTTGATATTCTTAGCCTGAGGCTTAGAAGTACTGGCTTGAAAATTTCCTACTGAGTGTTCAGGTTTTCTAGCCTTTTCCTGAGGTTTGGGCTTTCTTTTATGAACCTTCAGTTTTTCTGAAACCATAGGTCCTTTACCCTTGTCTAAAACACGGGGTTGTTCTTCGGTGAGAAGATTAGTACATGCCACCTATTTAACAAAGACAGTCTTAATGCTACTAGAAGAAGCATCATTCAGAAGACCTTGTGAGGTTCCCCCTGGATTATATCCCAATCCAGCCTTTATAGTTGCAGGTCTTTGATAACTCTGAATTTCATCTATTACTTTAGATGCAGAATTCAATAGGGCTAACTTTATCTGCGCACTATCCTCACTTTTCTTTAGAGTTTCATGCTTCTCAAAGAGGTCATTGAATTCAGTCCTGATAAACTGATTCTCCTCAGTGGATTTCTCTAATTTTCCATTCAGGATCTCTATCACTTTCTCTTTTTCTGAGAGTTGTACTTTCAGAACATCTAGTTTATCAGTAGTTCCCATCAACTGAGAAGTGATCTCAGCAGTATTAGAGTCTTTCCACCTCATATTTTCAGCAGTCAGTTCCTTATTCTGCTCTTGAGTTTCTATGAGCAGTTCTTGTAACACAGAACAGTCCTTCATAAGATTCTCAAAAGAATCCATCAGGTCAAAGTTATTGGTTACAGATGAACTTGATAACTCAGGTGCTTGTGTAGGAGCAACAACATAGATAGAAAAATTTACCTCCTCCATAGAAACAAGGCAGATATCATCACTGTCACTATCTGAGAATATCTCATCTGAAGAACTGGATCCTTCTTCAGATTGTCCTTCTTCTTCTGCAATCATAGCCTTCTTGCTAGAGATCTTTCTGTCTCTCTTGGCTTGTCTCTCCTTTCTTTCCTTGACACTCAGCTCAGGACAATCATACTGGAAGTGACCCTTCTTTTGGCAGTTATAGCATCTATTTGTATCATCATCCTGATCACTTTCCTCCTTGGTCTTGGAGTCCTTCTTTCTGGATGAGGAACCTTCAGCTTTGTGATCCTTCCTTTTCTCAGTGGATCTGTCCTAATCTTCTGAGTTATTCCTGTTTTTGTACCTGTTATTCCTGTAATATTTTTTGTATTTTCCATATCTGCTATTGAGTCTTTCAAACCTCCTTGCCAACAGTACTAGCTAATCCTCTTGATCATCCTGATTTTTGACAAGTGAGTTATCAGACTCTTTAGCTTTACAGGATTTCTCTTTGGATTTGAAAGCCACATTCTTGCTAGATGAAGAATCATCTTTGCTGTCAGATTTCTTAGTTTTCTTGTCAATCACAAATTCATAAGCTTTCAGTTCAGAGAAAACTTGTTGATATGACATGAAATCAATATTCTTGGTGTTTTCAATCACCACATCATGTATATCCCATTTCTTAGGTAATCCTCTAAGAATTTTCAGTGCCACTTCTCTCTGTGGGTATCTTTTCCCAAGAGCATTCAGATCATTCATAATGCTAGTGATTCTGACTTCCAATTTGTCAATGGATTCACCATCTTCCATTTCAAAGCTATCAAACTTTCCAATAGCAACAAAATGTTTGTTCTCTTTAATATGATCTGTGCCTTGACACATGATAGCAAGTGTGTCACATATTTCTTTAGCAGTTTTACAGTGAGAAATCATCCCCATAACACCATCATCAATAGTGCTATATAAAGTATCTTTAGCAATGTAGTCCAAATTGACAAACTTTCTCTCATCAGGAGTAAGTTGATCATCAGGTTTTGGAAATTCATCTCTGGGATCATTCCTCTTAGTATCAGTAATTCTGGGATTCACAACAGTGTATTTGAATGGTCCTTCAGAAACCACTCTCCACATTCTTTCATGCTTAGAATACAGATGTGCCTGCATTCTCAATCTCTATAGGTCATAGTTCTCAACAGAGAACATAGGAAGTTTCTTAGAAGGCATGATGAAAGAGCCTTGTAAGATATCAGCAGTAAGATCTATTCAGTAGACCACCAAAGTCTTTCAGCAAATAAGACTATGGCTACCAAAGCAAGTGGTCAAAATGAAACACTGCTCTGATATCACTTGTTGGTCCCGGTGCAAACGAGTCTCACACGTGTATGGGGGGGGAATACACGTGTTCAGTGTTTTTAAAACTTTTCTTCACAGAGATCAGATGGGTCAGGATGTCCTGAGAATTTTGCCCTGAGAAGCACAAATTGCCCTGAGTCAAAGTCTACTGAGACAGTGATCCTGAGCAGCTTTCAGAAGCTTCAGATTAGCCCGACTGATCCTGAGTTTTATCAGAGATCCTGAGAAGCTTGGATCAGATAATTATCTTACTGAACACTCAGTAGAGTTAGTTCTATTTGGTAACTATCTGTTCTAGCTACTCAAGAGTGCAGAATGGTTGGCCCTAAGTTTGTTTATACTCGTTTTAACTTGCTGAAAATCTTCTTCCTTTAATAAAATAGTGGTTAAGGTTATGAATCAGTTAATGCACATTCAGTGGATTGGTTCCAACTGAGTATCAAGAAAACAATATGCTTTCAGTGAAAAATATGCAACAGATTGAATGCAAAAACAGAAAGCAAACAACACATCAATTATAGTGGTTCAGAGACTCAAGCTCCTACGTCCACTCTCTCTGATCTTCAGAGAAATTCCTTAACACACTTCTCCTAAAGCTTTCAGGCTGACTCACTGCAGCTTACTAACTTTTCTACCTTGAGTTTTCTGGCTGACTCACTGCAGCTTACTAACTCAACACACACAAGTTTTCAGACTACCACAAGTAGCTTACTAACTTCTTCTCTAGAGCTTTCTGGCTGAACTCAACTACTCACTCTTTACAACTCTTTCTCACCAACAATTTACACACACTCAAACTACCTTATCAAGGGTTTGAGTTTGGTTGGTTTCCAACTAGGGTGAGATATCCTTTACAATAAGAACAAATGCAAAGACTAGGATATCTCTACTAAGCTTTGAATATATCTATCAAATCTAGTCTTAGTTTAATGAGCTCTCTTCAATGTGAAACACTTGAGAAATCTTAGGTTTTTCGAGTGCTTCAATTTGCAAGAATACGAATGAGCTCTGGAGTTGCTTTGATTTCCCGTAACCTTTCAATGGTGAAGGTCACTGGTATTTATGGGCAACTTCTCCAATGGTCACTCTTGAAAAACTATCTGTTGGAAGAGATATCATCAAAAGTTTCCTCTTCTGGTCATTGATGAACGGTTATTTTGAGGGTTTGAATACACCCTTGCATGTTTTAGGAAATATTCAGCCATGTAGCCAATCACCAATTTCTGTAAACTGGAAGATATCAGTCTGACATTTCTTCAGTGAGATGTCGCTTTCAGTGTCAGTAGAGTACGTTGTTGTTGCCTCCTCATTGGTCGAAATCTTCTTTTGAACAGAGACAAACAAAAACGGCTCTTTTTAAGTTGACCTTTCTGATCTGATATGTTCCTTAATGTCCACAAATGTCTAACATTCTGTTTGTTTGTACTAGGAATGGACATAACTTATTTCGTAAAAATAGCTGTTCAGGTTCCTTTTGATCAGTACAAAACAGTCTTCAGGATCTTCGGTCTTCAGGATTCTTCTGAGTCTTCAGATTCTTCTGGATTCTTCTGAGTCTTCAGGATACTTCTGGTTTTTCAGTATACTAAAATTCCCTGATCTATATTTGCTGACTATACATGGTGCAGATAATCCTGAGTCCTAATATCTATTGAAACCTGATCCTGATTCTATACTATCAAGATGTCCTGATACATGTCATATTCAGGGGTTTTGGGATCTAATCAAAAGCTTTATTAAATTCATCTTCCAACAGTTAAAGTACCTTGAGGACACGTCACAAGTACATTATTATGTGTCGGGAGCTGCAACTCTTGCACATTTGTTCTGACAACTTGGGGGTGCATCTAATGGTAATGTGAGACAGATATCTGACTATCTCACTTTGTTAGAGGTAAAACATTCAGTACTTTAATTTGTCAATGTTAATTGTTATGTTTTTTAATCACTCTTATTCAATATAGGCTTGGATCTATTTCCTAATCTTATTCGGCCTCAGTCGAACCCAAATTTTACTGAAGACGATTCATTGGCTATGAAGTGGTCAACATCGGTGGTATGGTTATCCCAAGCCCGCGTTACTTTGTCGAGAGAGAGAGAGAGATTGGATCAGATTCTTGCATTTGAGGTGAATGCTTTATTCAATTTTCTATTCTTTGTATCTTTTTCTATTATGCAGTTGGATTAACTGTAATCAATACAAGTAAATTAGGCTTCATATTCAAATGTGAGAGAGAGATTCCAATTGCAGCTCGTCACACTTTATATTGGCATCTCACTGAACAATGTAGTTGAACTATACATGCAAAATAGAGTTTCGACATAATTGTCTCTCAACACAAAAAATGAAAAAAAAATGTTGATTGCACGGGCAAAATATTTTAATAGGATTGCAAGTCATGTTCTCACTAAAGAATGACTTGGTGAGCGTGCTTTCCCTCCGTGGCAGTGTTCTTAAGATTACATGGAGTGATATTGATCCAACTCCCATGTCAGAGTGAAAAATTCTGAGCACAGACAGAGAAGGTTATACATTTGGTCGACGAAGCAAAGACAACTTGTAGGTGGTAGACGTAGATGTGTCAGTGTCTCCATATTGTGGAGGTCATCATGGTCATAGGGGCTGAGGAAGAAGATGAACCATGATGTTATTATTTTAAAAACTAATTATATGTAGAAAGTAGGATTTGAATTGATGTTATGTTGCGAACAAAATTTTGTTAGTATTTGAACTTTTTTTATGTTTATGAAAATTTTCTAGTGTTGGATGAGTATGAAATTTGTGTAGTGTAGGATGAATATAAAATTTGTGTTCTATATGTGTTAATATTGTGATTTGGAAGAGTTAAACTTTAAGCAGGATTTAACTTATGTTGTGGTTAGTCCAGAAAAAAATATAGATTTGCTCGATCGTGGGTATTTGACAATTCAAAAGATCGACCAGGTTGAATGACCACTAAAAATATGGACCACTAAAAATATGGACTAGCCTAGTCGACCACTATAAATATCTACTAGAGTGGTTGACCACAAAAAATGTCAATTAGACTGGTTGACTATAAAAAATGTCGACCAACTTGATTGACCTTAAAAAATGTCGACCACAATGGTTGTCTATTATCAATGTCGACCAATCTGGTTGACCTTTTAAAATATCAAGCACAATTAGGTTAATAGAAATGATGATTTTATTTTATTTTTTTAATTAAATATTTAACATGATTTTGTTTTTCAAGTAGGGACATATATTAAAACGAGCATCATCCATTCATCCATAATAATAGATGCATTACAAATATTTTTAAAAGTTATAAATTATAATGTTCCATAACAATAATAGATGAGGCACACTTGCATGAGAAAGTCTCACGGTGAGACGGACATAATTTGGGCATTGACGCTTTAACACTTTGGAAGGGGTGAGTGTAATTTGTGATAAGTTGTACCCCGTCTCATTCATGAGACCATCTCATATAAGTTTTTGTCATAATAAATTTCAACATTCAATGATCATTTATGTTAATTGTATACATGCTTTGTTGAATCGAGCTACTTGTTGTGGGATCAAATGCATCTATCTGGGCTTTAAAGTAAGACTTCCAAGACCTTGCGATTGGATAACAGTTTTCAAACCATTGATTTACTATTGGCAGAAGAGGATAACCCTTTTTAGGATACACATACAAGCAAAGAACTGGAAAAAAAAATGTTTAGATCATTTTAGATAGTATTAATGAAGAAAAATTTGAAAAAGATCAAATATACCTGTATAAAATGATTATTTTTTATGAAAGCTACGCAAATTACTTTCGGAGCGACATCATTAGGAATAGTTGTCCGCAACGGGAGGAATGTGAAAGACTATGCGGAAGACAAGGTGACGAGGGCAACATTGTAGAACGATGCAGTCAAGTGTCCCATCTCAAGCAATGTAAACCATTTTTTTGGGCGATATCTTCGTAAAATATGAGTCTATCCATACACTTTTCAACAAGCTTCGAGACACGCTTTTCATAAAAAAAAAAATCACCTTTGCATATAACTCAACAATATTGAACAATTCATAATGCAATTCCCCTTTAACTCGACCCCAAGAATTTGATGTCATACCTATTAACTCTGAAACACACCGAAATCTTCGCAATGTCCATCACCCGCAACGTCTATTGTATCCTCAATATAAGTTAAGAATTGTAAGGGCAGCGTATTAGTAAACGAAGAACTGGTTGATGTTGTTTAGCACAAAGGACGTTTGACCTAATCAATAAACAACAAATAACTATATTCATAAAAAGATAAAAACTCGTATGAGACAGTCTCATGGATGAGACAGGGTACAACCTAGTATAATCAACATCCACTTCTCTCAAAGTGTTAAAATGTCAATACCCAAATCATGCTTCGTCTTATTGTGAGACCGTCTCATGCAAGTGTGCCTTTTATAAAAAAGGATTAACAAAAAAAAAAAACATTATTAATCTTGACTTCTTTATCCTGCTGAATGTGGCAGGATTCACATTTTGACATGGTTTTGTACACAACTGATGGTGATGGGGAACAACTACCAATCTTGGACTTAAAGTATTAAAACTTACCCGGGTTGCGCTTAGTTGACTTGTAAGCTTTAGTTTTGGCGGCTTTAGGATGATCACAAGTGAGTGTGAACTGATCGTCTGGTTCGAGAAAAGGGGTGGTAGCTGGGTTAGCAACCTCTTGCATCCTCTTCATTATCAATATTCTCTCTGCATCATCTTAAGCATCGAATTTCACATCAACTATGACTGTAGAATGTACTTATCTACTTACTATCTCAGGGTCGTGTTGGATTTTCTACTCTCTCTTGCTTTCCTCCATACCTAACTTCTTCCAAAAATTGTCCACAACACCTAGTGGAATTGACTTATCCTCCCATACACACTCAAACAACTCATGAGCACACGGCAACCCACATGTTTTCCGCAAATTTCATCCACAACCAGAAACATCAATATTACCTTAGACTCTTGGCAACTCTCTAAACTTTATCAAGTATCAGATGCAAAGCATGAATGGAAACCATACCTCGCAAATTTTTGAAGATAACAGACTTGAACTTATAGTGGACGACATTAATGTTATTTTCAAATAAAGCTTCTATAGCAGTATGTAACACAACATACAATATATGAATATGTTCCCAAACTTTCTCGAAGTTACTAATAATGTTGCTTAATTGTCTCTTTAACAGAATGGCGATCTTTATCCCAATTATAAAGTCAGATAAGTATAACTAAATATTGTGTGGAATTGTATAAGATAAATGAATAAAATTAATTGAATAGAGTACATGTTACTTGTGAGATTTCTGTAGTGCGGTACTTGATTGGTCCAATTAGCAACAAATTTTTCTTTATATGGCGAGATCCAATTTTCCACCACGTACTTGACTGCAACAACATATTCTTTGAAGTTGTTGAGCATTTCCAATCGCTCATTGATTTTTGTTCATTTCTAGCATAAATCACAAATCCCTAAGAGGAGTTAAACTCTTTCCATTTCTCATTTGTTATCATGTCGTTCTTACAATTATCTAGTACATTAATCTTTTTGATATGCCATCTACAGAGGAAATGACTTGAAGTAGGAAAAGTAACATGAACAACATTTATCAGTGCAACTCCTTATCTGTGATAATCAAGTATAGAAGTGTGTCTTTATCCATCAACCCCTTCAAAGTACTAAGAGACCATATGTAATTCTCTTCTTTCTCGGCCTGCATAAAGACACTGGCTACTGAAAATGTTATATTAGTTGAGGTCATGCCAACTAATTTCCAACAACGACATCCTATACTTATTTGTCTTATAAGTATAGTCCATCAAGATAACATTTGGAGGTGCTCGTAACAACTTCACACTAGTAGGATGAGTAAAAAATAACTCCTTCACAGTATCAGTATTCTTGCATCGCCTATCTAGAAAGTAGTAGTTGTGCTTCTTCAACTTTTGCATTAAGTATTGCATTTGAGATTGACTGGCACACTCTACGACTCTATGTCTAGTACGAGTATTGCATATTGTCTTCATGGTGGATGCACTCATAGGATTCTTCTCTGTTGGGAGATGAATTTAATAAAGATATGATTTTGATTAGATCCCAAAACCCCTGAGTATGACATGTTCAGAATAATCTTGATAGTTGAGTCAGGATTCAGTTTTAGAGTATTCAGGATGTTATCTACAAAATGTATAGTCAGCAGATATAGATCAGGTTAGGATTTGAAGATTCTGAAGAACTTAGTAAGTTTCTGAAGAAACCGAAGTTTCAATATGAAATCGAAGTTTCAAGTTTCGATGAAACGAAGAAATCAAGACTCAAGATGAAATCGAGATATCAAGTCTCAAGAGAAATTGAGATACTGAAGACTCAGTATGAAACTAAGATATCAAGACTTCGAGATGAAATCAAGAACCGGAGACTCAAGATGAAGACTTCGTGATATCACCAAAGACATCTGTAAAGACTGACCGAAAGACGCCCAAGACTCGAAGACCTCAAGACTCGTAAGACTCAAGACTCGAAGACCAAAGACTCGTAAGACTTCTAAAGACGAAGGTAAGATGTAAGATCAAGAATCAAGATCAAGAATATTTGAGGCACGCGAATTATTCTTGAAGACTCGATGAATGTCTTTGATGCTCAAGATAAACTAAATGTTCCGAGGCACTGAACATATCTATCTGAAGGATGCAATACTGAGAAGATCGCGATTCCTTAGAAAGTTGATATTGCCCATAACATTCAAAGTGCAGACAAAAGGAACTAAGACAAAGTGTTGTTAAGGTTATATCACTCAGAGATTGTAACCAAAAGAGCCGTTGAGTTGTCTACCTTTAACCGGAGACAAAAGTCAAAAAAGAGGAAGACAACATTTGCCATCATACCGACAACGACAACGTCCTTTGAAAAAAAATGTCAGAAGTACTAAGTTCCAGACTGCAAAAAGTGAAGACCGGCTACATGAAAGGCTATTGCCTAAAACGTGTTAGGGAGTGTTAAACCCTAAATATAGCCGTTTCTCACACACCACAAGAGGAAACTCACGAAGCTATCTCTCCAACGGATAGTTTTTCAAGAGTGACCTTGGTGTATGCCTATAAATACTTGTGACCTTCTACGTTGAAAGGTTACGGGAAATTTGTAAGCAACTCAAGAGCTCAAACTTATTATTGCAAGTTGAAGCACTCGAAAACCCAAGAATTTCCCAAGTGCTTTATATTGAAGAGAGCTCATTAAACTAAGCCTAGCTTGATAAGATATATCCAAAGCTTAGTCGAGATATCCTAGACTTTGCATTGTTCTTTATTGTAAAGGATATCTCATTCTAGTTGGAAACCAACCAAGAAACCCCAAACCCTTTAGAAGGTAGTTTGAGTGTGATTGTTGGTGAGATTGGAGTTGTAAAGAGTGAGTAAACTACAGAGGTAGTCAGAAAGCTCTAGAGAAGAAGTTAGTAAACTACTTGTGGTAGTCTGAAAGCTTGTGTGAGTTGAGTAAGTAAACTACAGAGGTAGTCAGAAAGCTCAAGGTCGGGTTGAGTAAGTAAGCTACAGAGGTAGTCAGAAAACTCAGGGCCGAGTTGAGTTAGTAAACTACATAGGTAGTCAGAAAACTCAAGGAAGTGATTAGTGAATTTCTCTGAAGAGATCAGAGAGAGTGGACGTAGGAGCTTGAGTCCCTGAACCACTATAAATTGCTGTGTTCTTTGCTTTCTGTTTTTCTTGATTTATCTGTTGCATCACTGAGTTTTGAAAGCATATTTTCACTGACATTTCAGTTGGAATCAATCCACTGAAGGTTGCATATAATTGAATCACAGCCTAATCACTATTTCATTAAAGGAAGGTTTTCAGCAAAAGCTTAAAACGAGTATAAACTAAGGACACCAAACTGAACTCACTCTTCTGAGGGTTCAGTAAGTTAGTTATCTGATCCAAGCAACTCAGGATCTCTGAAACTCAGGACTCAGTTGGGATTATCTGAGGTTTCTGAAAGCAGCTCAGGATCACTGTCTCAGTAGACTTTGACTCAGAGCGATTTGTGCTTCTCAGGACCAAATCATCAGGACAACCTGACCTAAGCTGACCTCAGTAAAAGAAAAGTTTTAAAAAATACTGAACACGTGTATTCCCCCCCATACACGTGTATGACTCGTTTGCACCGGGACCAACAAGTGGTATCAGAGCAGTGGTTCAACTTGACCACCTGCTTTGTTGACCTAAGTTTTATTTTCTAAAATACTTGTGGTCTATCTAAACTTATCTTATTTGCTGAATTCTTAAAAGACTCAGATAAAATGTCTTCAAAGAAACTTCCCATGTTCTCAGTGGAGAACTATGATTTATGGAGATTGAGAATGCAGGCACACCTGTATTCTAAACATGAACGAATGTGGAGAGTGGTCTCTTAAGGGCCATTCCAATTTACTGTGGTGAATCCCAGAGGAACATAAAATGAGAGAAACGATCCTAGAGCAGAATTTCCTAAGTCTGATGACCAACTAACTCCTGAGGAGAGGAAGTTAGTCAATCTAGACTATATTTCTAAAGACACACTATACAGTACAACTGATGATGGTGTGATGGGAATGATCTCTCATTGTAATACTGCAAAAGAAATTTGGGATACACTAGCTGTAATGTGCCAAGGCACAAATCATATCAAGGAAAACAAACTTTCAGTTGCAATTGGAAAGTTTGATAGTTTTGAAATGGATGAAGTGAATCTATAGACAAATTGGATGTCAGATTCACTAGCATTATGAATTATCTAAATGCACTTGGTAAGAAATATCCACAGAGAGAAGTTGCATTGAAAATTCTTAGAGGTCTTTCTAAGAAATGGGATATAAATGCAGTGGTGATTGAAAACACCAAAAACATTAATTCAATGCCATATCAACAAGTCTTCTCTGAGCTGAAAGCCTATGAGTTCGTAATTGATAAGAAATCTAAAAAGGCTGACAACGCAAAGATGATTCTTCATCTAGTAAAAATGTGGCTTTTAAGGCCAAAGATAAAACCTGTAAAACTAGAGAGTCTGAGAACTCCCTTGCTAAAAATCAGGATGAGCTTGAGGATAAGCTAGCAAGACGATGGCAAGGAGGTTTGAAAAGACTTAATAATCGATATGGAAAATACAAAAAACTATTACGGGAATCACAGTACCGAAGAAACACGAGGACGGATCAACGAGAAGAAGACGGACTGAAAAGAAGGATCTTCATCCAAAAGGAAGGACTCCAAGTCCAAAGAAGAAAGTGATCAGGATGATGATGCCAACAGATGCTATAATTGCCAAAAGAAAGGTCACTTCCAGTATGATTGTCCAGATCTGAGTGCTAAGGAGAGGAGAGAAAGGCAAGCTAAAAGAGACAAGAAGTTCTCTAGCAAAAGGCCATGGTTGCGAGAAGAAGAACATTATTAGGAGGGATCTAGCTCTTCGGATGAAATATTCTCGGTGACAAAGAAAGTGATGACATCTGTCTGATGGCCATTGAGGAGGTAAACTCTTCTTTCTCTGTTCTTGCTCCTACACTAGCACAAGAGTTGTCAAGTTCAACTATAAACAGTCATTTTGACATGATGGATTCTTTTGAGAGTCTAATGAAGGACTATGCTGTTTTACAAGAACTAAAAATGAAACTCAAGAGCGAGAATAAAAGAACTGAAAAAGTGAAAATCTAAAATGGAAAGACTCTAGCAATACTGAAATCACTTCTCAATTAATGGGAGCTATTGATGAACTGGATGTTATGAAAGTACAACTCTCAGAGAAAGAGAAGTTGATAGTGACCCTAACTGAAAAGCTAGAGAAATCCACTGAAGAGATTCAGCTGATCAGAACTAAGTTCAATGACCTCTCTCGAGAAGCATGAAACTCTACAATAATGTGAGGACGATTAGCACGAAGAAGCTAACTCTATTGAATCTGCATCTAAAATAATAGATGAAATTGAGTTACCGAGATCTGTCACTATAAAAAATCTGGATTGGGATACATTCGAGGGGGAACCTCACAAGGTCATCCCGAATCTTTGCATCAAGTAGCAAGAAGACAATCTTTGTAAAACCAATGGCACCCACACTTCAAAATGAAGAAATGCCCAAGGTTGTAGACAAGGGAAAATGACCCATGGTTTCAGTAAAACTGAATGATCAGGTAGGAAAGCCCAAACCTCAGGTGAAGGCTAGAAAACCTGAGCACTAAGTTGGAAAATTTTAGGCAAGTACTTCAAAGCCTCAGGCTAAGAATGCAAATCTGAAAAGAATCTACATTTGAACCATCATAGGAATCTTGAGATAGAAACACTCAAATGAGACATTCTCAATCCCGAAGAGACCAAGTCTTCGATATCTTGAAAGACCCAAATTCGAAGACAGCTTTGAAAATCCACTTGCCTAAGGGTAAAGGTTACACGAACCCGAAATCAACAAAGATTCAGACTAGGCATTGAAGCCAAAAGCAATGAACAAAAAGACTGAACCAAAGAAAAATTCAAAAGCTCATGTTCATGCTAAAATTAGCACTCATACACGAAAAGCTATAAGGCACCCAGAGTAGTAAATGTGTATGTAGATGCTTATGGAAGACAGATCAGCCACTCTAAAGTGATTAGAGTTGTCGAGGCGATTTGGATTCCGAAAGGTCTGACAAACCTTGTAGGACCCTACAAAATTGGGTACCTAAAAATTGATCTGTTTTTTCGGGAGGAAAACAAGGGCACTGGTGATTGAAGATCACATAACACGATGAGTAGAGATGAAAAAAGCCCACGATGTATGGTATCTTGACAAATGGATGCTCAAGACATATGATGAGATTCAAGAAGATACTCGACTATATTTGAACAAAGAGGCCCTCGGATCACTTTTGGAGATAACTCCAAGGGACGGTGAAGGATATGGAACTTTGGAAATCGACTTCGATTCATATCCATGGTGTTTCATATGTATACGGATTGAAGCATAACTTGCTTTCAATAAGCCAATTATGTGATAAGGGTTTTAATGTTGAGTTCTCTAAGAACTTATGTTATGTGAAAGATGATATCTCACGAAAAGTATTCTTGTTGGTACTAGAAAAGGAAATGTGTATCTTCTTCGATTGGAGTTCAACTCCTAAAGATACATGTTTGGTTGCAAAAAGTTCCACAGATACCAGTTGGTTATGGTATAAAAGAATGAATCACCTGAATTTCAAAACCCTGAATAAACTTGCAAGATTAGCTCTTGTGAGAGGGTTGCCTAATGAAGTGTTCAGTAAGGAACATATTTGTGATGCGTGCCAAAAAGGAAAACAAATTGGAGCATCATTTAAAAAGCAAAGTAGATGTTTCTCTACGAAAGAATACTTGATTCTTTGCATATGGATCTTTTTGGTCCAATAACACCAGTGAGCACTAATGGCAGAAAATACACATTGGTAGTAGTTGATGACTACTCAAGATATACTTGGGTCATATTCTTACTCGATGAAAAAGAGACTCGAATAAAATTTGCGGAAATTCTTGAAAAAGGCTCGATATTGAGAAAATCATGTGTGGTCAAAATCGGATCGACAAAGGAACTGAATTTATAAATCATATCATATCGATTATTATGCGACAAATGGAATTACTCATGAAACATATCATTTACAAGGATCCCTCAACAAAATGGTGTTCTTTGAAAGAAGGAAATGGACTCTGAAAGAAAGGCTGCAAGACAATGATAAATTGAAGGTGATATTCCTAAAAGATTTTGAAATTTGAAGGCATCAACACCGCATCCTATTCTCGAAACAGGATCCATCTTGACCAAGAGTCAAGGCAAAAAACACCCTATGAGCTTTGGAATGAAAGGAAGCCTCTTGTTTCTTTCTTTTTTTTTGTGTTTTGGTTGCAAGTGTTTCATACACAATAATGGTAAAGATCGATTGAAAACTTTTGATAGTAAAGGCGATGAAGGAATATTCTTAGGGTATTACGAAATCAATAAAGCTTTTAGAGTTTACAAACCGGGACTCTTATTGTGGAGGAAACACCTCATGTTGTTTTTGATGAATCTACTTGTGTTCGGAAGAAACAGAACATGATCTTGAAGAATTGACCAAGAGGATCACCACCGAAAAAAAATGACAAATCATCCAATCGAACACGAAAAGAAGAAGTCACCACATTCTATGATTGGGTGACTCGGACTCGAATAAAGAAGTTCGGGGGATGGAACTTCGAGGATGGTGAGACTCGGGAAAGCCAACACACCAAAGGTGACCAATCTGAAACAGACACCGATTCGGACTTCGGTATGTGATGCCAATGAAGATGTGGTCACAAATGAGGCAAATTCTGAATCTATCAACCAAAGGGGAACAAATGTCTCGACAATGTTCTACAATAAATTTCCCCGAGGAAGATGATTCCCTTTCTCCTTTCTCATTTGTTCCCTCGAGTTTCTTGAATTAATCGAACCTAACATTTCAAATGTTGAGGATCTTTGTTGAAGGGGAACATCTAGAAGAAGATGGTTAGATAGTCATCCTACAAGTCAGTTGTGGGTGATCTAACCGAAGGTGTTAAAACAAGAAGGTTCCATGGTGAGAGTGCACTATTCTGCTTTGCTTCCTATCGGAGAAAGAGCTTCTTGAGATTGGTGAAGCTCTACAAGATTCTCATTGGATTCTTCTTTATGCAAGATGAAATTTGAATCAATTCTCAAGAAATGAAGTATGGGAGCTAGTGGATAGACACTGAAAGGAACAATGTCATTGGAACCAAGTGGGTATTTAAGAATAAAAGATATGAAAACAACAACATTGTAAGAAACAAAGGCAAGGCTAGTTGCACAAGGTTATTCCCAAAAGAAGGCTTGGATTATGATGAAACCTTTGCACCGGTTACAAGACTAGAAGCCATCAGTTGTTTCTTGCATATCTTTGCCTACATGAAGTTCACGATCTATCAAATGGATGTGAAAAGTGCATTTCTGAGCGGTGTGCTTAAAGAAGAGGTTTATGTAGAACAACCTCCTGGTTTGAAAAAAGAATGACCAAGTTCTGAGCTCGGAAAAAGCCTTGTATGGTCTTAAGCAAGCACCCAAAGCATGGTATGATACTCTTTCTCGGTTTCTTCTTGACCATGGTTTTGTCAAAGGAACTGTTGATAGAACTCGTTACGGATAGAAGATGGGGAAGATATCTTCTTGGTTCGGATATATGTTGATGACATCATTTTGGATCTCCAAACCATCACCGTTTGTGTGAAAAGTTTTCAACAACGATGAAAGGCAAGTTGAGATGTCAATGATGGGAGAGATGAATTTCTTTCTAGGTCTTCAAGTGAAACAATCAAAGGAAGGAATCTTCATCAACCGTGCAAAGTACACGAGATCCGATTGCCAAGTATGGTGTGCAATTGCAATGCGATTAGAATTCCATGAATACTAACTACAAGATGGATCCCGATTACGAAGGCAAATCGGTGAGTCATCTTGATTATAGAGGAATCATTGGATCATTGCTCTATCTCTCCGCAGCAAGTAGGCGGATATAACATTTCTTTGTTAGGATATGTGCAAGATACCAAACTAATCCTAAGGCTAGTCACATGGAAATTTGCCAAAAATCTTGAAGTATCTTAAGGGCCTGATGAATAGAGGATTATGGTATCCAAATGATGATAACCTTGAATTAACTTGTTACTCGGATCTCTTGATTATGGAGGTTGCGATTGATTTGGCAAGTCCACTACGAGAACTTGTCAATTTCTAGGAAATAAAGGTGATATCTTGGTTTTGAAGAAAGCAGACCTCGATAGCAACCAAGTCTCTTTTGGGTTGAATACATTCTTTGCGAGGAAGGCTCTGCGTGCCTGCAATTCTTTGGCTCGAGACAACAATTAAGGAATTATAAAGTTGTAGCCAATGAAGTACCAATATTTTGTGACAATAATAGTGCCATTGCTATTTCACAAAATCCGTATTGCACACCGGATGCAAGCATGTGGATATCGAGACATCACTTCATCGAGATCATGTCGAGAAAAAGGACATAAGGATGGAGAAAATTCATCTTTTGATAATCCGGTGATATCTTGACTAAACCTTTGGCTTAATCAAGATTTGAGAACTATCGATTGAATTAGGGATGTTGAATCGGTGTATATAGTAAAATCTGAAAAATTGAAGATTTTTAGGATGCATGAAGTTTTCTCGAAATTCCTTTGAAAACTCAAGATAAAATTGGAAATCTTGAATCGAGTCTCGAAACTCAGATCTCTTTGAAGGTCGATTACTTTCGATTGCATCTTGAACCCATTCGATTACTTTCGATTATCATCTTGACATTTTATCAAGGTCAATACTCGATAAAATGATAGAGGAAATTAGTCTGAAGAAGTAATGACTCATGCGACACATTTATTGCTTAAGTGAAACTCAGTAATCATTTGCAATAAATACAAAACACTGAGGAATGTTTTTTGGGCGGGATCTTTGAAATTCCTAAAGAAGGTCAACAGTCATTAAATGCTCTGTTACATTTAATCACCAATGAAGTTAAAATGACGGCTTATTTTTCGGGGATCGACCTTTCACATACCCGATTAATCGTGGATTAATCTTAACCGTTGCTTTTCACCAAACCGGTACGATTTCCCACGATCTCGAGCTATTTAATCATTTGAAGCCATTCAAGCCAAACTTTATCAAACCCTTCGTTCCCAAAATCCTCTGCAAATAAATCCCTTTGCCCAGAAAACCCAAACCCTAAATCTTCAAATCTTCATATCTAAAATGGCCCCTACCATATTCGAAAGATTAGCTAAGATAAATAAGCCATGGTACAAATACGTGGTGTCTCTGGAGAGCACGTCAAATGCCAAGCACGAAGAAGAAACGCTCCACTTAATCAGATTGGCGAAACTAACGAACCTCGTCGCAAATCGACCAGAGGCGGAGTATACCCGTGAGGTAATAGAGTTTGTTGAAAATATGGAAATCGATGAGGAAGATTGTATAGAATCTAAAATTTCCATTTTGCATCTCGAACAATCGATGAAATATGTAGATTTTGTTCGAGAGCTCTATATAGTCCCTAAGCATTTGAACAACGTATTTGAGTTGTGCGATAGGGGAGATGATCCCTCATTGTATATGTTGGGATGGGAACAGGAGTATCTTGACAAGGTTGCCGAGAAACTTGTTAAGTTTGAGGCAACTCTGCACAAACGACATCTACAGCCGAAATACAGAGTATTGATGGATATTGTGGGAAAGTGCATAATGAGTCGATCTGGAAGCTTCGATCAGATCATCACTCCCAAACTCCAACTAATGGCGGCGATTGAGGACTCACCCACCAAGGATTTCAACTGGCTGAAATATCTGATCAAGGTGGTGACTGAGCAAGCCAAGGTCATAAAAAGAGAGGATGATGGGGCAATATTTATCAAAGGCAGAATCCTCCACGCCACCAAAATTGCATTCATTCTGGAGATGTGCCGAGAGGAGGAGGATATCTTTGCCAACTCTACCCATTCCCTAAGTCCAAAATTATGTTCAAACCGATTACGCGAAGAGGACTTTTAAGGGAAAAAAAAAGAGAAGAAAGTGGAATCACCCCGGTTGCGAAATTTTGAAAAGGAAACCCAACAAGCCGGGGAAGGTGTTGTTGGAAGCCAAGAAGGAGCAGCGTGAGAAATTGAAGAAGCAGAAAACCCTTGCTCCAAAACGCAAAAGGATGGTGGTTCTCACTGATGAAGATGAGGAAAGTGAGATGAGGAGATTCACTTTGAGAGCCAAATCGCTTCGAGTTCGCCACATGTATTGGCTCAGAGTTATCTCAAAGGCACAGGATCAAACCGAGGAGCAAGTCTTCTCACGGAGGTTCTTGAGACTTCACTTCTGCTCGCAAAATTTTCTCGTTTCGAGACCCTCAGAAAGTTCAAATTCCTCCTGGAGGATATGCCGGTTCAGACATGAGAAGATGCTTCGAGATCCCTCACGAGGAAGTGCCCGCCAGTTCTCGAAACAAGTAGATATTCCCACAGAGGAGGCGCCACTCAGCGGAGAAAACCTCGGGCTAATAGCCTCGGGGAAATGAACTTTTGAAGAGCTCACAGGATCATTTTCCACTTGAACTTTGAGGGACCGGAAAGGAGAAGTAAGAGACCGAATGACGAAGAAAGGGGAGCGAGTTCATTCTTGACCGCTAACTTTTGAAGCTCATTCCCCGACCTCCAAGACATCTTCTTGATTGAGGTCAACGGTCTACATCCTCAACCGGACTCTTCCAGAGATGCTTAATATTGCTTCATTCAGAGGGAAAGACTGGTGGAACGAGGAGACAACTTTTATCACTGAATTCTCAGGGTTCAGAAAAACCAAGCTCCGGATGAAAATCTCAGATTTTGATGAGCTTGTGAAGAGGAAGGTGGCTGAGAGAACTTCTGAAGTTGGTGGCCCGAGCTCCATTGACAAATCTCAGGATGGGGACCAACAAGGGGATGATGAGAGTCAATCCCAGAAGGAGAAAGACTCAACTGATGCTGATCAGGCTGCTATTGAACATCCTTAGACTGAAGTTAGCCTTCATGTTGGGAAATTTATAGTTTTGATGAAAGTTCCAAAAACACATGTAATAGGACCAGTCAGACCTGTTAGCTGACTGATGTTTACATTACTGCGATAGGAGACCAGTTGATAATGATTGTATAGAAAAACTGATGTAATAGATAGGTCACATATTGAGGGGGAACTCAATATGTATAGGTCAGATCTGAAGAATCAGAAGAAAGCTGATATCCGACAGGGCAGAACGTTAAACCAGAACGGAAGATCAGATCGAACTGATCTAGTCAGATAACTCAGCGGAAGTCATGAAGCTCAAACCTCGAATACTAGAAGATCAGATGACTTCCAGAAGATAAGACCAGAAGACCCTACATCGGTAGGAGTCGGCCAGTTGAAGCTAAGTCAACGGGCGCCGAAAGACTTATCGGTAGATCGATTCGGGGATCGATCAGTCATTTCAGAAGATGGCCCGATGTTTCATCTTATCATACGTCTGCGATCTAAACAAGAAGAATACCAACCTTAGTTGGAGGAACAACACTGCAAAGCAAGGCTTCCATCCAATAAGGAAGAGACACGTATGAACAGAGCTGATACTCGCGGGATTCGATGTTGCTCTCTCAAACGGCTATAAAATACACATTCACGCTTTCAGCCATGCCGTTCCTGAAGCACGTCACATCAAGCACACAAAGTCACCTAAAATAGCACGAGATTCAAATTGCTCTCCAACGGCTCTTTGATCTCAAGGTCTATAAATATGGGATCACACTTGAGTGAAACACGGAAATGCTTGGACAAACAAAATAATCAAGAAGCTCAAACTATAGTCGATTTCCTTCGAAGAACACAACAACAAGCTTATTTTATATTGTGTTCATCCCATAAGTTCTTAGCAAAAATCTTTTCATCTAGCTTTTAGGGTCGCAGCATGCAAGGAAAGATTTCATAGTTGGAACCTCAACAATCTTACCCAAACCCCAAGTTAGGATAAGTTGTTTAGCAAGATTCGTCTAGGGTTTCTAATCTTGATTTAAGGGATCGGTTGAGTGAGAACTCTTAAAACATCTGTTGGTGTCTTTGTGTTGGACTAACACACTAAACTAAGTCCAAATCGGTTAAATCGGTTAAGTTGGTGCCCCTTGTGAAAGGGAAGAGTGGGCGTGGGGCTGGTTTGTCCGAACCACTATAAATCTTGTGTGCCTTCTTTGCTTTGATTAAGCGCTCTCTCACATCGCACAATCTTAAAAGCGCATACATTCTAAGTTAAGATCGATAGCACCAAGCTTAATCCGATCGGACTGAAATTTCATCATCCGATTAAAAAGATAAAACTTGGAATCGATTTATACAAACCGGTTTTTTCACGGGTAAAACTTAAGCTTCCACACATCGATTAATCGATAGTTACCCGAATCGACCGCTTTACGGCGTTCATTAAAGTTGGTTATCGAACCAAACCGATTCACTCGCGCTCTGATCGTATTCTGCTCTCACACCGATCTGCTGAAAAAGTTTTTCAGTCTATTCACCCTCCCTCTAGACTTCTGCCCTCACTTAACCCGTTCGGGACCTACAAGTGGTATCAAAGCGGTTGGTTCTTCCGACCACTGACTCTGTGTCATTGTGGTCAACTGAACTGATCTTGAAAAACCGTTTTTAAAAACTCATTCATTTTCCAAAATCACTCAGCATGGATAACACGTCCGGTATGTATCATGATCTGCCGAAGTTCTCAATCGATGAGTATGCAGATTGGGCCATATATATGTCCAACCATCTAGGCTCGATCGATGGCGGAATGATGGAAGTCATCGAGAGGGACCCATCATCATTTACTACGACAATCCTGCAATCGGAGGAGATCCGGACTTTCCCGCACAGAAGTCTTGCGAAAAAAGCCCAAACGATGGACCTGGAAGAAAAAAAATCATACTCTGGACACCATTGCAAGACATATCATCATGAAGACAATGGATAAGGTCACCAAAGAAAAGATTAAGTATCTCAAATCTGCGAAAGCAATGTGGGATACTCTGGCTGAGATCTGCGAGGGAAATGAATAGATAAAAAGGCAAACTGTCTTCAAGCCGAACCGGTGAAGTTCGAAAATGAAGATGTTGCCTAACGAAAACCATCAACGAACTTCGATGGAAGAATTACAATGTCTATAAACAAGCTTCGAGAACTTGGTAGAGATGTCGATAAAGATATCAACTATAAGATCCTAAGGTCTCTCACCAAGAAGTGGGACATGAAGGTCACGGTAATCAAAGATTGCGGGACATTTCAAGAATGAAACCTAGTAGCTTGTTCTTGAGTCTTAAAGCTCACGAGTTCGACACGATTGAAAGAGGTCAAAGTCGATGAAGACGAGGTCCCTGACTTCAAAATCGGTTGCTTTCAAGGCAACCATGGAGAGAACAAAGGCCAATGAACCCATTGGAAATATATTAAGTCGAGCCCGAACATATCGCTTTACTTACCGGGAGCTTGAGAAGTCGGATATACAACTTGGTAAGTATCGAAGATTTTATAAGGACTATCAACATAGCCGGATTTGATACACGAGATCGGACAATAGATCTCCGAAAGAACCGAATCGATGATCGGAAGGATCACAGAGATGAAAGGGAAAGAGATAGTCGACGGAAGGAAGGAAGAGATAACCAATCGATAGAAGAAACTCGTGACTACTATCGAAAAAGGAAATCACCCGAAGGGTCATCCAAGACGAGGATTCACCCGGAAGGAAAAAACGGTGGATCAAGGAGCGGTTAATCAAGAGAAGATGACAGGCCTGCAATTCAAAAGAGAGCAACGCTTTGAGATAAGAGCCATGGTTGCCGACATACGTCGAATCGACGATTCTATCCGGCTCCGAGGACTCCGATACTCCTTCTTGAAAAATGAAGATCCGATATTCGCCGACGATGATGAACTCACCGATGGCGGGGAGGACCAAATCAAACCTCCAAACCCGCTTGCTTCGCTTCTACACTGCTATCATTAGCACACCTCAGATCAGATTGACTGCAGTTCAAAAATTGTTTGAAGATCTCTCCAATGCAAGGTAGAAACTTATGCTATTGTGGAAGCCGAGAATGATAAGTCGAGGACCGAAAATAATCGACTTGTCAAGAAAATGATCTCGGAAAAGCCTCTCTTAGATCAAATTTAAACCTTTCGAGGAAGGTAACGAGGAATTTAAAATTCTCGAAGTTAAAGCTTCCGATCGAAAAAAGAGATCAAAGATCGATGGAAATTAACAGACAACAAAGTCGATGACTTCAAAATCTTGCAAGCAAAATTCGATGAGCTATTCAATGCATGAAAGTCCGAAATCCTCTCGAGGATAATCTGCGTAAGAAAATAGATGTTTTTTCAAAATCATCTCAAACCGTTAAAGACATGAACGCCTATTTTGAATAAAGATTGATAAGGAGGACTTGGCTATGAGAAACCCTCCACATCCTCAAAAGCCCGACCGATTCATCTCGAGAAAGATGTAATCGGGCAATTTCTGAAAAAAGATACACCAAAAGCTAAACTTGTATCTAATAGGGGTAAGAGACCGTTGAGCGAGGTAAAGCAAGTGCCTAACGAGAAAGGGAATGAAATGGACCCCAAACCCAGAAAGCATCGGCCGAGGAATCAACGGAAGAACCCGGTTCTTACGAAGAGACCTCAACCTCGATCAACGGATCGAGAATCGAAAAAGACAACCTACAAAAGGAAGTCTAATCGAGACCCGGTCAAGGTCACCGCCTAATAAGCATGCTTCGTAAATCTGAAAACCATCTATGCGAAAAAAGGATATGAATCTTTTGATGGTAGCAATCGTACCTACCCCTATATAGTCGAAAATTTAGAACTTCTTTTGAACCACCACTTGGATAAAAAGAAGACAAACCGAAAAGTTAAATCATAAGTCTTCTAAGTCATCCAAGGTTCACACAAGTAATCATACAAATCGAAAAGCATATGAGGATAAGTATGATTATGTTGACAGGTATGGGAGACAAATCAGGCCTTACGATCCGACCGATCACCATAGAAGTGCTTTCTGTTTGTATGGATCCCCAAATCCAAACCTAACCCCTCAGGACCCAATCCGAAAGGGGTACCTAAAACCTGAGATCGATTGCGGGTTCGCGTGGGTCTGGCCAACAAAGGAGGTGTGCAAGCAACTATCTGGTACATCGATAGTGGATGCTCAAGGCACATGACAGGAAGCAAACATCTCCTCAGTTCCTACATAGAACAGAAAGGCCCGCGTGTGCTCTTCGGTGATGATAACTTTGGTTATACCAAAGGGTTCGGAACCTTAGAGAATGATGATGTACAAGTAACTGGAGTCTCGTATGTCGAAGGTCTGAAGCACAACCTATTATCGGTTTCACAATTCTGCGACAACGGATTCAGTGTTGAGTTCTCGACTGATCAATGCACTATCAAGAATCGAGTTACTCAACAGATTTTGCTAACTGGTTCAAGAAAAGGGACGATCTACCACAACTGATTGGAAATAGTTGTCCAAAAATGCGTGCTGATTGTTAAGAGTTCCAAAAGTAGCAGTTGGCTCTGGCACAAAAGAATGAGCCATCTGAACTTTAAAACTCTTAATAAGATAGCTAGGATGTCTCTAGTGGAAGGACTTCCGAATGAAGTGTTCTCAAAGGATCAGACATGTTCTGCATGTCAGAAGGGAAAACAGGTCAAAGCTTCATTCAAAGGAATTTCCGGACCAAAGATCCAAAGATCTGCTTTGCAAATGCTTATATGGATCTGTTTGGACCGATTACACCGGTCGATCTCAACGGACGCAAATACACTCTGTAATCGTGGATGACTATTCCAAGTTTACGGGTTATATTCTTACATAAGAAGAATGAGACGACAACCAAGATACAGAAAATTGCTAAGAAGATTACAAAATGAGAAGGGTGTCGGTAGTAAAAAATCGGATCGATATAAAGGTCTGAATTTAACTCTTTTATTACCGATTTTTGCTCTAAGTTTGGTATCTGACATGAAACATCAACATGAGGACGCCCTACAACAGAATGGAGTAGGTGAGCGGAGAAACAAACTCTCAAAAGAAGTTTTTCGAACAATGTTAATTGAACATGCGATACCAAACCGTTTTCAAGTATAATCAACACCGCATGCCATCACCAAACGCAGAATGTCTCTGATGTCTCCTCTTCAAAACACCCTATGAACTATGGAAGGGAGAAAACCTCGTGTTTCTTACTTCCATGTTTTTTGGGTGCAAGTGTTTCATACACAACAATGGGAAAAGTCGGGTTGAAGACTTTTGAGGCCAAGTCCGGATGAGGGTATATTTCTAGGGTATTCCTCATCTAGCAAAGCCTTCGGGGTCTACAACAAACGAACCCTAGTTGTGGAAGAAACACCCATGTAACCTTTGATGAAGCATCTTACGATCAAGAGAAATCGCCTCGAAACAAAAAGTACGATCTACGGAACTCGATATTGAAAATGGATCGACTAACGATCAAGGAAAAAAGATCGAAAATCATATCAATTTACATTCCGATCTAATTGATTCACCGATCAATCGATCCTAAGGTACGAACAAACTGCCGATGAAAAAAGCCGATTCACCGAGATAAGTAAGAAGCCGAACCATCCGGTTCGAGGAACTCTGAAGTTCTCATTTAAACGAACATCGAAGCACATGATGATTCCAACATCACCGAGACTTGTTCTTATCAAGTGGACCATAACCTGCACCACTCCCAATCGCTAGTAATAAGATTTTATCGAAACGGACGATGTTCTCAAAACCGACGCCGTCGAGAAAAAAGAAGGACTGGATAACCGGTCATCCAACCGATCGATAATCGGAGACCCGTCGATAAAATTAAAACTAGACATCGATTGGTGAAAGTGCCATGTATTCTTTGTTATCTGTCTATGAAGGAACCAACTACAATAGAGAAGCATTACAAGACGCTTAACCGGATTCTAGCCATGCGAGGGAGAGAGTTGGAACAGTTAAAGAGAAATGAAGTATGGGAACTAGTAGACGCACCGGGTCATCAAGACGTAATTGGCACGAAATGGATCTTCAAGAACAAGAGATGATGAGAAAATGTTATCACGAAATAAGGCAAGACTTGTTGCTAAGGGGTATTCACAATCGAAAGAATTGATTACGATGAGACCTTTGCACGATCGCTCGCCTTTGAAGCCATTCGACCATTTTAAAGACATGCTTCCCCCGGAGGGTTCACGTGTATCGGATGGACGTAAAGAGTGCTTTTCTTAAACGGGGTACTAGCGAGAGGAAGTTTATGTCGAACAACCTCCGGGCTTTGAAAAAGGGCAACCAAGTGTATCGTTTAAGAAAAAGCTCTTTATGGCTCAAACAGTTCATGAGCTTTGGTATGATACACTCTCTCGATTCTTGATTGAAAGTGGGTTCACTAAAAGAACGATGGGATGAGAACCTTATTCGTAATAGAAGATGGAGAAGATATTCGATGGTTCGATTTACGTGGGCGACATCATCTTGGATCTCCTAACAAGAACCTATGTGAAAGATTGAAAAAACCGATGCAAGGAAATTGAGATGTCCATGATGGGTCGGATGAATTACTTTCTAGGTCTCCAAGTTAAACAAAGTACGTAGGGATATTCATCGCATAAGCAAAAGTACACTAGGAATCTATTGGCTAAGTTTGGAGTTCAAAATAGTAAGGAAGCCAAAATTCCTATGATGATTTGGATTCAAGATGGATCGAGATGAAATTTTAGTCGAGAAAAAAACAAATCGGAAAGGAATATAGAGCTCTCATTGGATCTCTATTATACTGTTTTGCCAGCCGAACGGATATCACTTTTGGCGATGGGTGTATGTGCAAGATTTCAAAGCAAATCCAATGATCGACCACCTAGAAGCGACTAAAATGGATTCTTAAAATATCTGAAGGAACAATAAACCTTGGTTTATTCTACCCATCGATGATAATCTAGAAACTTAGTGGGTATTCTCGATTACGATTATGGAGGTTGCAAGATCGACAGAAAATCAACCTCGGGAACATGTCGGTTCTTAGGAAGTAAAAGCCCGATCTCGTGGTTTTCAAAAAGCGGAACATCGATTCAAACATCAACAAGCGAAAGCGAATATATAGGTCATGCGAAAAATTGTTGTTCCCAATCTATCTGGCTCGATCGGCCGGTGAGGATTACAACATTATAGCTAAGAACGTGCCTATATATTACGTGTGATGTAATAGTCTTATTGCAATCACTTTCGGAAATCCGGTTCTACATACAAGATGCAAGCATGTGGATGTCGGACACCACTTCATAAGAGATCACGTTGAAAAGAAGAATATCGAGAATGGAAAAAGATTCATCTTGATATCTGAAAGGCGATATTCTAACCAAGCCACTAGGTGAGATCGATTGATTTATGCAATGAGCTAGGACTTCTAGATCTTGGAGAAATGTCACCAAAAATGTTTGATGGAATGTTCTCGAACTAGGCGGTTAAGAGACTAACGGATCGAGAGAAATCGATTGAGTTTGGTATCTTAAGCGATCTCAAAAGACTGATAAGCAAAAATCGTCGGACTTACACGCTACGGATCCAAAGGAACCGATCGATTTTAGTTTATCAGATTTAAAGTCTATCAGTTTAAAGGAACTGATCAGATTCAAGGTTTATCAGATTAAAGGAAAATGCTCAGTTTAAAGGATTATCTGATTAAATCAATTTGGTTATAGTAATTCTTTGTGATTCGATTTAGCTGATATTCAACAAGCAAGATTCAGAGATTAAGAGCTAACAATCGCATAAGAAAGCAGGAATTTACACAACGATGAAATAACAGAACTTTTCATTGATAAAAACCCGAAGGTGAGGTTACATTTCGAGTTACAAGTACAAGAAGACCCGGAGGTCAGTACATAAATGTTAACCAAAATCCTAAACCTATAACCCTAAACCCTCATCCTAACCCCAGAAGTGAAGGAAGAGAGAGATTTTAAACTCTCATTTTCCCCCACTTAACAAAAAAAGTGAGAGAGGCTTTAAAAACAAATCCCAAAGCGGTGTCGCAAAGTCAAGATCAAGAAAACTGGAGCGACAGAGGCCTTGATAGGATTCTTAAGCCTGGAGCCCTAAAAGGAAGAGTAGTAGGGCTCTCCAGCTGTTAAATGGAGCACGTGTGCCAAAGAGTTGGTCGTCAGATCTCATGGGCACATGTCTTTGCATATTTTATACCGAACTAAGTCGATGGTTACGTTCGTCATCGAGATAGACACACAAGGTGCATCACGGTTAGGAGAAGTGTCTTCTCGGTTACAAATTGCAGATCCGCCACACAGTGGTAGAAAGCTTCTGCGTGTCGTATGTGAAATCGAAGATGATGAAGAAAAAACAAAGAATAAGGGATGCAAAGGGTTGATTTGAGAAGGTGAAACCATATAAAAGGGTGTAAAAGTGTTTGCTTAGGAAGTCTCACCGAAACAAGGGTTCACCAAGATACATGATTCTTACAAAAGAAGATAAGTATGGTGAATGGGTGATGTTGTGTAAAACATTGGTCCAATTTATAGAGGCCAAGCAGGATGCAAATGCAATTTTCATTTCAAAAAGCCTATCAGAAATTTGCATCAAAAGGATGAGTGTAGAAATCACGCGATCGATAATTGGATAAATTTACGGTTGATTGACATATCGAGAGATTGAAGACGATATTCGCGCATGTCAATCACGCCTACTTAGGGAATAGAAGCTACTACTCTAGACTAAGTTTTGGCGGTAACACTTATCCCAAGAATTGGCTTAATCTGAAAAGAATCAGATGAGGTCAACCAAAATCTGATTACTTACGAGCATGATCAGATGAGAGAGATCAACTGAGCTTGAAACTCCAATAAATCAGATATATCAGTCTATGTCAGAAATATCGGTTGAAGGAAACTTCAAGCGATCAAGGAGGATCAAAAGAAATCGGGGCGTACTCAAGGAAAGATCGGCTAAGCTTGAAGTTTCAACAAATCGGATCTGTTGGAAAAGATCGGTTGAAAAAGGATCGGTTAGGGAAATTTCTTAAGGCTTAAGCGAGAATGATTAAGATCAACAAGTGGAATCAACATTGACAAATAATATTGACCGATTACAATATCGATCAACCGAATCTGATCTCTTTTCTCTTGTTCTTTACTTATTTATCGGATCGTATCGATATTATTTGCTTATTGTACCCACTATCCTTGTGACGTGTGCTCTGCAAATCATTTAATGCGGACGTGGGGTACATGTATTAACTGCTATTTGATCGTGCTTTTAAATCCAAAAGTTTTTTTGTACGTGCGTTTTCCTGACCCTACGATCAAAACCGCTTCATCTGGAGCGTCAATCTTTTCAAAAAACGTTTGATCTTCAAAATCTTGTCTTATTGTTCCCTCCGCCTCTATATAAGATTCATCAAACCTTACGAGTTTTTACGCTTCACAAACTTGCATTACTTTCACTGAAAAACTTCAAATTTTCTCTACGTTTCAAAACGATTTCTTAGAGTTCAAAATCTTCTCTGAAAATTTGAATCTGGTAATATTTTCATTTAAAGCTTAATGATGAATCTTTCTTTCCGTTAAAAACTTTGTTTTCAAAAGTTGTTTTTTTAGAATTTATGCTTCATTGCCTTTTGTTTTCCGCGATATGATATTGATATTGATTATGCACAAATTTAATGAGTCTATCTCACCTTGTAGATGGCCACTCATGGACTAGGAAAGATCATGTACAACTATCTTGGGCTGGCAACGAAGATCTTTGAGGATAAGTTCGTTCAATTTGGAACCACTTTGAGGATTCTCGAATCCATGGAGGTGGAACAAATTACGAAGAAGGCCGAATCGAAACATATTGCTCTGCTCAATTTTGCAATCCAAAGATGCGATATGAAGCACTACAATTCTTCTTGGAAAATTTGAGTGTGGATCTGAAAAAAACGAGAGACGAATATGTCGTCGACAATCGGAGAAAAAATCAGATTGACAAATCACGGACATCACTTTCGTCTGTTGTTCTTTTACCAAAAGGGCGAATCTCACCGCACACTCAGGGGAGAATGAGGACGAAGAAAAATCGAGAGGAGCTCTTAAGAGAGGGATAAACATCGAAAAGCCGGATTCATCGGGCCAATGCTCAAAAGAAAGTCACAGATTGTTGTTTGACATTCTATCAAGAACGATCATGGGAATCTCATTTAGCCCAGATGCTCTCACATCACCAAAATGTACAAAGATGACGTTAATAATTGATGGGGCTCAGAACATCAATTGGCACGGCTTCCTGAAAGCCATCTTGCTCCAAGAACACGAAAAATTTGGAGTCAATGAATCCGGCGTGTCTTTACGAAAAAGAGAGTCGACCAATCTCAACAAGGTTGCGGTTATATTGAAGACAAATCGCCAAGCCAAATGGAATCGAAATGGATTACAATGCCTTCCTCTCATCAACTTCGATTATATATGGGCCACCAGACGATGACAAGGAGCCCACTCCAACAAAACTCAAGAAAGGAAAAAGCAAAAAGTAATCCACACCCGGTTGCTCCACGTAAAAAAAACGAAACCGTGAAGGCCGGAGAAGAGGCCAAAGAAAGCAAAGCAAGCTACCATGACTCTAGCACTAGAAGATGAGTCGAAGAAGATAAAAGCGCCCGAAACGTCGCATTGCGCAACAAAAAATCGAGAATCGAACCTGAAGCTTCTCAACCTGAGGGCTCGCCAGAACGATCTGAGGTAGAAGCACAAACTGATAAATCTACTTCTCCTCAACCTCAAGCTGATTCACCGCTCAGACTAAAGGCTGCCGAGCATGTCTCTCCTGCTAGTTCACCTGCTCATGAACTGAACCCGAGATCTGCGCCACTACTGGCCAGAATCCACTGCTGCGTCGACCAATCGGACAACTTCCGCCCGACTCAAGCACAACCAGAAGCTTCCACATCTCATCCAATGTAATCAGGACCAGATAATTCCCCATCCAGATCAACAAAGACCATCACCGGAAAAATGGTCGGACTAAGAATTGAACGAGAGATTGATGAGATGTATCCTGGCTGTCGCCCATCCCGCTATAAGAGAAGAAGTCATGGAGATCCTCACCGAGAGATCTCTCGATTAAAAGCTTCTCAGATCTTATTTTACTTGTTGAACAGATGGGTGGTGCGGATGAGTTCGCAGATTTTGACTTCGATATGAGGAAGTCTGCCAAAGTGGGATCACCAGCTGAGCTAATATCCGATAAATCTGTGAAAGCTCTGATCCACAGGAAGTTGGAATTGCAAGAAAAAAGCCGAGATCTCAAGAAGCTCCGAAAGACGCCGAAATGGAGAATCTGAGGAGCTTTGGAACTGTGCTTGCCACACGACCAACCACCGGAGGCACAAACAACCCGAACACGATCAAGTGATGGATCCAATTCCTACATCTCAAATCACCATTGATCAACCCGGGAGATCAAATCTTGTCTCAAAGATCTCCTCGAAAGAAGAGATTGAGGAGTGCTAAGCTGATCGAGAGACAAATTAGTCTCAAACAAATCGAAGCAATCGGAGATCGATTCTCCCAATCCATGACCACCATGTCTGTTTGAGCTTACAAAATCGGGTTGATGACAAAATTTGAAAAGCAGTGGATCAAAATCAATCTTCTTTTTTCCGACGCTCGAAAAAGGCTCGAGTTATCGAAGAAGAAATTTGACAAAATGATTTGGACACTCTCTTCTACAATGGAAATTTTATAAGCTGCTCGAGAATCTAACAATACTCAAACTTGAGTTTATCTGCTAATGATCTAAATCGGGCATTATCGATCAACTTTGGGTCTCGACTTCCCACCTCAATCGCTTTTTGATCAAACCAAAAAGGGGAAGGATCTGAAAACCAATCGACACATCGAAAGATAAGGCCCATGGACAAAGCTCAATTGCAAGAAAAAGGCTGCTTGGTCTTTGGGACATCAAAATCTGGACCGATTACTCGGACCGGAAAAGTCACCGGAAGCCTTGAATAGTCGGATCTGGTGATAAGGAGCTAGTGTAAGATTGTCCAAAGCGGATGGTGAAGAAGAAGAAAGAAAGAAGGAAAAAAATCACAAGCGGAAGGGTTGAAACAAGTTCAATTCAAGGGCTAAGAAAGGATTAGTGGAAAATCTGCACTGGAACCTCGGTTGCCGACAAAAGTCGGCGAGATCATACCAAAAAACCTGCTTCTTTAAGAGGTTTGAGGAATGGAATAAGATCGAAGTGAATGACTTCTCGATGCCTTTGTCCTTGATCTTGTTCCAAAAGAAGAATCACCGGATGATGAGTTCCTCAACTGTTCTGAAATAAATATCCGGACTTTACAAGTATCTGGGAAAATGAGGCCAAGCTTATAAATGTAAAGATATCTACTTGAGTATGATCATTAATATACTCAAAAAAAAATGGATGGCTCATTTAATGATGGCATTTGAGAGATTCTACTTTGACATCTTGAGCAAATCGCATATAAGCGATCAAGTCGCGGACAAGCGATGTCAAATGGAAACTCTATCGGTTTTCAACGTTCCACAAGACCAAAAGAGAAATGCGAAAGGATCTGAAGCCCAAGGAGTGAAGAATCGAGGAAAGGCGTCTGGGATCACCGCTTTTATATTCAAAACTTTTTTCGATGTAACATGTAATCATCATATCTAATGAAAAGTTTATTTTTTCGATCCCAAGACAAAATCTCTTTGTCTTCGATTACTTTTTCTTTAAGCGTTCTATACTTATCAATCTTTTGGTTTCTCGGTGTTTTGGTTTCATCAAAAAGGGAAATTGTTGGGAAATTTATAGTTTTGATGAAAGTTCCAAAAAACACATGTAATAGGACCAATCGGACACATTAGGTGATGATGTTTACATTCTTTGCGATAGGAGACCGAGTTGATAATGATTGTATAGAAAAAAACGATGTAATAGATAGGTCACATATTGAGGGGAACTCAATATGTATAGGTCGAATCTGAAGAATCGGAAGAAAAGCCGATATCCCAAGCCGTATCGAGCGAAAGCGAATCGAAGATCGGATCGAATCGATCTAGTCGGATAACTTCACCGGAAGTCATGAAGCTCAAACTCGAATACTAGAAGATCGATGACTTCCGGAAGATAAGACCGAAGACCTACATCGGTAGAGTCGGCCCGGTTGAAGCTAAGTCAACAGCGCCAAGACTCTATCGTAGATCGATTCGGCCAGATCGATCGTCACCATAAGATGAAAAATCGATGTTTCATCTTATCATACGCTACGATCTAAACAAGAAGAATACCAACCTTAGTTGGAGGAACAACACCGCAAAGCAAGGCTTCCATCCAATAAGGAAGAGACACGATGAACAACGCCGATACTCATGGATTCGATGTTGCTCTCTCAAACGGCTATAAAATACACATTCACGCTTTTCGGCCATGCCGCTCTCAAGACACGTCACATCAAGCCCGCAAGTCTACCTAAAATAGCCTTGAGATTCAAATTGCTTCCAACGGCTCTTTGATCTCAAGGTCTATAAATATGGGATCACACTTGAGTGAAACACGAAATGCTTGGACAAACAAAATAATCAAGAAGCTCAAACTATAGTCGATTTCCTTGAAGAACACAACAACAAGCTTATTTTATATTGTGTTCATCCCATAAGTTCTTAGCAAATCTTTTCATCTAGCTTTTTAGTCACATGCATGCAGGAAAGATTTCATAGTTGGAACCTCAACAATCTTACCCAAACCCCAAGTTAGGATAAGTTGTTTAGCAAGATTCGATCTAGGGTTTCTAATCTTGATTTACGGGATCGGTTGAGTGAGAACTCTTAAAACATCTGTTGGTGTCTTGTGTTGGACTAACACACTAAACTAAGTCCGGTCGGTTAAGTCGGTTAAGTTGGTGCCCCTTGTGAAAGGGAAGAGTGGGCGTGGGGCTGGTTTGTCCGAACCACTATAAATCTTGTGTGCCTTTCTTTGCTTTGATTAAGCGCTCTCACATCGCACAATCTTAAAAGCATATACATTCTAAGTTAAGATCGGATAGCACCAAGCTTCGATCGATCGGACTGAAATTTACGTCATCGATTAAAAAAGATAAAACTTGGAATCGATTTATACAAACCGGTTTTTCACACGGTAAAACTTAAGCTTCCGCACATCGATTAATCGATAGTTCTGAAATATTTACAAGCGTTCAACCAAACCGATTCACTGCGCACTGATCGGCATATCTGCTCTCACACTGATCTGCTCGAAAAGTTTTTCGAAGTCTATTCACCCTCCCTCTAGACTTACGCCCTCACTTAACCCGCCCGGGACCTACACTTCAGTAACTTTTTGGCACAATTAACAATTATGCCAAATCCTACCTTCAAATCTGTAATGTCCGATATGCGGTGAGGCTCGGTGGACACCCAAGCTCGAGGTGAAACCTCGAGTTGGGGCCGAGACTCGGGATGAAACGTACCAACTCGGGGCGACGCGAGATCACTAATGCTCCTCGATATTGATCTCACCCCGTGATGGAGAAATTGGAGAAGGTTGAGCAATCTTGAACAAAGTTGCTCGGATGGAGGAAGTTTTGTGAACCAATCTCGAAGAAGATTGAAGGATTGAGTACTTGAATCGGGTCTTTCGTGAGCTCTATGACGTAAAAGTTACCTCCATGGAAGCAAAAGCTAGAAAACAAGATGGAGGGGGTCAAGGCTTTAATGCAGAAATAAGAAAAAGCATCGGGAGCGCACCTAAAATTCTTGAAGCAAAGTTGGTTGAGATGAATGATATGCTAGTGAAGAACGCCTGTTGAGGAAATGAGCTCAATGCTCATGGCCAAGATGACATGACATGTTCAAGGAAGCTCTCAAGCCAATTGCACATCTGTCTCAAGAGTTCTTCGTGGCGCGAAGAACCACCTTAGGCGGCTCGAGGAGGAGCAAGATCGATGGCGGGGGAGGTGCGGAGGTCAAGAAAGAGCAATATCACATGGACACAACACACTCTCGAAGCTTCGCCAGAGTATGGTTCCAAGAAGGGAAAGACACGAGCCGATCTCGGGGAATTATTGAACATACTCAAAGGGCAAGGTTGTTAAAAATGCTGAAAAGAAGATACTTGCCAAAGACATGAAGGAGATTGAAGCCACTGAGAAGCTTAAATTCAAGAAGGTGGAGAAGCCAATCTACACTCAGGTTTCTGAGGAAACAATGCAGGAAGTGGCTATTGAGAAACTGAGTGGTAGAGGAAGGATTGAGACAAGCCAGGCCGGTCTTTGAATTGCCCATCAAGAGGATGCTCAGTGATGGAAGAGCTAGGGCAAAAGAGCAAAGGCTTCTAAGCCAATCCAGAGAAAGCTGATACTGGATATTGAAGAAACTGAGTCTGAGCCCAAGAAGAAAGTCTTCAATACCAGAAGCGCTCTGAAAACACTCCAGATTGAACAAGCGAAGAAAGCTGCTGCTTCTGTTTCTGGTGTACCAGTGATCAGAAAGAAGGCTGAAGAAGAGCAGAAAAGAAGGAGTGGGTTCAAAAGGTTCGCAAAGCAAGAGGAGAGGGGAGCACAAAAGCCTTGGCCGCCGCGTTGACAAGTGGATGCCTATCCAAATTCAACAATGCGTGGGAAGAAATCAAGAGAACCTTCCGGTTCTACTATGATGTGCTTCGAGAGAGAATGGATAGGGGAGAGCTTCAGATCCGAATGAGGCTTTCATCGATTATCTCCTGACCTTCTATCCAAAATATCTCCAAGGATGGATAAATCTAGAGGATGAAGGAAAGGTGCAGATAACCGCCCCTGGTCCATATGTGTACCCTCCTCCCAGGCTCGAGAATGGCTGTGTTAATGAGAAAGCCATTTCTCAAGAAATATCTCAGTACGCCACTCAGTTAGGTCTGACAGGAAACAATCCGGATATCATCAAAGAAAGAGATGCACTGAAGAAGAGATATTACCGAATGTTCGACCTAGAAGTCCCTACTGATGAGGTGGAAGAGCAGAGCTGAAGAACCGAACTAAAGAGCTGAACTGAAGAACAGAATGAAGACTCAGAAGATTCATGTAATCTTTTATTTTTTTTGTCTTTTTGATTTTTTTTGATAAGATTCATTGTAACTTGTAACAGTCTACCTATCATCAATGAAAACTTATCATTTATGCTCAAAAGATAATATCTCATTATCTTATTTCCATGTCTTTTAATTTTGATATGCCTGAATGATTGTCTCTGAGATTAATTGATTGAGAAATTAAGTATTTGGTGATGAATCTTTTGAGAGATTCATTACTGAAGAAATTGTTGTGAGATTCTCTGTATGGAAATTGTTGGGAGATTAATTGTTAAGAGACTCATTATTTATGGGGGAAATTGTAGAAAATAAAACCAATCTTGTAATAGGATAAACTGAAACCTGAGTATAGGTTAAGTATTCTTGTAACAAGATAGGTTTTGGCATCATCAAAAAGGGGGAAATTGTTGGGAGATGAATTTAATAAAGATATGATTTGATTAGATCCCAAAACCCCTGAGTATGACATGTTCAGAATAGTCTTGATAGTTGAGTCAGGATTCAGTTTTAGAGTATTCAGGATGTTATCTGCAAAATGTATAGTCAGCAGATATAGATCAGGTTAGGATCTGAAGATTCTGAAGAACTCAGTAAGTTTCTGAAGAAATTGAAGTTTCAGTATGAAACTGAAGTTTCTGAAGTTTCAGTATGAAACGAAGAAACTGAAGACTCAGTATGAAACTGAGATACTGAAGTCTCAGTGAGAAACTGAGATACTGAAGACTCAGTATGAAACTAAGATACTGAAGACTCAGTATGAAACTGAAGAACTGAAGACTCAGCATGAAGACTCAGTATATCAGTCAGTACATCTGTAAAGACTCAGAAGACGCTGAAGACTCAGAAGACCATGAAGACTCAGAAGACTCTGAAGACTCAGAAGACCCTGAAGACTCTGAAGACTCTGAAGACACAGAAGACAGAAGATTGAAGAACTGAAGATCAAGAATACTGAAGGCACAGTAATTACTGAAGACTCAGTAATGTACTGAATGCTCAGTATAAACCTGAATGTTTTGAGGCACTGAACATATCTATCTGAAGGATGCAATACTGAGAAGATCGCGATTCCTTAGAAAGTTGATATTGTCCATAACATTCAAAGTGCAGACAAAAGGAACTAAGACAAAGTGTTGTTAAGGTTATATCACTCAGAGATTGTAACCAAAAGAGCCGTTGAGTTGTCTACCTTTAACTGGAGACAAAAATCAAAAAGAGGAAGACAACACTGTATCATACTGACACTGACAACGACAGGTCACTGAAAAAATGTCAGAAGTACGAAGTTCCAGACTGTAAAAAGAGAAGACCGGCTACATGAAAGGCTATTGCCTAAACCGTGTTAGGGAGTGTCAAACCCTAAATATAGCCGTTTCTCACACACCACAAGAGGAAACTCACGAAGCTATCTCTCCAACGGATAGTTTTTCAAGAGTGACCTTGGTGTATGCCTATAAATACTTGTGACCTTCTACATTGAAAGTTTACGGGAAATTTGTAAGCAACTCAAGAGCTCAAACTTATTATTGCAAGTTGAAGCATTCGAAAACCCAAGAATTTCCCAAGTGCTTTATATTGAAGAGAGCTCATTAAACTAAGCCTAGCTTGATAAGATATATCCAAAGCTTAGTCGAGATATCCTTGCCTTTGCATTGTTCTTTATTGTAAAGGATATCTCATTCTAGTTGGAAACCAACCAAGAAACCCCAAACCCTTTAGAAGGTAGTTTGAGTGTGATTGTTGGTGAGATTGGAGTTGTAAAGAGTGTGTAAACTACAAAGGTAGTCAGAAAGCTCTAGAGAAGAAGTTAGTAAGCTACTTGTGGTAGTCTGAAAGCTTGTGTGAGTTGAGTAAGTAAACTACAGAGGTAGTCAGAAAGCTCAAGGTCGGGTTGAGTAAGTAAACTACAGAGGTAGTCAGAAAACTCAGGGCCGAGTTGAGTTAGTAAACTACAGAGGTAGTCAGAAAGCTCAAGGAAGTGATTAGTGAATTTCTCTGAAGAGATCAGAGAGAGTGGACGTAGGAGCTTGAGTCTCTGAACCACTATAAATTGTTGTGTTATTTGCTTTCTGTTTTGCTTGATTTATCTGTTGCATCACTGAGTTTTGAAAGCATATTTTCACTGACATTTCAGTTGGAATCAATCCACTGAAGGTTGCATATAATTGAATCACAACCTAATCACTATTTCATTAAAGGAAGGTTTTCAGCAAAAGCTTAAAACGAGTATAAACTAAGGGCCAACCATTCCGCACATCTGAGTAGCTAGAACAGATAGTTACCAAACTGAACTCACTCTTCTGAGTGTTCAGTAAGTTAGTTATCTTATCCAAGCAACTCAGGATCTCTGAAACTCAGGACTCAGTTGGGATTATCTGAGGTTTCTGAAAGCAGCTCAGGATCACTGTCTCAGTAGACTTTGACTCAGAGCAATTTGTGCTTCTCAGGACCAAATCATCAGGACAACCTGACCCAAGCTGACCCCAGTAAAAGAAAAGTTTTAAAAAACACTGAACACGTGTATTCCACCCCCATACACGTGTAAGACTCGTTTGCACCGGGACCAACATTCTCCTTTAGGGTCTCCAAAATATTTCTTGGTTGAACGTTACCTGCTGATAAATCCAACACCAATTCTTCCTCAACATTAAATAGTTGGCTAATACATGGATGACCACACTTTTAGCAATCAGATGGTTGTGCACCTCACAATCAACCAATAATACCCACAGACACATTACCTCTAACTATTTACCCTTAAGTAAAAATTGACATCCACATTTTTTTATCATGATTCCCTCTACTTTGACATCTATATGTCTTCATTTCTTTCCTCCTGATTATCCATATCTACTTGGGGCTTCCATGTATTTTTCCTTTAAAAGGACTCACAACCCAAAACACTCTGACTTTTTTGAAATTTCCTCCCCCATTAAGACCTCATCACAACAATAACAATACTGTGTTGGCTTGCTGTTGGGGTTATACGTGAAAGTATGCTTTTACTTTGTATAACCTATGTATTAAACACTTATTTACTGAAATAAATCATTTATCACTGTTGGTTTAAATATGATTGAATGTTATATATATTTATTGCAAACCGTTCATAAAATAGCACGTGTTACATTGTAGTTAACGTGGTGATACCAGATCACAGAAGATCACGTTAACAGTCCCTTGTAAACGAGTGTGTGTTTCACAATTTAGATAGATCTGATCAATATATTGGTAGAAGTTGATGTGTAAGGCTCAGATTAACTTGTCTTGACCGAGAGATTACACTAGTGCATTTGATGCGCTGAATCGGACCTACAGAGAGGATAAACTCATTCGCACTGACTTATGGGATGAAGAGTTAGACCTCAGTGGTTGTTGATTTCTTAATCTCTGTCACTTAATAAGGATTGTGTGCGATTAGTAATTAAAAATGGGTTAGCTATCTCGGCTCCCAAAATCAAATTGTTTCAAACTAAGATTAGATTCTTAGGTCATGACATTGTCAAATGAACTATTAAACCTATCTCTAGGGCAATAAAATTCGCTGACAAATTTCCTGGCATTATCAAAGATAAAACCCAATTACAAAGATTTTTGGGATGTCTAAACTATATTGCAGACTTCTTTCCTAAGTTAAGAGTTATTTGTAAACTCTTATTTCAAAGACTTAAGAAAGATCCACTCCCATGGACTGACAAACATACAACTATTGTCAGAAATATCAAATCTCAGGTTAAGTCGCTACCATGTCTAGGTATTCCTAAACCTGATAATTTTATGATTATTGAAACCGATGCATCAGATATCGGTTACGGGGGATATTGAAGCAGGTAAATTTAACTATATCTGCTGCATCACCAAAAGAACAATTAGTCAGATTTCATTATGGTGTTTGGCTTGGACCACAACAGAATTATTCTACTATCAAAAAAGAAATACTTTCTATAGTGTTGTGTATTTCTAAATTTCAAGATGATATTTTTAATAAAAAGATTCTCCTTAGAATTGATTGTAAATCTGCTAAAGAGATACTCCAAAAGGATGTTAAAAATATTGTTTCAAAACAAATCTTTGCTAGATGGCAGACTATTTTATCTAGCTTTGATTTTGATATTGAGTATATCAAAGGTGAGAATAATTGCTTGCCAGATTTCCTAACTCGGGAATTCTTAAAAAATGCAGGTCATGTATCGTCCTAGTCGACCTAGGATGCAGACACCTGACTATTACTCAAATGAGGCTCCTGCCTCAAACCAATTTCAGGTACTGGGACAATTCCCATCATCCTCTTACTCAAAGGTTGCTCAGCTCCCGGCTCCTCCTACTCCAATAAAAGAAGACACATCTTCTAAGGTAAAGAAAGGTGAATACTTTACCAAACCTGATATTCATATTATCACTCCAACTAAATTTTCCGAAAAACAAAATTTAAAAACTCTCAAGAATACTATGAATACTCATTTTCCTAATGGCATTCATTGGAATTATGAGGATACTAAAAAACACAAAAATTTTATGAGTTTATTCTTATAGACTCAAAATCTGTTGATATCATCCACTCAATGGATCCTAAAGATCCAACCCGTATTGCTTATTCTAAATGCATTATCAAGAAAGTTGCTAGCTCAACTGAATGGCCTACAACTACTTACGAAAAACCCTTCTCAAAATCCTTTTCACCCAAAGGATATACTTATTCCGATTACAAATTGGCTTGGTTTAAAGCCTTCTTGTTCAGGTTATTTGACCATTCATGGTTCTTCTCCTTTGAAGACAAATTCGCAAAGTTACCATTTTCCATATGGTTTCTTGATTGGTGGAATGATTTTGGTCCATTAGATATCATTCTTCCTTCTGAAGTTCAACAAGCTTTGTTGTTCTTTACTCAAAAGGCTCCCGGAGATCCTTGCCGAAAAGAAATTCATTTCTTTGCCGAATTTCGTGTTCCTTAGATTCTTTGTTGGAATTATTCATTCCGACAAGTTAGAATCAAACCTTATCCAATCTCTATCATTAGAGAATTCAAAATCAAGTCAGGATTTTCTATCAAATACTACACTCCTGGTGTAGTCCAGAAATTCCTTGCGACTGGAAAAAAGCCCTCATGGGCTAAAGATAACAAGAACAAGATGAAGCTTGCCAAAGCCTCAACTAAGAAGAAATCCATGGAAGAATCCTCTAAAGGATCTAACCAAATCTGAAGGACTCTCTGATTATGAGATCGAAGTGTTCAGTTTATTAGAGAATGAGAAAGATCCTGAGATTATCAGCTCTTATCTCAAATACCTTCATCATAAAAAGAAGACCTCCTCGAGTCAAGAACAAGAACAATCTTCTTGTGAATCGAGTTCTGAAGAACATGGTTATGACCCTTTTGGGGGACCATGTGCGCAAGACCCTTTTGATTTCTGACTACCTATGGTCAAAGGTCAAAATACTCATATTTATTTAAAAAGAAATGCTGAAGAAAAAAGAAAATTGGCACTACAAAAAGAGAAGCCAAAGAAAAATGATCAGCAATTAATAGCCGAAGAAAAAAGAAAATTGGCACTACAAAAAGAGAAGCCAAAGAAAAATAAAAATCGGCATGCCAAAGAAAAAAAATATTGGCATTAAAAAGAAAAGCCAGATTAAAAAATAAATTGTCATTAATAAGAAAAAGAAATAAAAAGAATTTTTCAAAACTTTTATCTCAGTTAAGAGATTTCAAAATTATCGATCCAGAAGCTTCCCGGTGAAGTGAGTGATCATTTCTTTATTCAAAAGAAGCCCGACAAGGCATCATGACATCAGCTGTCATCCACTATCCATTTCACTCATGAGATGCCCCAACAAAGCATCGTGACACCCAGCTGTCATCCACTATCCATTTCACTCATGAGATGCCCCGACAAAGCATCGTGACACCCAGTTGTCAGCCATTATCCAGAGCCGACAAAATATCGTGATGATAGTTGGCATCCAAAGTTGATTATGACATTTCATCTACTCAAATGAAATGAAAATTCAAATGAAATTCAATTTAGTTCGTCTATAAAAGAAGAATTGAAGACAGAAGGAAGGCATCGGTTTTTTTGAAGAAAAATACTCTCTGTAAACCTTTCCTTTTATCATATCATCTTAGCAAATTTCCCTGTAATTTATTACGTCTGTAATTCATTACACCTATCATTCATTTAGAAGTGTATCTACATGATCCACTGATTGTACACATATCAAGTAAGAAAGTTTAAATTGCTTTCTTTTATTATTCAAGTCATTGTTTATTCAATTGTTGTGTCTACAACTGTTTAATTTCCGCTATTACTCTGTTTATTATTTTGATTACTTTTCAATTATCATAAATATCAAGATGTTTATGACCCTGGTTCCTATCTGGTATCAGAGCCATCTTTAAATTATATTTAGAAAAGAAAATTCTTTTCTTGGATATAATTTGTGCTACTTTATAATCCTGAGATTTAATTATAAGTTTGTGGCTAGCGTTGGTAAGCCGTGAAATCCGTTGGTAAGCCGTTGATGGTGTTCCAGGTGGTGTTCCCGTTGAAACAAACTGATAATTAATTCAAAGTTTTATTAAGCAGTACTCATGGCTTCTAAGCTGAGATCTATTTTTTCTAAAAATAGTTATAAGGATGCCTCTGGTATAGTTAGTTCTAAGGAAATAACTATCCCTGATAATTATGCTAACTGGAGTATTCCAGAGCAGTCAATAGATACTATGTATCATATTGGCAAACTTGACTTCAAAACTGCATGGTCTATTAAGACTCATGAAGAAACTAAATCTATCAATGAAGAATTTCAAAGCATTCCTTTGTTATCTTCAGTTTCTATCAAGAGATACCTTGAAAAAGGTTATCGTTATTTACATTTTGGTTTAATACAAATTGCTGTTAAACCGCTTGTTCATATTGGTGTTGATGCACCTATTTATCTTGCACTAAGAGACAATCTTCTCAAGAGATACAAGACTTCTGTTCTTGCTATGATTCAAACTAATGTCTGTAATGGACCTATTTATTTCAATTGTGCTCCTAACTTTTCAGTTGATCTAAATGATCCGTTGATTAATGATAGCATGATTCTTGACATTCACCTACAGGGGGATGAATTCAAAGAAAACTGTAAGAATTTTGCAGTTATTTACAGACTCTATTTTAGAGTCATGACTTCACAGATGAACCCTAAGTTCATTCTTTCTCCTACTTCAAAATATGAAACTGATTTACTTCAAATCGAAGCTGACAGTTCCAGTTACTTCATTCCTAAAAGACTTAAATGGAATGAAATAACAATTCCAAACGAATTCATAATTCATGCTCCTCAGATTCCAAGAAATCTGACAAAGCAAAAACCTATTGAAATAATAGAAGAACCTGACGGCAGAGTTCTTTTGAGATTCAACTCTTTAAGGATGCAAAATCCTAAAATTAATATTCATGAAATAAGGTCTAGAAACTCCTTTTCTGAGGCTTCGACTTCCAGACCCAATTTCTATAAATCCAATATCAATGTCGACTTTCAGAGTCCCCTTCCTAGTACCTCTTATGAAACTGTTGTTGAATCCTCAATAGGATCACCTACAGTATCTCAGATGGAAGGTGAAATCAACATGATTTCTTATCAAGATTTCTCTATCAACTTTGAACATCTCGAAAGAGAGTTTAATGATCCTGATGAGAAAGAGAGAAGAGAATGGTTCATAAAACTTGAACAATCTGTTAGAGACAGACTTCAAGAAGAATGGATCAAAGATCTCAATCTCAAATATCGCTCTCAAATCCCTATGCTTGATTGGTTTAAAGCATATTGTCGTCTTGAAGACATTTCGAATGTCTATGAACTTGATCAATTAAATGTTCAGACTTCTTTATACAAAAAGTGGAACCTTGTTTCAGGAACCACTATCACTTCTATTCATCCGCCAATGGCAAGTATCAAAATAATTGTTCCCGAAGGAGAAATCATTGCAACTCCTTTCAAAACAGGAAAGAAGGGTACTGAACCTCCAAATATGGAAGATATCAGGAAGCTTCATGAACAAAACAATTATTCAAATCAAATACTTCAAACAATTGCTAATCAAGTTGATCATATTAATAATAAGATTGACAACAAAGCAACTCCATCCAAATTTCCTATTGATTCTAGTGCTCCTCACTTTGCTCCGAGGAGTCTTCCGAGCAACTTAGAAGAGAGAATTAAATTTCCTCATTCTAATCTCCTTAACAGAATCACTAATTTGGTTAATAATGAGGCAAGTACCCCAGGTACCAAAAGTCTAAATTGTCTTGATAAAGACAAAAATGAAAAGATTGAAAATTCAGATTCTGAAGTTGATAACATTAATCGTATCAAATTCGGTTCTGAGGGAAAAAATTACTATCGAAGACCTACTCCTCCGAACATGCAGTTCAAAGAAAGATCTCAATTCAAAAATACCAAATTCGATGGAAATTCTATTCATGAATGGAACATCGATGGTAAATCCGAGTATGGAATTCTCTATACCCTTCAAGAGATGGGAATGGCCAGAATGGCCTATACTATCCAAAGTATTGCTGAGAATTCTATTGTTGGACTGATTGTCTCTGGTTTTTCAGGACAATTAAAAAATTGGTGGGATCACTCCCTCAATTATAATGACAAACAGTCAATTCTCAATCATACCATTATTCTTGAACAAGAAAATGGAATCTTCATTGAGAAATCCGATGCTGTTGATTTTCTCATTATTACTATAGCCATGTACTTCGTGGGTAATCCCAAAGAAGAACTTGACTCTACTCAAATTGTTCTTTCTAGTCTCAGATGTCCTACACTCTCTGATTATAGATGGTATAAGGATGTTTTCCTTACTCATGTTCTCAAAAGAGCAGACTGTAATGCATCTTTTTGGAAGGAAAGATTCATTGCTGGACTCCTCAAACTCTTTGGTGAAAGAATTCATCAAAAGCTCAAAGATACTACAGGCTTTAATGTTATTAATTTCGAAGAAAAAACCTATGGCCAGTTATTTGCTTTTGTTAAAAAATAAGGTTTAAACCTTTGTTCCGAATTAAGTATTCAATCCAAATATGGATCTGAAAAATCAAAATTCAAAAAAGAAGTTGGTTCCTTTTGTGAGGCATTTGGATTGCAAAAAATTATTGCACCATCTTCAAAGCATAAAAAGAAAATTAAAAGACTTTCTAAAAATCCTAAGTATAGAAAGTATTTTAAAAGAAATTCTTCTCCTGAAGAAAAACAAAAACCTTATAAAAAGAAATTCAAAAAATTTGAAAGATATCAACCCACTTGTTACAAGTGTCAAAAGAAAGGCCATAAGGCTGATTCTTGTCCACTCAAAAAGAAGATTGATGAAATCTTCTATGACGATGAAGAATTAAAAAACAAAATTTCCTCTTTACTCATTTCTGAAGAAATTCCTCCTAAGGAAGAAAGTGAACCACTATCTGAGAATGATGGTGATGTTCTTGCTCAAATATTCAATACTTCTTCTGATGAAGAAAGCGATGAAGACTGTACTAATAGTTTTTGTCATTTTTCTCTTAATGTCATCACCAAAAATGATAATGAACAAGAACTTCTCTTTGATCTCATTGAGAAAGTCCCTGATTTTGAAGATCGCAAGAAATATCTCTTAAGATTAAGAGACTTAGTTATTAAAGAAGAAAATCCTAAGAAAAACAAATTACTTCAGGGAATTGAACCATTTAGTATCTCCAAACTCTTAGATAAGATTCCTTCTTCTTCTATTAATAATTATGTTACTACTAATGATCTTAAACGTGAAACCAACATTCTTAAACAAGAAGTTAATAATTTACACAAAGAAATTAATATCTTACATACAAAATATTTGGAAATTGAAACTAGAATGACTCTTGAAAGACTAAGACAAAATATTCTGAGTCCTCTAATTCTAATGATCCAATTATTCCAACTGAAGAGATTGTAATTAATCAAGAAAACCTTCCTGATAAAATTCAATCTATTGAACACATTTCTTATCAAAAATGGTATTCAATCATCACTTTGGTAGTTGATGATTTCAAAATATCTGTATCATGTCTTATAGACAGCGGAGCAGATCAAAATTATATCAAAGAAGGATTAATTCCTACCAAATATTATGAAAAAACTACTGAAAGAGGAGTAGCATTGGCACCAGATAGGAACCAGGGTCATAAACATCTTGATATTTATGATAATTGAAAAGTAATCAAAATAATAAACAGAGTAATAGCGGAAATTAAACAGTTGTAGACACAACAATTGAATAAACAATGACTTGAATAATAAAAGAAAGCAATTTAAACTTTCTTACTTGATATGTGTACAATCAGTGGATCATGTAGATACACTTCTAAATGAATGATAGGTGTAATGAATTACAGACGTAATAAATTACAGGGAAATTTGCTAAGATGATATGATAAAAGGAAAGGTTTACAGAGAGTATTTTTCTTCAAAAAAACCAGAAGATTCATGTAATCTTTTATTTTTTTTGTCTTTTTGATTTTGTTTGATAAGATTCATTGTAACTTGTAACATTCTACCTATCATCAATGAAAACTTATCATTTATGCTCAAAAGATAATATCTCATTATCTTATTTACATGTCTTTTAATTTTGATATTCCTGAATGATTGTCTCTGAGATTAATTGATTGAGAAATTAAGTATTTGGTGATGAATCCTTTGAGAGAGTCATTACTGAAGAAATTGTTGTGAGATTCTCTGTATGGAAATTATTGGGAGATTAATTGTTAAGAGACTCATTATTTATGGGGGAAATTGTTGAAAATAAAACCAATCTTGTAATAGGATAAATTGAAACCTGAGTATAGGTTAAGTATTCTTGTAACAAGATAGGTTTTGGCATCATCAAAAAGGGGGAAATTGTTGGGAGATGAATTTAATAAAGATATGATTTTTATTATATCCCAAAACCCCTGAGTATGACATGTTCAGAATAATCTTGATAGTTGAGTTAGGATTCAGTTTTAGAGTATTCAGGATGTTATCTGCAAAATGTATAGTCAATGATATAGATCAAAGTTAGATCCAAGATTCTAAAGAACTCAGAAGTTTCAAGAAACCGGTTTCAAAGATGAAATCGGTTTCAAAGTTTCAAAGATGAAACGAAGAAATCAAGACTCAAGATGAAATCGAGATATCAAGTCTCAAAGAGAAATCGAGATATCAAGACTCAAGATGAAACTAAGATATCAAGACTCAAGATGAAATCAAGAATCAAGACTCAAAGATGAAGACTCAAAGATATCACCAAGACATCTCAGAAGACTCGTAAGACGCCAAGACTCGAAGACCAAGACCTCAAGACTCAAGACTCAAGGCTCAAGACTCAAGATGTAAGATCAAGAATCAAGATCAAGAATATCAAGGCACAATAATTATCAAGACTCAAGAATGTACTCAATGAATCTTTCGATATAAACTGAATGTTCCGAGGCCTTTGAACATATCTATTTGAAGGATCTGCAATCTTGAGAAGATCGCGATTCCTTAGAAAGTTAGATATTGCCCATAACATTCAAAGTGCGGACAAAAAGGAACTAAGACAAAGTGTTGTTAAGGTTATATCACTTTCGAGATTGTAACCAAAAAGAGCCGTTGAGTTGTCTACATTTAATCGGAGACAAAAGTCAAAAAGAGGAAGATAACATTTGTACCATCTTGACAATCGACAACGACAGTCCACCGAAAAAAATGTCGGAAGTACTAAGTTCCGTTTGCAAAAAGTGAAGACCCGGCTACATGATGGGACTATTTTCTAAAACGTGTTAGGAGTGTCAAACCCTAAATATAGCCGTTTCTCACACCCACAAGAGGAAACTCACGAAGCTATCTCTCCAACGGATAGTTTTTCAAGAGTGACCTTGGTGTATGCCTATAAATACTTGTGACCTTCTACATTGAAAGATTACAGGAAATTTGTAAGCAACTCAAGAGCTCAAACTTATTATTGCAAGTTGAAGCACTTTCGAAAACCCAAGAATTTCCCAAGTGCTTTATATTGAAGATAGCTCATTAAACTAAGCCTAAGCTTGATAAGATATATCCAAAGCTTAGTCGAGATATCCTAGCCTTTGCATTGTTCTTTATTGTAAAGGATATCTCATTCTAGTTGAAACCAACCAAGAAACCCCAAACCCTTTAGAAGGTAGTTTGAGTGTGATTGTTGGTGAGATTGGAGTTGTAAAGAGTGAGTAAACTATGGAGGTAGTCGAAAAGCTCTAGAGAAGAAGTTAGTAAGCTACTTATGGTAGTCCAAAAGCTTGTGTGAGTTGATTAAGTAAACTAGGTGTCGTTCAAGGTCGGGTTGAGTAAGTAAACTACTGAGGGTAGTCGAAAAACTCGGGGCGAGTTGAGTTAGTAAACTCTGAGGTAGTCGAAAGCTCAAGGAAGTGATTAGTGAATTTCTCTAAAGAGATCGAGAGAGAGTGGGCGTAGGAGCTTGAGTCTCTAAACCACTATAAATTCTTTGTGTTTTTTTGCTTTACTGTTTTTGCTTGATTTATCTGTTGCATCACCGAGTTTTGAAAGCATATTTTTCACTGACATTTCGGTTGGAATCAATCCAATCGAAGGTTGCATATAATTGAATCACAGCCTAATCACTATTTCATTAAAGGAAGGTTTTCAGCAAAAGCTTAAAACGAGTATAAACTAAGGGCCAACCATTCCGCATCCCGAGTAGCTAGAACAGATAGTTACCAAATTGAACTCACTCTTACGAGTGTTCAAAGAAGTTAGTTATCGATCCAAGCAACTTCAGGATCTCTGAAACTTCGGGACTCGGTTGGGATTATCCGAGGTTTTAAAGCGGCTTCGAGATCACTTTGTCTCGGTTGACTTTGACTCGAGCAATTTGTGCTTCTCGGGACCAAATCATCGGACAACCCGACCCAAGCCGACCTCGATAAAAAGAAAAGTTTTAAAAAACACTGAACACGTGTATTCCCCCCATACACGTGTAAGACTCGTTTGCACCAGGACCAACATTCTCCTTTAGGGTCTCCAAAATATTTCTTGGTTGAACGTTACCTGCTGATAAATCCAACACCAATTCTTCCTCAACATTAAATAGTTGGCTAATACATGGATGACCACACTTTTAGCAATCAGATGGTTGTGCACCTCACAATCAACCAATAATACCCACAGACACATTACCTCTAACTATTTACCCTTAAGTACAAATTGACATCCACATTTTTTTATCATGATTCCCTCTACTTTGACTTCTATATGTCTTCATTTCTTTCCTCCTGATTATCCATATCTACTTGTGGCTTCCATGTATTTTTCCTTTAAAAGGACTCACAACCCAAAAACACTCTGACTTTTCTGAAATTTCCTCCCCCATTAAGACCTCATCACAACAATAACAATATTGTGTTGGCTTGCTGTTGGGGTTATACGTGAAAGTATGCTTTTACTTTGTATAACCTATGTATTAAACACTTATTTACTGAAATAAATCATTTATCACTGTTGGTTTAAATATGATTGAATGTTATATATATTTATTGCAAACCGTTCATAAAATAGCACGTGTTACATTGTAGTTAACGTGGTGATACCAGATCACAGAAGATCACGTTGACAGTCCCTTGTAAACGAGTGCGTGTTTCACAATTTAGATAGATCTGATCAATATATTGGTAGAAGTTGATGTGTAAGGCTCAGATTAGCTTGTCTTGACCGAGAGATTACACTAGTGCATTTGATGCGCTGAAGCGGACCTACAGAGAGGATAAACTCATTCGCACTGACTTATGGGATGAAGAGTTAGACCTCAGTGGTTGTTGATTTCTTAATCTCTGTCACTTAATAAGGATTGTGTGCGATTAGTAATTATTGCTTTGACTTATAATGGGAAGAGAATCACTGCGACTTCGATACCCTATATATTGGGCAATAATATTAATTACATGACAATTGTTAAATTAATACAGAGAATCGTGTGCTTGGAGAGTCTTGCATGATTAGTCCCCTTGGTGGCTCAGAACCTTTATCATACCAAATCTTGCAAGTGGAATTAATTTTCCGGTATGGATAATAATGTTGAGCCGTCCTTACTCCATGGATAAAGATATTAATTAATATAAAGCTTTTCAGTGGCTTAACTAATTAATGGATAAAATAATCTTAAACACGGGAAATAATAACCGGGAACATTATTACCATAATATGGGTTGAGATGGATAGTGCAATATTAATTATATAGTGGAATTAATTAATATTAATGGACTGAATTATATTGTGGCTCAATATTAAAATTCAGAAGCCCATTGTCAGGTCCATCTTAATTCTCCTAAAGACCCCTCAAGTAGCCCAATTAAAGTCCATTAAATGAAAGGGTGTATAAAATAAATTAAATATTTTGTTGTTATTTTTCCTTATTATTTTTGAATTATTAAAGAAAAGAGGGAGAATGATTTTCTTGAAAAGATTTTATGGAATGGAGATAAGTATTCTTGGAATACAAGATTATCCCATAAATTCAAAAAATCTTCCACTTGACCTCTTTAATTGTATTTTTCGAAAATTAGGGGAATAAGAAGGAAGAAAATATTTTCTTGATTTTCTCTAAAATATTTTATGGAAAAGATATGTATTCTTGGAATACAAGAATATCTCATAAATTCAAGAAAGATCCAATCTTGCAAATCTCCTACTTATTATTTTTGAAAATTTGGGTTAATATGGGTGTGAGATTTTTTGTGGAAAAATACACATGGAAAGAAGAATATATGAAATATATTGAAGATTTCTTGGAGATCAAGAAAAGATCTTTCATAACCTTAATTACACCAAAAATTTTGACCCCCCCCTCTATTATAAATAGGGGATGAGTTTTTCATCCCCAACACAATTCCATGAGTTGGAAAAATTAGAAACCCACAAAGGTGGTGCAACAATTTATTTATTTTTCCTTTGTTTTATAATTGTTCATTGGAGAACCTTCCACCAAGGTTGTTGAGCAAGGATTGGGAATACTTTAGAAGGACTTTTGGTTGGTAGCCAGATACCTGATCCTGCCTATCTCAAATTGTCTCTCCAACCGGTATGTTTACATAAACTCCTAGAAATTTCGCATGCTAGGATCTTTTACGTGAATTATTGTTTGCATGTTGTTGTTGGATTGATTATTATATGAATTCAAGTAGGTTAATTCATGCTAGTAATAATCGGTAATTTAAATTTGTGTTTATGAGGTCATCCCGATAGATCCTGGCATAACGTATCCCAACACTTGCCACTTCAGTATCCAACTTATTAATTTTTCCCGATTACTGAACAAGGCATTAATTGTGAAATACATATGACTAATCCATGATAATTTCATTGCCAACGAAATCACCTACGTTGCTCTCCTTGGTTAACATCGTGTTAGAATCCTATGAACGAAACCACAATAAATTGGAAATTATAAGTCACTGGTCACCAAAAGTGACAACATTATAAGTTGTCAACCACTATCGCTAAAATTTATAATAGTCAACCACAGTAGCCAAAAGAATAAAATGTCGACCACGGTGATCAACTTCTACAATTGTAGACCGGTCTGTCCATATATTTTATTGGTCGACCAGACTGACCAATATATAAAATTGTCGACCACCTTGGTCGACAAAATGAAAATTCGCCCCTGGTCGGATGACTTTTTGCTGTCGCGGTTTTTAAATGCTAAACACGAAAAAACTCTATCTATCTACCATTTAAATTGAAGAAATGCACAAGAAAATTTAAAATTAATGTATCTCAAAACTCGTTCTTTAATCCATACTATTTTCAATATATTTGCTATGAGTTTTTAATATGTAGAGCTTTTGGGGGTTAGGGTATATGATGTTTTCTTCAAATTTAAAGAATGATATAAATGAGTTGAGAAAAATGGAGTGTCATGTGTGTGGAGTTAAGATTAGGGTGTACTGAGTAAAAAAATTGTAAGTTATTATATAAAAAATATACACAATGGATATATTTGTCGTTTACATTAGAGAATTAAATAATATATTCATTTAAATATCTCATTTTGTATCTATTAATAATGTTAAAAAGTGTTTGTATCTATTAGTATTTTGTTCTAAAAACTTGTATCTTCTAATAATAATCTCATTTTTATTTGTTGAGAAGAGATTTTGAAATGAATATGTTGTTTCTAATAGATAACATACCCGCATTTAATTTTGTTTCTATTTTGATTAAGTTTTCTTTTAATTTTATTATATTATTCTATTTTGATTAAGTTTTCTTTAAATTATGTTATAGTTTTTCCTTTTAACTTTAGTCGACAGTTCCAGCGAAAAAAATGAGAACATGACTAGCACATGATCAAAATGACACGTTTAAGGCATTTCCCAGCCATTTGAGCTTGAATGGGATTATGAGCACGTAGTGACACTTGATCGAAACGACGTCGTTAAAGGTAATTTTGGCTATTTGGGAGTATAATGGCAAAATTTTAACATATATAATACTAAATTCGAAAAGGAGATAATTGTGGGATTATTTCAATAAATGTGAAAAATTATGAGACGAAAATAATTCACGGTTCACCCCCAATAATTTTGGTAAAAAGTATACCTTTAACCCCCGAAAATGACGATGGTAAATATTTCAAGTTCATTCGAAAACAGCTTCCCGTTCGAATTATTTAGCAATGACAACAAACAAGACTCAATGACAAACAATTAAGAAGGTTGGAGTTTACCTTTCAAAATATGTGTTTCCTCAAGGGTCAACTTTATGTTGCACTTTTCGAAGTAATTTCCGTACATAATACAAAAGTTCTAATTAAATAATTAAAAAAAAAAACATTGACAAAAATTATTGTGCACAAAGAAATTCAAAAGTAAAAAAGATAAATTTAAACCTTTTATAAACTAAAAAAAAAACAACATAAAATAAGCTTTCTTTATTTTATTTTATTTACTATCAACATAAAAGTGGTTTTGTTTCTAAATTTTCTAAGGATTTTTTTGTTTGCTATGTTGGAGAATTAATTGTCCGGATCTATTCGGGATGAATATTTAAATACAAATTTAATTCTAATAATTATTACTAGCATGAATTAATCCTATATTAATTCAAATAATAATCCAACAACAAATCATGCATATAAACAAGCCACATAAATCCTACTCATACGAAATTGCTAGGAATTTACGTGAACCAACCTCTTGGAATGACAACTGTTGAGAAGATGGATATCCCGTTCACACGAACAAAGCCAAAGAGCCTTTTCAAGTAGTCCCTCGTGCTTGTTCAACAATCCGGTGGAAGGATGCTCGCGAACAATTAATAAAAGGAAAAATAAAATTATGTTGCACCACCTTTGTGAATTTCTAATTTTTCCAACACATGGAATTGCAATGGGGATGAAAAACTCATCCCCTATTTATAATGAGGGTGGTGGATGAAAATTGTGTGGAAAATAAGATGGGAAAATCTTTTTATTGATCTCCAAGAAATCTTGAATATATCTCATATATTCTTTTCTCCATATTTAAAATATTCCACAAAATCCCACCTCCTTATATTTATGGATTTTTCGAAAATAAGGAGTAGGAATCCAAGATTTGGATCTTCTTGAATTTATGAGATATTCTTGTATTCCAAGAATACATATCTTCCATAATATCTTTTCAAGAAAATCAAGAAAATCTTTTCTTTCCTTATTTTATCTAAATTTTCAAAAATTCCCAATAAATAACCAATTGGGAGATTTCTTGAATTTAATGAGATAATCTTGTATTCCAAGAATACTTATCTTCATTCCATAACAAAATTCAAAGAAAATCTTTCTCCCCTTTATATTTATTATTTTCAAAATTGTAGGTCCCGAACGGGTTATGTGAGGGTTGGAGTCTAGAGGGGAGGGGTGAATAGACTTTAAAACTTTTTGTGAGATAAGATGTGAAGAGTAAGTAATTCTGATCAGAGTGCGAGTGAAGCAGTACGAACTGATATCCGACTTACTGATCGCTTGTGAGCAGATCAGTTCGGCGTCTATCAATTCAACTGTTGGTGCTGAAGATAAGTTAACCCGTGTGAAAAACCAGTTTGCTCAAATTAGATTCTGAGTGATCTTCTTGTTTTTCTGGCCCCTTTTCCCCCTTTTTTGGTTGCATAAAAAAGGTTTGTCAATCTGATGTTCAAGGCTTTGAATTCCTTCATCACCTCATCTTTCAGCTCTTTGACGGCAAGGGGAGTGATCTGAACAGTTGAAACTGTAAATTTGAGGTCCCATTATCCGATTTAGAACAGACTCGAGAGTCTTCTGGGCTTTGCTGGTGGAGCCTTCAAACCTTCTCCAGAGAACATCAAGGTTTGTGTCAGTCTTCTCCAAAGAATAGTAAATGCTTTCTAGAAGGACTCCAATGTTGGATAGAATGGAAACTTCTGTTGTAAGTTTATCTGATAGTGGGTCGATGCATTTCATCACTCTCTCAGATATTTGATCATGCATATGTAGCAGCTTCTCAATAGTCAGCTTCCTTTCTGCTTCAACCAAAGCTTGTTGCTCCTCTCTGAATCTGTCCAGCAGGTTCTGATCCAGATTATTGAATTGTAGATCAACAGATGCCTTCACCCCATCTTGAATAGCCTTCGAAATCAGATCTATGGTTTTGGCAGAGAAGGTGGCAACCTGACCAGATGTTGAAGCCTCGCCAGTTAGGGTCTCATCTATAGCACCCTGGACTGGTTCATCGACAACTTGCTCGTACTCAAAGTAATCTTGAGCAAGGTCTTCATCTTCCTCAGAAATGCCGAGCTTTTGGTGTACCAGCCATCTGATGTCGTCATCTGATGCTAATTTTGCTGCACTGGACACACCGGCATTCTGCTTAGCCCTCTTCTCCAAGTCAACGAAGTAGTCAGACTCCAAAGCTTCCATCAATAACAGAAAATCTTCAATATCTTTGAGTCCGATGTCCCTCCAGAAGATAATTTCCTCCATCTGCTTTCTGATTCCAGGATGATTGATTAACTTCGGGAAGACTCTGTCCAGAAAAGCATTCACTTATCTTCGTAGAAAATACACTGTGGAGTGTTCTTGTTCAGGCGATTCAAGGAGGGTCTTCTTGTTGAATGGGTTGTGAGAGACGGAGACAAACATGTCCCCGCTCTCTTCTTCTGCTTGCTCCTCTTGAGCAGGTTCCTGATCAGGTTCTTGAGCAGGAAGGGTTTCCTCAGAAGTTCCGGGAGTGGGTGTGGGAGTTTGTGGTTTACTGGCTGTGGGTTGTGGGGGCTGTGGTTCAGGTGAGGGTGTTTTCTGGGCTGTTGGTGAAGGTGATTTGGATATGGGGGTAGGTGATCTGGGTAAATGGGTGGCCTCTCTTCCTTTGAAAAAAGAGCTCAGATGAGCAGAGTCGGATGGTTCTAACTCATCCTGGGCCTCTTCCCTCTACTCCTCCTCCTCTCCACTTTCACCTTCTTCGATTGTCAAGTCCCTACCTGTACTGACTGTGTGCTCAGAACTCACAACAGTCTCTCCACCATCAATCTCAACCATCTGTTCAGCAGGTTGTTCTTCCCCAGACTCCAAAAACTCCACATCACTGTCTTCATCTTGAAGACCTCCAGACGACATTCCCTTCTTCTTTGGAAGCATTGAAGTCACCTTCCTTTGCTTTTTCTCAGTTGCCTCCTCAGCTTGCCTAGCTGGCTTTGTGCCCATCTGCTTCCTCTTGACGACCCTTTTCTGAGGTAGATCCTGTGCCTCAGATTGAACAGATGAGGCATGTGCTTTGGCCTTTTTGGACTTGGGTACGTAGGGAGTAGGATCATCATCTCGTTGGTCGGGAAACTCTTCATTCATACACAGAATGGCTTTGAACTTAGGCAGGTAAGCATTCCTTCCTTGATCTGACCATCTGTAGTCAGGAATCTTGTCGGCTAGAATCAGGGACACCTAGTGTATGTTGCTGAGTTTATTTGATAGCACCACCTGATTGTGCTCATCAATCATGAACTTATCTGTCTCCTGCAACAGCTTGTGCTTGAATAAACCAAGCCAGTTCATGTCCTGTGCCTTCTCGATGATGGCAACCATAACATTGATCTTCTGCTGGGTTACGGCGTCAGGGCTGAAGGCAATCCCCAAGATTACCTTTGAAACAATTTCAAAGATCAATATGTACTTTCTCTTCAAGAAAGGTGCTTTAACATTCGTGATGTTGTGTCTGTTTGCTGGTCTCAGGAGTACTTGCTGAAGATACTCTTTGTCCATCATCTCAGCCATGAACTCATTCGGTGCGTTCCTGCCGGCTGGTAGGCCAAATATCCTCTGCAGATCAGCATTGGTGACATCAATCCGTGTACCTCCAACAAATGAATAAAGTTCCTTGTTTTCTGTCTCCTTTAGTTTCCTCAAAAATTTGAGGGATTCGATTATAGCAACGGAGTCCAGATGCCTGTAACAGAACTGCTCCAGTCCACTCTGACGAAGACAGTCCAAAATTTCCATGGATTCAGGGTCTGTTGTTGTGGTGAAGTCAACATATTTCTCGTCAACAATATCTTTAACCATGGAGGCATAGTCGCATACTTCTGGGGTTGCTCTTGAAGTAATCATTTATGCAAATACACATAAAAGATAAGTTAGGTTATCCAAACCCTATTAAGTGTTAAATCGTGCAAGGAGCATTAGACAGTATGTTGAATATTTTCATAAGTAAAATCCCCAAATATGCATTTTGTTCATAGATTTCAGAGATTAATCATAGACATGATTTTAACAGATGAACAAAATACCATATGCATATATAATCTGTAACCCTAGCGCATAATATTTATGAAACAATAAATATAAAATACGCAAATTACCAGAAAAGCGATGTATGATTTTTGAAATAGAATAATAATCACAAAGTAATGGGCACAGTAATAACTAGCATAGAATATCATAGGCTTATAGAATGATAAATCAGAAAACTTATCTGACTGACTGATATTGTAATCAGTCAGTTACCACGATGTTCTGATCTGGCTTGCCTGATTACTGTTGACCTTACTGATTGTAGCCTAATCCTTAGTATTTCCTAACAATGTCCCACTTATCTGATCAGGTTCCTTCTAATATGATCAGTTGAAGTTCCCCCTTCAACTGTTATCCTTTTTTTATCAGTTCCAGACTAATCCTTCCTGATCAGTTGAGGTTCCATTTCTCAACTGATCCTTCTTTTCTGATCAGTCTCTTAACCAACTGGTCATGGAGACCAGTCCACGAAAGATTTCTGGTGCACTTTCTCCTAAATCCAGAAGTCCTAGCTCATTATATAGTTATCTGAATCTGACTTCAGCTAGTGGCTTGGTTAAGATATCAGGTCTCTGCTTATCACTATGGATCTTTTCCATTATGATATTCTTATTTTCCACATTATCTCTTATGAAGTGATGTCTGGCATCCACATGCTTGCATCTTGTATGTAGAACTGGATTCTGAGTGATTGCAATAGCACTATTACTGTCACAGAATATGGGCACGTTTGTAGCTACAATGTTATAATCCCTCAGCTGCTGACTAAGCCAGAGCAGTTGGGAACAACAGCTTCCCGCTGCCATATATTTTGCCTCAGTAGTAGATGTGGAAACAGATGTCTGTTTCTTTGAGAACCAAGAGATCAGTTTGCTTCCTAAGAACTTACATGTACCTGAGGTTGATTTTCTGTCTATTATGCAACCTCCATAATCAGAATCAGAATACCCACTAATCTCTAGATTATCATCTGATGGGTAGAATAAACCAAGATTTACTGTCCCCTTCAGATACTTAAGAATCCGCTTAGCTGCTTCCAGGTGGCTTTGCATTGGATTTGCCTGAAATCTGGCACATACATGTACTGCAAAAGTTATATCTGGTCTGCTGGCAGTCAGGTATAGTAAAGATCCAATGAGAGCCCTATATTCTTTCTAATTAGTTTTCTAACCATTCTTATCTGGATCCATCTTGAATCCAGTCATCATAGGAATTTTGGCTTCCTTACTGTTCTGAATTCCAAACTTAACCAACAAATTCCTAGTGTACTTTGCCTGACAGATGAATATACCTTATGTGCTTTGTTTAACTTGAAGACCCAAAAAGTAATTCATCTGACCCATCATAGACATTTCGAACTTCCCTTGCATCAGTTTGCTGAATCTTTCACATAAGCTCGTTGGGAGAATATCTTCACCATCTTCTATTCTGAACAATGTTCTGTCTATGATTCCTTTAGTGAATCCGCTATCTACCAAGAACTGAGATAGTGTATCATTCCAAGCTCTAGGAGTCTGTTTCAGTCCGTAAAGAGCTTTTCTTAAACGGTACACTTGGTTGCCTTTTTCAAAGCCAGGAGGTTGTTCAACATAAACTTCCTCTGCTAGTACCCCATTTAAGAATTCACTCTTTACATCCATCTGATACACAATAAACCCTCTGTGGTCAGCATATGCCAGAAACAACCGAATGTCTTCCAGGCGAGCGACTGGTGCAAAGGTCTCATCATAATCAATCCCTTCTAATTGTGAATACCCCTTAGCAACAAGTCTAACCTTATTTCTGGTGATGACATTGTTCTCATCCCTCTTGTTCTTGAATACCCACTTGGTGCCTATCACATCTTGATGAGTTGGTCTGTCTAACAGTTTCCACACTTGATTCCTCTCGAACTGCTCTAATTCTTCTTGCATGGCTAGAATCCAGCTGGCATCTTGTAGAGCTTCTTCTATCGTGGTAGGTTCTTTCAAAGACAGATAGCAACAATACATGGCACTTTCACCAACCTGATGTCTAGTTTGGACTCGGGCATTAGGATTGCCGATTATCTGATCAGTCGGATGGTTTTTCAACCAAGTCTTTCTTTTTTGATGTATATCAGTTTGTACATTTTCATCCTCTTCTAATATTGAGTCACTAGAGGTTGGGAGTGGCACAGTAATAGGATCCACTTGGCATGGACAAGTCTCAACTGATGTTGGAATCATCATATGCTGATGTCTGTCCGCCGGAACATCAGGTGTTCCCCCTGAACCAGATGGTTCAGTTGTAACTGTCTCAGCTGTACCAGCTTCTTCATTGACAGTTGTACGTACCTTAGGGTCTGATTGACCTGGTGAATCATTAAGATCAAGCTTAAGGACATACATTGTTACGTGATCTGACCCTTTTTCTTTGATACTTAATTAATCCATTTTCTGAGCATCAGGTACTGAATGATCTGGTACTGCTTGTTCTGAGGCAGCTTTCTCTTGTTCAGAAGATGTCTCATGAAAGTCCACATGAGGTGTTTCTTCCACAGCTAGGATTTACCTGTTGAACACCCTAAAAGCTTTACTGGTTGAGGAATATCCTAAGAATATACCCTCATCTGACTTGGCTTCAAAAGTTTTCAACTGACTCTTCCCATTGTTGTGAATGAAACACTTGCACCCAAAAACATGGAAGTAAGAAACACGAGGTTTTTTGCCCTTCCACAGTTCATAAGGGTGTTTTAAAGTGAATCTTAGTTAGAGAGCATCTGTTCTGAGTGTGACATGTTGTGTTGATAGCTTCTGCCCAGAAACAGTTTGGAGTTGCATGTTCAGCAAACATTGTGCGAGCAGCTTCTTTGAGTGTTCTGTTTCTCCGTTCTGCTACGCCATTCTGTTGTGGTGTTCTGGCGGCTGATGTTTCATGTTGTATACCAAACTTAGTGCAAAAGTCAGTTATAAAGGAGTTCAGAAACTCTGTACCTTTATCTGATCTGATTTTCACAATACTGACACCCTTCTCATTTTGTAATCTCTTGAGCAGCTCAGGTATCTTTGTTGTAGTCTCATTCTTCTTATACAAGAATACAACCCATGTATACTTGGAATAATCATCCACGATTACCAGAGTGTATTTGCGTCCGCTTAGACTAGGTGGTGTAACTGTTCTAAACAAATCTATGTGGAGCAGTTGCAGTACTTTGCTGGATGCTGGACCTGGGATCCACTTAAATGAGGCTTTAACCCGTTTTCCCTTCTGACATGCGACACATGTCTGATCCTTAGAGAATAGCTCATTCGGGAGACCCTCAACCAGGGACATCCTTGCTATCTTGTTAAGAGATTTAAAGTTCAGATGGCTCATTCTCTTGTGCCAGAGCCAACTGCTGCTTTTGGAACCCTTAACAATCAGGCATGCATTTCTTGGACAATTGTTCCAATCTGCAGTGTAGATTGTACCTTTTCTGGAACCAGTTAGAAAAATATGTTGAGTAGCTCGTTTCTTGATAGTTCATTTATCGGTCGAGAACTCAATGCTGAATCCGTTGTTGCAGAATTGTGAAACCGATAATAGGTTGTGATTCAAACCATCGACATACGAGACTCCAGTAACATGTACATCATCATTCTCTAAGGTTCCGAATCCTCTGGTAAAACCAAAGTTATCATCACCCAAGAGTACACGTGGGCCTTCTTGTTCTGTGTATGAACTAAGGAGATGTTTGTTTCCAGTCATGTGCCTTGAGCATCCACTATCGATGTACCAGATAGTTGCTTGTACACCTCCTTTATTGGCCAAACCCACGCGATCCTACAATCAGATCAGTCTTTAGGTACCCCTTTAGGATTGGGTCCTGAGGGGTTAGAGTTACCTTTCGGGATCCAAACAAACAGGGCACTTCTATGGTAATCATTGAGATCAGAAGGTCTGATTTGTCTCTCATAAACATCTACATAATCATACATCTCTTCATGTGCTTTCTGGTCAGTATGATTATTAGTGTGAACCTTGGATGAATCAGAAGACTTGAGATTTTTCTGATTAGTTTGTCTTTTTTTAATCCAGTGTGGTTCTGGTGCAGATGTCCTGGATTTTGGTTGAAAGGATAGGTACGACTGCTTGTTGGGGAATTAATTGTCCGGATCTATTCGGGTTGAATATTTAAATACAAATTTAATTCTAACAATTATTACTAGCATGAATTAGTCCTATAATAATTCAAATAATAATTCAACAACCAATCATGCATACAATTAGTTCACGTAAATCTTACGTATGCGGAAATACTACGAGTTTACGTAAACTAACCTCTCGGAGTGACAACCGTTGAGAAGATGGATCTCGTTCACACGAACACACCAAAAGGTCTTCTCAAGTATTCCCTTGCCCTTGTTCAACAATCCGGTGGAAGGAACTCGCGAACAATTTAACAAAAGGAAAAATAAAATTATGTTGCACCACCTTTGTGGATTTCTAATTTTTCCAACACATGGAATTGCACACTCACAATTGAAATTTTTCGAAAATACACAATTTGTTGACGTTTCAAAATATTTGATATTTTATCGACGCTGATATTTTTCCAAAAAACCAATTTTTGTGTTCACCTGGGGATGAAACATTCATCCCCTATTTATAATGAGGGGGGACGAAAATTTTGGGTTATTGGGTGATTGGGAAATTTCCTTTCTTCTTCCTCAAGGTACAATCTTGAATATATCCAATATATTCTATTTCCCAAAATATCTCCCAAATAAAATCTTCCTCTCCTTATGTTATGGTATTTTTCGAAAATATCACAACAAATAGACAAGTGGGAGATTTCTTGAATTTAATGAGATAATCTTGTATTCCAAGAATACTTATCCTCATTCCATAACAAAATTCAAAGAAATTCTTTCTCCCTATTTTATTTGTGATTTTCGAAAATAATGAAAAATTAGGCAACAATAATTTATTTTATTTTAAACACCTTTTTCAGTTATTGGACATTATCTTTGGGCTACTTGAGGGGCCTTTAGGAGAATTAAGATTGGACCTTCCAATGGACTTTGAATTTTCAATATTGAGCCACAATATTATTCAAGCCCATAAATATTAATTAATCCCACTACATAATTAATATTGCACTATCCATCTTAACCCATATTACTGTTAATATGGCTCCCGGTTATTATTTCTCGTATTTAAGATTATCTAGTCCATTAATTAATTCAAGCCACTAAAATAGCTTTCCATTAATTAACATCTTTTGTCCTTGGTTAAGGAACGGTTCAAAGTTATTATCCATACCGGAAACAAATTCCACTTGCAAGATTTGGTATGATAAATCTTATGAACCTCCCAAGGGGGCAAATCAAAAAAGCGTACTCACACATAATTCTTCGTATTAAATCTTAGTAATCGCATGTGACCCGTAATATTGCCCAAGATATAAAGTATTGAATCTCATTGATTCTCTACCCATCATAAGTCAAAGTAATAATTACTAACCACACGCGATCCTATTTAAGGGACGAAGATTAAGAAATTACGAACCACTGAGGTCTAATTCTTCCTGGTTCAATATTGAAGAATTTATCCTCCTGTAGGTCCTGTCCAGTGCATCAGTCATGCACTAGTGTAATCTTTTGGTCAAGATAAGCCAATCTGAGCCTTACACTTCAACCTTTCACGATGGATTGTTCATTTCCATCTAGGTCGTGAACCGGCTTACTTTTAGTTACAAGGGACTGTTAATTTAATCTTCTGTGATCTGGTATCACTAAATTAACTACAATGTAACGCATACTGATTATTGAACAATTATGCAATAAATATATGTAACATTCAATGATATTTAAAGCATCAGTGATAAATAACTTATTTCAGTAAATAAGACAGAAAATTCAGTTTGGTTATACAAAGTAAAAGCATACTTTCCAGCATAACCCAACACTGCTATCATCAAAAGATTCATATCTCTTTTGCACACATGATTTATGCAATTTACCCTTAGCATGCTGGTTAGGCAGCTTGACCTGATTAGGTTTCAGACCAGACTTTTCTTTGCGAGATTGTCCTTTCTGATTCCTAATCTGCTGACCAGGTTGAGGTCTCTTCAGAAGAACGGGGTTCTTCTGTTGATTTCTCGGCTGATGCTTGATCAGATGAGGTCCATTTTGTTCCCTTTCTGATCAGACACTTGCCTTACCTGTTCAGTGGATCTTTTTCCTTTCTTTGATACATATTTCGCATATCGTGTAACTTGTCCAGAATTCTTCATAGATTCACATTTGGATTGTGAACCAGGTTGGACATATGAGGATCCAGAAGGGTTATCAAACCCAATACCCTTCTTATCAGTTGGCTTCCGAAAGTAGCTTGTTATTTCATCAACATTTTTAGAAGTTTTCCCAAAAATCTCTACTTTCTTTCACAAACTGTCCTCACTTTGTTTTAGACTCTCATGCTGTCGGAAGAGTTCATCAAACTTAGCTTGAAGGATTCTGAGATCATCAGCTTGCTGTTTGTTGATAGCTTGTTGTTCCTTGACCAGTTTACTCTGATCAGAAGAGCTGAATTTCAGAAACTCCAGTTCTGCAGTCATCTTCTGAACAATCTCAACTGATTTTAGTTCAGCAGCTTTACTTGCAGCATTATCTTTAACAAGCTGAATGTTCTTTGCCCTCAGCTTATCGTTCTCAGCTTCCACTATAGTATAAGAGTCTACTGCATTAGAGAGATCATCAAGAAGTTGCTCATTGTAGAGCTGCAGGTCAATCTCTCCAGCAGGTGTGCTCAACACAGCAGGTGTGGAAACAGAAAACATAGAAGGTTTAGAAGTTACCTCAGGTTGGCCATCGGCATCCTCAAATGAGAACATCAGATCATCAAAATCGTAGACATCATCAGTATTGGTCATCAGGCAAAAGTCTTCTACAGATGAGTAACCTGAATCATCTGATGACAGGTTAGTGTCATCTATTCCAGATGTATCAGCAACCATAACTTTTTTGTCTCTGTATCTTTGTTCTCTTCTGTTCCGCTTATTTTCTCTTTCTTTTGGAGTCAGGTCTAGGCAGTCTGCACTATAGTTACTTAGTTTCTGACAGTTGAAACATTCTTCAGGTTCCACGAAATTTCTTCTGCCAGGTGAATCATTTCTTCTGTAGGATCTATCAGGTGACTTCCCAGTTTGCTTGTGATCAGAATTCCTTCTTTCTGATCTGTTGTCTCTTCTATCATCAGAACAATCATCTCCTTTCTTATCTTCTCTGCGATCATCTCTATGATCATCTCTTCTGTCATCAGATCGATTTCTTTTGTTGTGATCTGTCAGTAGATCTTCTTTCTCTTCCTCTGCTGTTCTGATAGTCTCTATAAAATTTCCGATATTTTCCCAGTTGAATGTTGAATCTTTCAAGCTTTCTGGTCAGCAAGGCAATCTGTTCAGTCTGACTCATGATATTTCCAATAGGTTCAGTAGACTTTGAACTACTGCTGGCTGCTTTGAATGTAACTGCTTTTGATGTGGCAGGTGTGGCTTCAGCAGGTGACTCATCTTCTTCTTCTTGACCTCTTTTGATCAGGTCAAATTCATGGGCCTTCATACTGAGAAACAGGTTGTTTGGCTTCATTTTAGCAATATCTTGACAATTCTTTATCACTGTTACTTTCATATCCCATTTCTTAGTCAGAGATCTCAAGATCTTGTAGTTAATGTCTTTGTTAGACATTTCTTATCACAGTTCTCGAAGCTTGTTGACTTACATGGTGATTCGTCCATCGAGTTGATTTATCATTTCATTTGGTAGCATCTTTAATTTCTCAAACTTCACCAGTTCAACTTGAAATCTGCTATCCTTTATCAAATCATTTCCTTCGCACGTCTCAGCAATAGTATCCCACATCTGCTTGGTGGTCTTGAGATACTTGATCTTCTCACGTGTTATCTTGCCCATCGTCTTCATGATGATGTGTCTGGCTACAGTATCCAGATTGGACAATTTTCTTTCCTCGACATCCATCAGTGAAGGACTCTTTCTGATTCTGGCTCCAGTTGGAAATTCTGGATCACCCCCTTCAGCTGGGTTGTTGTGATAGATGATGATGGGTCCTTGTTCAAGAACTTCCATCATTCTGCTTCTTATCGCACCCAGATGGTTGCTCATGAATATGGTCCAGTCAGCATACTCATCAATAGAGAACTTAGGCAGATCATGATACATACCTGAGGTATTATCAATGCTGAATGTGAGTTTTGGAAACAAATGAGTTTTAAAATAGGTTTTTCAAGATCAGTGTAAGTGACCACAATGGTTCTTCCTCAAGAACCGATGATACTTAAAGCCAGTGGTCCGTAGAACCACTACTCTGATACCACTTGTAGGTCTCGAACGGGTTATGTGAGGGTTGAAGTCTAGAGGGGAGGGGTGAATAGACTTCAAAACTTTTTGTGAGATCAGATGTGAAGAGCAAGTAATTCTGATCAGAGTGCGAGTGAAGCAGTACGAACTGATATCCGACTTACTGATCGCTTATGAGAAGATCAGTTTGGCATCTATCAATTCAACTGTTGGTGCGGAAGATAAGTTAACCCGTGTGAAAAACCAGTTTGCTCAAATCAGATTCTGAGTGATCTATTTTAAATCAGATGACAAAGTGTCAAACTGATCAGATCAGTTTCTTGATGCAAATCTGATCCGGACTCAGAATGTGCATGTAATATTAAACAGGTAGTGTGCAAAGTGTAAAGCAGGTATATCAGAAAATGCACACAAGATTTTTATAGTGGTTCGAACAACCTGTCCTACGTCCACTTTTCCCTATCAGCAGGGGCACCAACTTAACCAACTTGGACTTAGTTTAATGTGTTAGTCCAACACAGTACAACAGATGTTTCAAGAGTTCTCACTCAACCGATCCCAGAAATCAGAAACTAGAAACCCTAGCCTGAAATCTTGATAAACAAACTTAACATAACTTTGTGAGTTTGGGTGTAAGATTTGTTGTGTTCCAACTGGAAATCTATCCTAATATTTGGGTAGCCTAAAGCTAAAGGATAAGATTTCTGGGCTAAGAACTATGGGATGAACACTTAGAAAATATTCTTGATTTAGTGTTCTTCGTGCGAAAATTGCGGATAGCTTGAGATTGATGATAATTTCCGTACCCTTACTATGAAGGTTTGATCCCATATTTATAGACATGAATTTGAAATTCGAAATTCAAGCTATTTTAGGTAGTTTGCAGGCTTGATGTGACGTGCTTCATGGACGGCATGGCCGAAATCATGTATGTTTGTCCTTTCTAGTCGTTTGACTATGCAGCGCCGAATCCCGCATTATCAGCTCCGTACATACGAGTCTCGTTCTCATTAGTTAACAAGTACACTTGTTCAGTGTTTTCTTTACCAACTAAGGTTGACATTCTTCTTATCTGATTAACATCGTATGTTGTGGTGAGTCTTCAGTTGTCACCTGGTGTGAGCTAACCTGATCAGATAATATTGACTAATCTAATTGTTAGAGTCTTCAGATGCAAGTTGTCTTAGCACAACTAGCAAACTATCTTCATTCTTCTGATGTAGGTCTTCTGGTCTTGTTCTTCTGGTAGTCATCTGATCTTCAGGTCTTCTGAGTCTTCAGCTTCATGTTCTTCCCTGATTATCTGACTATATCTATCTGACTTGTTTGATCTTCTGATCTTCTGACTTGTCTGATCTTTTGATCTTCTGACTTGTCTGATCTTCTGATTTTCTCACTTGTCTGATCTTCTTCAAGACTTAACTTATACTTATTGAGTCCCCCCTCAATATGTGACCTATCTATTACATCAACTGTCTATACATTTCAGCTGGTCATCCTATCTTGATTTTAGATTATCAGTCAGCTAACAGGTCTGACTGGTCCTATTACAAATTGTTTTGGAACTTCCATCAAAACTACAAATTTCCCAACATAAATTTATAGGAAAATTAGGCAACAATAATTTATTTTATTTTAAACACCTTTTTCAGTTATTGAACTTAATCTTTGGGCTACTTGAGGGGCCTTTAGGAGAATTAAGATTGAACCTTCCAATGGACCTTGAATTTCTAACATTGAGCCATAATATTATTCAAGCCCATAAATATTAATTAATCTCACTACATAATTAATATTGCACTATCCATCTTAACCCATATTACTGTTAATAAGGCTTCCGATTATTATTTCTCATGTTTAAGATTATCCAGTCCATTAATTAATTTAAGCCACTGAATAACTTCATATTAATTAATATCTTTTTGCTTGGTTCGAGAAATGACTCAACATTATTATCCATATCAAAAACTAATTCCACTTGCAAGATTTAGTATGATAAAACTTCCGAGCCTCCCAAGGGGACAAATCAAGCAAGACATACTTGCACACGATTCTCCATGTTAAATCTTAGCAATCGTCATGTAACTAATAATATTGCCCAAAACACAAAGTATTGAATCGCATTGATTCTCTACCCAACATGAATCAAAGCAATAATTATTAATTTCACACGATCCTATTTAAGGGACAGAGATTAAGAAATAACGAACCACTGAGGTCTAATTCTTCTATATTTAACACTGAAGAATTTATCCCCATGTAGGTCCTATTCATCGTATCATAATTGTTGGGAGATGAATTTAATAAAAGATTATATGATTTTGATTAAGATCCCAAAACCCCTGAGTATGACATGTTCAGAATGATCTTGATAATTGAGTCGATTTAGAGTATTCGGGATGTTATCTAAAAATGTATAGTCGGCGAGATATAGTTCGAGGATAGGTTAAAGACTATGAAGAACTCGATATGTTTATGAAGAAACCGAACTTTCGATTTGAAATTGAAGACTCTGAAAACTTCGATATCAAGACGGATCTTGAACTCGATAAAATCGAGAACGAAGACTCATCATGAAGACTCGAGATATCGGTCGAGATAAATCAAGACTTAGAAGACCACGAAGACTCGAAGACTTCGAAGACCACGAAGACTCGAAGACTCGAAAACCTAAAGACTCGAAGACCACGAAGACTCGAGAAGAAGACGAAGACTTGAGAGCCTCAAGATCAAGAATCTTTGAAAAGCCGCGATAATTCGAAGACTTCGATAATGTCTTGAATGCTCGATATGAACTGAATGTTCCGAGGCAATATATCTATCTGAAGGATGCAATCTTGAGAAAAAGCGATGCCTTAGAAAGTTAGATATTGCGAAGACATTCAAATCTGCGACAAAAGGAACTAAGTCGAAAGTGTTGTTAAGGTTATATCAAACTCGAGTTTGTAACCAAAAGAGCCGTTGAAGGTGTCTACCTTTAGCGAAGACAAAAAAAGTCAAAAAGAGGAAGGCGACATTGCCATCTTGACATTGACGGTGATAGGGCGGCTGAAAAAAGATGTCGGATGTCACGAAAGTTCGGTTGCAAAAAAAGTGAAGACCGGCTACATGAAAGGCTATTGCCTAAAACATGTTAGGGAGTTTCAAACCCTAAATATAGCCGTTTCTCACACACCATAAGAGGAACTCACGAAGCTATCTCTCCAACGGATAGTTTTCAAAAGTGACCTTGGTGTATGCTATAAATCTTGGTGACCCTCTACTTTGTAAGGTTCACGGAAATTTATCACATAACTCAAGAGCTCAAACTTATTCTTGCAAAAGTTAAAGCACTTTCGAAATACCTTGAATTTCCCAAGTGCTTCTATATTGAAGAGAGCTCACTTTACTAAGCCTAGCTTGATAAGATTTATCAAAAGCTTAGTCGAGATATCCTAACCCTTTGCATTGTGCTTCATTGTAAAGGATATCTCATCTAGTTGGAAACCAACCGAAAACCCCAAACCCTTGAGAAGGTAGTTGGAGTGTGTTTGTTGGTGAGTAGAGTTGTAAAGAGTTAGTAAACTCTGGCGGAGTAGTCGAAAAACTCTAGAGGAGAAGTTAGTAAGCTCTGAGGGTAGTCTGAAAGCTTGTGTGTGATTGAGTAAAGTAAACTACTGGAGGTAGTCGAAAAACTCAAGGTCGGGTTGAGTAAATAAACTCGTGGAGTAGTCGAAAAACTTCGGGGCGAGTTGAGTAAATAAACTACGAGGTAGTCGAGAAAAGCTCGAAAGTTGATAGTGAATTTCTCTGAAGAGTCGGAGAGAGTGGATGTAGGAGCTTGAGTCTCTGAACCACTATAAGCTTCTTTGTGTTCTTTATTGCTTTCCTTATCGTGCTTAAGCTGTTGCATTGACTTGATTTTGAAAGCATACTTTTCATTGATATTCGATTGGAATCAATCCATTTGAAGTTGCATAAGTGAATCACGGCCCTAATCACTATTTCATAAAGGGAAGGTTTTTTTTTAAAAAGCTTAAAAGCGAGTATAATCTAAGGGCCAACCATTCCGCCTGGTGAGTAGCTAGAAACGGATAGTTATCAAAGCTGAACTCTCTTACGAGGATTGATAAGCTAGTTATCGATCCAAGCAACTCGGGATCTCTGACTTTCGAGGATTGATTGGGATTATCGAGGTATCTGAAAGCGGCTTTCGGGATCAACATCTCGATGAGACTTTGACTCGGAAGCGATCTGTGCTTCTCGAAACCTAATCTTGAGGATTATCGACCCAAAGTGACCTCGATGAAAAAAGTTTTAAAATCACTTTGAACACGTGTATTCCCCCCATACGTGTAAGACTTCGTTTACGGGACCAACAAGTGGTATCGGGCGGTGGTTCAACTTGACCACTGTTGTGTTGACCAAAGTTTTATTTTCAAAAATACTTGTGGTCTATCTGAGGCTGATCTTATTTCTTTGAAATTTTTTCTTTTCAAAAGATCGGAAAAATGTCTTCTAAAAACTTCCCATGTTCTCGATGAGAACTATGATCTATGGAGGCCGAGAATGCAGGGGCTCATCGTATTCAAACATGGCGTATGTGGAGAGTGGTTTCTCAAGGACCATTCAAATTTCTTGTGGTGAATCCCGAATTACGAAAGAGGAGAGAATTGATCTAGAAGCGAAATTTCCTAAGTCGATGACCAACTAACTCTGAGGAGAAAAGTTAGTCAATCTAGACTACATTGCAAAAGACACACTATCTCTGATACAATTGATGATGGTGTGATGGGAATGATCTCTCAACATGTATCTTTGCTAAAGAGATATGGGATACACTAGGCTTTGTTATGTGCGAAAGCACAGATCATATAAAAAAAAACAAACTTTTCGGTGGCAATTGGAAAGTTTGGCGGTTTTTGAAATGGATGATGGTGAATCAATAGACAAATTGGAAGTCGATTCACTAGCATCATGAATGATCTAAACGCACTTGGAAAGAAATATCCACAAAAGAAGTGGCATTGAAAATTCTTAGAGGTCTTTCTAAGAAATGGGATATTCATGCGATGGTGATTGAAAACACCAAGAACATTAGTTCAATGCCATACCAACAAGTCTTCTCTGAAATTTGAAAGCCTATGAATTTGTAATTGATAAGAAATCCAAAAAGGCGGCCAAGCAAAGATGATTCTTCATCGAGTAAGAATGTGGCTTTAAAAAGCGAAAGATAAAACACAAAAAAACTAGAGTCGAGAACCCCCATGCGAACATCGGGATGAGCTTGAGGAAAAGCTAGCGATGGCAAGGAGGTTTGATAGACTTAATAATAGATTTGGAAAATACAAAAAGCTATTACGGGAACCCACAGTGCGGAAGAAACACGAGGACGGATCAAGCGAAGAAGAAGGAGGACTGAAAATTTGAAGGATCTTCATCGAAAAAAGGACTCCAAGTCGAAAGAAGAAAATGATCGGGGATGATGATGCCAGCGGATCTTATAATTGCGGAAGAAAGGTCACTTCGGTATGATTGTCGAGTTGAGTGCTAAGGAGAGAAGAAAAACAAGCTAAAAAGAGACCCGGAAGTTCTCAAGCAAAAAAGGCCATGGTTGCGAGAAGAAGAACACTCGAGGAGGATCTAGCTCTTGGATGAGATATTCTCGAGACGGTGAAAGTGATGACATCTGTCGATGGCCATTGAGGAGGTAAACTCTTACATCTCTGTTGTTGCTCCTACACTAGCACAAGAGTTTTCAAGTTCCACTGAAAAGCAGTCATTTTGACTGATGGATTCTTTTGAGAATCGATGAAGGACTATCTTTGTTTTTCAGGATCTAAATAAATAAAACTCAAGAAGCGAGAATAAGGAAGCTGAATCTTTGAAAATCTAAAATGGAAAGACTCTAGCAAAATCGAGATCACTTCTCAATTAATGGGAACTCTTGATGAAGCTGGATGTTACGAAAGTACAACTCTCGAGAAGAAAGAAAGTTGATCATGTCCCTAGCGAAAAATTAGAAAATCCTTTGAAGAGATTGACTAATCGAAATCGAGTTCAATGACCTCTCTGAGAAGCATAAAACTCTCTGAAGCTGTGAGGATAGTGCCGAAAAGAAGTTAACTCTATTGAATAAAGCATCTAATGTGATAGATGAAATTGAGTTACGGAGATCTGCCACTATAAAAAAGCTGGATTGGGATACATTCGAGGGAACCTCACAAGGTCATCTGAATCTTTGCATCATGTAGCAAAAGACTATCTTTGTAAAACCGATGGCACCTACACTTCAAAAATGAAGTAATGCCCAAGGTTGTAGACAAGGGAAAAGGACCTATGGTTTGATAAAAAGCTGAATGATCGGGGTTAAAAGCCCAAACCTCGGTGAAGGCTAGAAAACACAGCGATCGATTAAGAAAAATTCGAGCAAGTACTTCAAAGCCTCGGGCTAAGAATGCAAATCTGAAAGGCTCCACAACTGAACCATCGAGAGGAATCCTCGGATGATGAAACACTTTCGTGAGAGACATTCTCAAGCTGAAGAGACCAAGTCCTCGATCTGTTTGAAAGACCAGTTTCGATCTGAGACAACTTTGAACCTCACTTGCCTAAAAGGTAAAGGTTATCTGAACCCGAGTCAACAAAAAAGATTTAGACCCGGTTTTGCACAAAAGCCCAAACATCTGAACAAAAGGCTGAACCAAAGAAGAATTCAAAAGCCCATGTTCATGCTAAAAGCTAGCACACATACACATAGAAAAAATTCTAAAGGCACCCCGAGTAGTAGATGTGTATGTTGATGTTTATGGAAGACAAATTAGCCACTCTAAAGTGATTAGAGTTGTCGAGTGATTTGGATTCGAAAGGTACATCTAACCTTGTAGGACCCTACACAAATTGGGTACCTAAGAATTGATCTGTTTTTTTCGGGGAAAAAAAAGGGCACTAAAAGCGACTAATGATCACATGGCAGCGATGAGCGAGAGATGAAAAAAAGCTCGATATTTGGTATCTTGACGGTGGATGTTCAAGACATATGACGGGGATACAAGAAGACACTTTCGGTGACTATGTTGAACAAAGAGGCCCTGATCACTTTTGGAGATAATTCGAAGGACGGTGAAGGATATGGAACTTTGGAAATCGACTCGATTCATATCCATGGTGTTTCATATGTATCGGATTGAAGCATAATTTGCTTTCAATTAGCCATTACGTGATAAGGGTTTCAATGTTGAGTTCTCTAAAAACTATGTTTTTGTAAAAATGATACATCACGAAAAGTTTCTTGGTTGGTACAAAAAAGGGAATGTGTATCTTCTTGATTGGAGTTACGCTCCTAAAGATACATGTTTAGTTGCTAAAAGTTCCACATATACCCGTTGGTTATGGCATAAAAAGAATGAATCACCTAAATTTCAAAACCACGAACAAGCTTGCAAGATTAGCTCTTGTGAGAGGGTTGCTTTAACGAAAGTGTTCGATGAGAACATATTTGTGATGCGTGCGAAAAAGAAAAAAGATAAAAAGCATCATTTAAAAAGTAAAGTTGAGGTTTCTCTTGAAAAGAATACTTGATTACTACATATGGATCTTTTTGGTCCTATAACACTGTAAGCACTAATGGCGGGAAATACACATTGGTAGTAGTTGATGACTACTCGAGATATATACTTAGGTCATATTCTTACTTCGATAAGAAAGAGACTTCGAATAAAAGTTGCGGAGTTCTTGAAAAGGCTCGATATTGAGAAAAAATCGAGTGTGGTCAAAATCGGATCGACAAAGGAACTGAATTCATAAATCATATCATATCGATTATTGTGCGAGAGAATGGAATTTCACATGAAACATCATTTTGCAAGGACCCCTCAACAAAATGGTGTTCTTTGAAAGGAGGACGGGACTCTGAAAAAAGGCTGCAAGGACTATGATAGTTTGAAGTGACATTCTAAAAGATTTTGAAATTTGAAATTTGTCAACCTTTGCTACTACTCTCGAAACAGATCCATCTTGACCAAGAGTCGAGGCAAAACACCCTATGAGCTTTGGAATGAAAGGAAGCCTCTTGTTTCTTTCTTTAGGTGTGTTTGGTTGCAAGTGTTTCATACACAATAATGGTAAAGATCGGTTGAAAACTTTTGATAGTAAAAGGCGATGAAGGAATATTCTTAGGATATTACGAAGTCGATAAAGCTTTCGTTTTACAAGCTGTAGGACTCTTATTGTGGAGAAACACCTCATGTTGTTTTTTGATGAATCTATTTGTGTTCGGAAAAAGCGGAACATGATCTTGAGATGAACCCGACTAAGAGGATCACAGTTAAGCTGAAGCGAAAAGATAAATCATCCATTTTGAACACGAAAAAAAAGAAGTCGGTCACATTCTATGATTGGGTGACTCGGACTTCGAATAAGGAAGTTCGGGATGGAACTTCGGGATGGTGAGCCTCGGAAAAACCAACACTCCAAAAGGTGACCAATCTGAGCAGACACGATTCGGACTCGGGTATGTGATGCCATGAAGATGTGGTCACGGTGAGGCAAATTCTGAATCTATCAACCAAAGGGGAACAAATGTCTCGACAATTTACGAATAGAATTTCCCCGAGGAAGATGATTCTCTTTCTCCTTTTCTGTTGTTCCACTGAGTTTCTTTGATTTAAGCCAGACTAACATCTCAAATGTTGAGGATATTATTGAAGGGGAACATCAAGAAGGAAATGGTTAGATAGTCATCCTACAAAAGTCAGTTGTGGGTGATCTAGCTGAAGGTGTTAAAACAAGAAGGTTCCATGGTGAGAGTGCACTATTCTGCTGCTTCCTTTTCGGAGAAAAGAACACTTTGAGATTGGTGAAGCTCTACAAGATTCTTATTGGATTCTTGCTATGCAAGATGAAATTTGAATCAATTCTCAAGGAATGAAGTATGGGAGTTGGTAGATAGACTGAAAGGCACAATGTCATTGGAACCAAGTGGGTTTTCAAGAATAAAAGAGATGAAAACAACAACATTGTAAGAAACAAAGGCAAAATTTAGTTGCACAAGGTTATTCCCAAGAAGAAGGCTTGGATTATGATGAAACCTTTGCTGTTGCAAGACTAAAGCCATCAGTTGTTTCTTGCATATCTTTGCCCACATGAAGTTCACGATCTATCAAATGGATGTGAAAAGTGCATTTACGAGCGGTGTGCTTAAAGAAAGAGGTTTATGTGGAACAACCTCCACGGCTTCAAAGCAGAATGACCAAGTTCTGAGGCTCGGAAAAAAAGCTTGTATGGTCTCAAGCAAGCACCCGAGCATGGTATGATACTCTTTCTCGGTTTCTTCTTGACCATGGTTTTGTCAAAGGGAATTTGTTGATAGAACTCTGTTTCGGGGATAGAGGATGGGGAAGAGATCTTACTAGGATTCGGATATATGTTGATGACATCATTTTTGGATCTCAAACCATCGGTTTGTGTGAAAAGTTTTCAACAACGATGAAAGGCAAGTTTGAGATGTCAATGATGGGAGAGATGAATTTCTTTCTAGGTCTTCAAGTGAAACAATCAAAGGAAGGAATATTCATCAACCGGGCAAAAAATACACGAGAGATCGATTGCAAAATATGGTGTACAAAATTGCAATGCGATTAGGATTCCTATGAATACTAACTACAAGATGGATCTGATTGAGGAAAGCCGTCGGTGAATCATCTTTTGATTATAGAGGAATCATTGGATCATTGCTCTATCTCACGACAAGTAGGCGGATATAACATTTCTTTGTTGGGATATGTGCAAGATACCAAGCTAATCTAAGACTAGTCACATGGAAGTTTGCCAAAAAGATACTAAGATATCTTAAGGGCACGATGAATAGAGGATTATGGTATCGGTGATGATAACCTTGAATTAACTTGGTTACTTTCGGATCTTGACTATGGAGGTTGTAGAATTGACGAAAGTCCTAGCGAGGAACTTGTCAATTTCTAGGAAACAAGTGATATCTTGGTTTTCAAAAGCAGGACCTCGATAGCAACGATCTTCTTGAAAAATTTGAATACATGGGCTGCGGGAAGGCTGCTTTGTGCTTTCGAATTCTTTGGCTCGGACAACAATTAAGGGATTATAAAGTTGAAGCCAATGAAGTACCAATATTTTGTGACAACAATAGTGCCATTGCTATTTCACAAAATCGGTATTATTGCACACGGATGCAAGCATGTGGATATCGGACATCACTTCATCGGAGATCATGTCGAAAAAAGGACATAAGGATGGAGAAAATTCATCTTGATAGGCAAAGAGGCGATATCTTGACTAAACCTTTGGTTTGAATCAAGATTTGAGGAACTTTCGGTTGAATTAGGGATGTTAGAACCAGTGTATAGAGTAAATCTGAAAAATTGAAGATTTTTCGGATGCATGAAACTTTTCTCGAATTCTCTTGAAAACTTCGGGATAAAATGGAAATCTTGAACGAGTCTCGAAAACTTCAGTTCTTGAAGGTCGATTACTTCGATAGCATCTTGAACCCATTCGATTACTCGATATTATCTTGACATTTTATCAAGGGCGATTACTCGATAAAAGGCGATAGAGGGAAATTAGTCTGAAAGAAGTAAAGACTCATGCGACTCATTTATTGCTCAAGTAAAACTTCGGTAATCATTACATAATAAATACAAAACACACGAGGAATGTTTTTTTTTTAGCGGGATCGTTTTTAAATTCGAAAGAAGGTCAACGATCATTTAATGCTCTGCCACATTATTGACCAATGAGGATATTTTGGCGGCTTACTTTTTAGAGATAAATCGGTTCGTATACCCGATTAATGGGAGATTAATCTCAACCGTTTGCTTTTCACCTAACCAACACGATTCTCCACGATCTCGAAAGCTATATATACCCTTTAAGCCATTCAAGCCAAAATTTTATCAAACCCTTAGTTCCCCAAATCCTCTGCAATTAAAAATCCCTTTGCCCGAAATCCAAACCACAAAACTTCAAATTCTTAAATCAATCTCTAAAATGGCCCCAACCTTGTTAGAAATTAGCCATAACCAACAAGCCGTGAAATGCGAGTTCGTTGTCTCACTTGAAAGCACAACCAACTCAAAGCGGAAAGAGGAGGCTCTGCGTATGATTCGGTGGCTAAAATCACCCATCTAGTCATGGCCCGACCCGGACCGGGTTTTCATAAAAGGTAATCGAATTCATCTGTAATTTGAGAATAGATGAAGAAGATGGTATGCATTCTTCGATTACCACATCACATTTAGAGCATTTAATCAAAATCGTCGATTTTGAGAGGGATTTGTGCATAATTCGAAAAAATCTGAATGATGTCTTTGAGCTCTGTGATAGAGGAGAGGATCTGCGATGTATATGTCGGGTAGAGAAGCGGGAGTACCTAGATAGGATTCTTTGAGAATCTGTTAAATTTGAGGCGACATTGCATAAGAGGCATCTAAAGCCACAATATCGTGTCTTGATGGATATTGTGAGCAAGTGCATCATGAGTCTTCTTGAGGGGAGTTTTGAAGCGGATTAGTACCCCGGCTCGGTTGATGGCGGCGATCGAGGCATCTCCTACCACTGACTTCAAGCGGCTGAAATTCTTAATTCGGATGGTGGCCGGACAAGCGAAGGTCATAAAAAAGGTCGATGGGACAATCACGATGAAAGGCAAGATCCACCATGCCACCAAAATTGCTTATATTTTGGAGATGTGCGAGAGAGGAGGAGGATATCTTCGCCAATTCAACCCCATTCCTAAAACCAAAATTCTCTTCAAGCCCATTTCTTTGTGAAAAGCGAGCCCATTCGAGGGAAAAAGAAAAAAGAAGGTAGAATCACCTTCTGCGGGCTGGCGAAAAAGACCCCAACAAACCCGGGGGAAGGTTACATTGGAGGCAAAAATGGAGCAAGGAAAAAGCTGATGAAGCGGAAGGATCTTGCTCCAAAAGCGCAAAAGATTGGTGGTTCTCACCGGCGAAGGTACTTGATGATTACGAGGAGATACAACTTTGAGGGCAAAACAACTCGAGTTCGCCATTACAAGTGTTGGCTCGGGTTATCTCTAGGACCACGAGATCGGGCCGAGGAGGCGGGTCTTCTCGAGGTGCTCGAGACATCACTCGATTCGGATAAAATTTCTCGGGGAAATTTTTAAAGGAGCTCGAGACCTCGAGAGATGCCTACCTCGGATGTCTTGAGGCTCGAGACGAAGAGCCCACTCGAGTCAATCTGAAGATGTCTGAGGCTCGGTGACGAGCCAACTCGGACTCAAAGCGAGGATATGCCCGGCTCGGGCCTCGGGGAACCCACTCGGATCTGGCCGAGGACTGAATGCACAAACTTGAGACCTACTTGAGGCTCGGGGCAAAATATTCTTGATGAGCTCGAGTGATCTCTTGCTTGATCCCTTAGCGAAGCTTCTCTTGAACGAGAGGCCGAGATGGAAGAAGAGGCGAGGCCGAAGAAGGCGAATGGAGGAGCAAGGGGAGCGGTTCATCCTTGACCGCTACCACGAGCTCGGCTCATACCTACGATCTGCAAGATGTTTTCTTGATTAAGGGCGATAATATATATCCTCAATCGGACTCTTCCCGATGCTTGATATTCTTTGCATTCGAGAGGAAGGCGGTGGAATGAGGAGACGACCTTCTGACCGACTTCTCGGGGTTGAGAGGACAAAGCTCGGGATGAAAAATTCCGATTTTGATGAAATTTGGTTCGAGAGGAAGCTAGGAGAAAAAAAACAAGCTGAAGTTGGTGCCCGGCGTGGAGACAAATCAAAAGATGGAGATGGGGACCAACGGGGAGATCTTGAGGATCGATCTCAAATGGAAAAAAGACTTACATTCTTTGATCAACCTCGGTGAAGCTAGCACTCTTGGTACCTTTTTGGCACTATTAACAATTATGCCAAAGTTCTTGAAAATACTATCTTTAATTAAATTGTCGATAAAAGCGGTGAGGCTCAAATGGAGGCTGGAGCTCGGGATGAAGTTGAAGCTTCGGGATGATCAAACGGCCTAGAAAGGTCGCGAAAAAGTTCTGAGATTGATCTCACTCCGTAATGGAGAAACTTGAGAAGATTGAGCGAATGGCGATCAAAATTGCTTTCGGATGGAAAAACGTTGGCCAATCAAGCTCGAACAATGGAAGGTCTTAGCCATTCTTGAGCTAGGTGCGGATACAAAACACTCGACCACTCGGATGACCTCCATGGAAGAAAAATTTGAATGAAAAATTTGGAGGAGTCAACCTTGAGAGTTAAGTCTTTGAAATAAAACGAGCACCGGGGAATCGGCCCAATTTCTAGAGGTGAAACTAGCGAGAGAAAAATGAGGTCTTGATCAAATCTGCTTGTTGAGGAAATGAGCTCGGTGCTCATGACCAAGATAACAGAGATGCTTAAAGATGCACTCTCTGGCGGTTTGCCCACTTATCTGAAGAACTTTACGTGGCTAGAACCACATCGGGGAGAATGGAAGATGAGCAAGATCGGTTAGCGGGAGAGATCCGTTGTGTGAGCAAAAAGCGATATCACATGGACCTGACTCTCTCGGACTTCTTCAAATTACGGTGCGGGAAGGGGGAAAAGGAAGGTGAAGACCTCGGGAAGTTCATGGCGCGTACTTTGGAGAAGAAGGCTCGAAAAAGATCTTTGAAATGTACAATCTAGCCAAAAGCCTTAAAAAGTTGAAGCTCTTGATAAATTGAAATTAAGCTCAAGTGGAAAGCCCATCTACACTCGAGTTTACGAGCAAACCATGCTTGAGGTTGCAAGAAAACCGAGTGCTAGAACTAAGGTTGGAACAAGCCGGTGGTCTTTGAAGCTTTATGAAGAGGAAAGCCTTGGGCGTTGTTCAACTTTAATAGCAAAGCGTCTTAAGGCTTCTAAGCCAATCGAGAAAAAAACGATTACGGATGATGAAGATCTGAAGAATCGAGTCTCAACCTCGGAAGAAAGTCTTCAACACGAGAGATGCTCTAAAGACACTCCAAAAAGAACAAGCTAAGAAAAGGCTGCTTTGCGGTCTCGGGAAGCGTCTGTGATCGAAAAAAGAAGATAGGCGAAGAAGCGAAGCGAAGGAGTGACTTGAGGAAGTTTGCGAGCAAGAGGAAGGAACATCGAAAAGCTGAAGTGGCCCCACGTTGATAAATGGATGCCCATTAAACTCAGCGACATGTGGGAAGAAGTGAAGAAGAACCATACGGTTCAATTCACGATGTTCTCGGGGAATGGAGAGGAAGGCTCGGATCGAGCGAAAGCTTTCATTGAATATCTTCTAACCTTCTATCAAAAGTATCTCCAAAATTTGGATTAACCTTGCGGATGAAGGTGGAGTCTGAATAGTAGCCCCGGTCCATATTCCTATTCTCCTCCAAGACTTGGTAATGGCTTGGTAAATGAAAAAACCCATTCTGTGAAATTGCTTTCGATATCTTTGGTCGAGTTAGGATTAACGAGGAACGATCCGGACATCATCAAGGAGAGAATGAAATTTGAAGAAAAGATTTTTGAAATGTTCAACTTTGGAGGTGCCGGTGATGAAGTCGAAAATGAAAAACAAAGAAAGCGAAATCGAAGGCGAAAGGCGAAGAACTCTCGAAGATTACGTAATCTTTAAATTTTGTCTTTTTGATTTTGTTGATAAAAATCTCATTGTAATCTGTAATGGTATACTTATCATCAATGAAGATTTATCATTATGCTCAAAAAGATAATATCTTATTATCTTATTTACATGTCTTTTATTTTGATATCTTTGAATGAATGTCTCTGAACTAATTGAATGATGATATGGGAAAATTGTTTAAGTATTTAGTAATGAACTATTTAAAGAAGATTCATTCTTGAAGAAATTCTTGAATGATTTAAATTGTTGGGAAAACTTTCTTTTTAAAGAGTATTGAGAGATTCTTGTTTTTGGAAATTGTTGAGAGGACAACCAATCTTGTGATAGGATAAAAAGCTGAAACACAGTATAGGTTATGTATTTGTAACAAGATAGGTTTTGGCATCATCAAAAAGGGGGAAATTGTTGGGAGATGAATTTAATAAAAAGATTATATGATTTTGATTAAGATCCCAAAACCCCCGAGTATGACATGTTGAGAATGATCTTGATAATTGAGTCGAGGATTCGGTTTTAGAGTATTAGGGATGTTATCTGCAAAATGTATAGTCGTGATATATAGTTCGAGGATAGGTTACAAGACTCTAGAAGAACTCAAGAACTCGGTATGTTTTTATGAAATCTCTGAAGTTTCAAGACTCAAGATCTAAAGACGAGATCTCAAGACTTCGATGAAATCGAGAACTGAAGACTCGAAGATGAAGACTCGAGATATCGGAAGCCAAGATAAATCAAGACTCGAAGATCGGTCGAAACCCAAATCTAAGACCGACTCGAAGATATCGAAGACCATAAGACTCAAGACTCGAAGACTCGAAAGACCACGAAGACTCAAGACTCGAAGACCTCAAGACTCAAGAAGACGAAAAATCAAGATCAAGAATCTTTGAAAGCCGCGATAATTATCGAAGACTTCGATAATGTCTTGAATGCTTCGATATGAACTGAATGTTCGAGGCTTTGAATATATCTATCCGAAGGATGCAATCTTTGAGAGAAACGCGATGCCTTAGAAAGTTAGATATTGCCAAGACATTCAAATGCGCATAAAAGGAACTAAGTCGAAGTGTTGTTAAGGTTATATCAAACTCGAGTTTGTAACCAAAAAAAGCCGTTGAAGGTGTCTACCTTTAGCGAAGACAAAAAGTCAAAAAAGAAGGCGACATTGTACCATCTTGACCTTGACGGTGACGAGGGCGGTTGAAAAAAGATGTCGGATGTCTGAAAAGTTCGGTTTGCAAAAAAGTGAAGACCGGAATTACATGAAAGGCTATTGCCTAAAACATGTTAGGGAGTTTCAAACCCTAAATATAGCCGTTTCTCACACACCATAAGAGGGAACTCACGAAAATATCTCTCCAGCGGATAGTTTTCAAAGAGTGACCTTGGTGTATGCTATAAATCTTGGTGACCCTCTACTTTGTAAGGTTCACGGAAATTTATCACAACTCAAGAGCTCAAACTTATTCTTGCAAAAGTTAAAGCACTTTCGAAATACCTTGAATTTCCCAAGTGCTTCTATATTGAAGAGAGCTCACTTTACTAAGCCTAGCTTGATAAGATTTATCAAAAGCTTAGTCGAGATATCCTAACCCTTTGCATTGTGCTTCATTGTAAAGGATATCTCATCTAGTTGGAAACCAACCAGAAACCCCAAACCCTTGAGAAGGTAGTTGGAGTGTGTTTGTTGGTGAGTAGAGTTGTAAAGAGTTAGTAAACTACTGGCGGAGTAGTCGAGAAAACTCTAGAGGAGAAGTTAGTAAGCTCTGAGGGGTAGTCTGAAAGCTTGTGTGTGATTGAGTAAATAAACTACGGAGGTAGTCGAGAAAACTCAAGGTCGGGTTGAGTAAATAAACTCGTGGAGTAGTCGAAAAACTTCGGGGCGAGTTGAGTAAAAGTAAACTCTGGTAGTCGAAAAAAGCTCGAAGTTGATAGTGAATTTCTCGAAGAGTCGGAGAGAGTGGATGTAGGAGCTTGAGTCTCGAAACCACTATAAGCTTTGTGTTCTTTATTGCTTTCCTTATCGTTTAAGCTTTTGCATTGACTTGATTTTGAAAGCATACTTTTCAGCGATATTGATTGGAATCAATCCACTTTGAAGTTGCATAAGTGAATCACAACCTAATCACTATTTCATAAAGGGAAGGTTTTTTTTTGAAAAGCTTAAAAGCGAGTATAATCTAAGGGCCACCATTCCATTTTTGTAGTAGCTAGAACAAATAGTTATCAAAGCCGAACTCTCTTACGAGGATTGATAAGCTAGTTATCGATCCAAGCAACTTCGGGATCTCTGACACTCGAGATTGATTGGGATTATCGAGAGGTATCTGGCGGCTTTCGGGATCACCATCTCGATGAACTTTGACTCGAGAAGCGATCTGTGCTTCTCGAACCTAATCTTGAGGATTATCGACCCAGTGACCTCGGTAAGAAAAAGTTTACGTGATCTGGTATCACTAAATTAACTACAATGTAACACGTACTATTTATTGAACAGGTATGCAGTAAATATATGTAACATTCAATCATATTTAAAGCATTAGTGATAAATAATTTATTTCAACAAATAAGACAGAAATTCAGTTTGGTTATACAAAGTAAAAGCATACTTTCCAGTATAACCCCAACATGTTATTACCATGGAAGTTTATTTTTAGGGATTACATTTTTTGTTGCCCAATAACTTTGGGTTGTTTTGAATTTGGTCTTGCACATTTCAAAATTTAATTTAACCTCTATAAGTTTCGACAGTTTTTGAAATTTATCCCTGAAACCGGATGGTGTCAGTTTCCAAACCGGTCACCCGTCCATTTGGATTTTATTTTTATTTTAACTTTATTTTTAAGTCATTGTATATCTTAATTGATTTAATTTTTTTATATTTGTATTCATTTATTTAGGCGGGTTCCGAGTTGGGTTTAGGGTATTAGGGTTGGGTTTAACGGGTCGGGTTTCGAGTCATAATAATTTTTTAAGGGATTAAATTTTTTGTAGCCCAATAACTTTGGGTCTTTTTAAAATTGGTCCTGCACATATCAGATTATGGTATTACCCCTGTATATTTCCATCTTTTTTTATTTTAGTCCTAAAATTGGCATCAGTCGGTTACTTAACCGATCACTATCTACGTGGCAATTATTTTCATTTCTCCTTTATTTTAGGCACGCCACGTGTGTATTTCTTATTTCTATTTTTCCTTTATCTTTAACCACTAATTTGAACTGGGTTCTGTGTTGGGTCATTTCTTGGTCAATTTTGGGTGGGTTAATAGGGTTTAGGTCTTTTTTTTAATTATTCCATTCTGCTGGGTCGGGTTTCAGGGTTTAGAACCGACCCAAGTTTCATAAAATCCTAAACGTCCATTTCTTCCGCATTTGATGAGAATCAAAGAAGGAAAAAGACAGAAGAAAGGAATACGACGCACACAAAGAGGAAAGAAAATGTCATCATCCACTTCAGTCTCCACCAAATCGCACGGTCTATGTTATTGTGGAAATGGTGCTCGCACTCACACATCTTGGATCAAAGAGAATCCTGGTCGAAGATTCCATGGTTGCAAAAATTGGAAGGTAAGTTTTCCCTAATCCTGTGAGCCTAGTGTTGGAATGAGAATCAATTTTTGATTCAAAATCCTACTGTTTGTTTAATTTAATCCCTAATTTACTTTTTTTTAATCCCTCCTTTTTGATTCAAAATGTCCCACTGTTTGTTTCAGCGAGGTGGAGGCTGATGCAATTATTTTGAATGGATGGATCCCCCAATGTCTCCAAGAGCGAAGTCTGTAATTCTAACCCTTCTAAAGGAAAAACGTGAGTACGAGTACAAGGAAAAAAATCCTGAAAAAATGGCAATTGGATGAAGTATGCCCTAATTGGATCTTGGTTTTTTTTCTTTGCAATGTGGCTAGTTTAGTTTGTATTAGTTCATCTGTATTTTGGGGATTGTTTAAGGGACGAATATTTGTTATATTAGTTCATCTGTATTTATTGTTTTGGATAAATTTATCCCCTGTTTTTAGTAATGTATCCCCTATTTTGGTAATGTATCCCCTGTGGACTAATGTATCTCTTGTTTTTCAACTAATGCATCATCCTCTGTTTTTACTACCAACTTATGAATTGGACAAGTTGTAATTCTTATTCTTACATTAACTAATACTTTTGAGTGTAACAACTGATACTTTTTAGTATAACAACTGATACTTTTGAGTATATAAACTTATACTTTTGAGTATATAAACTGGTAAGTTTTAGTATAACAACTGATACTTTTTATTATAACAACTGATACTTTTTAGTATAATAACTGATACTTTTTAGTATAACAACTAATACCGAATCTCAATTATACCAACAGTAAGTAATATGGCTCATCTACTAGTAATAAAAACAAAATAATCTCACCCAAAATGTAATCCATTTCACAAAATATAGTTTGAAACATCATCCAAGACAATCACTCAATACAATCATACCATCATCTAATCCATAAAGGAGCTTCAGCAAGAAGCAGTTTGCAATTGTTCACAAAAAAAAAAAAAAAAAGATGATGGAATGAATGCACAAAAAAAAGAAGGTTCACCACATAACAAAAGCACTGTCTAATTGTTCAGAAATCACATTAAACACATAAAAAAATACTCAGTATTCAACATCCTCCATCACTTCTTTGAAGAAAAAGAGCTCATGTTCTTCAAAGTCACATAACTCAGCCCATCTTTCAGGATCAATTTCATGTTTTCTTCACTTGTCAATGTTCCATGAAATTGCTCATCCATTGAAGGAGGCTCCCTGGGAGGGACAGAGCTTAAGTTCCATGAAACCTTCTTGCTTCTCTATAAAAAAAATGCAAATCTGCCATTAGTAAGTAAAAAACAAGGGATTTGTTCATTTATGAGGGATTTGTTCTACTTGCCTCCAACTGCTTTAGCCAATCTGCTTTCTTTAAAAATGTCTTAAGTCCATAATTGGTGCAGGGTGTAATCTCATCAGTCAGTTGACTATTAAAATCACACAAACCATCTTCACCTATTATAAAAATCTGATCATTATAACTTGTTCTTGTGGTCATACAATTGAACAAATATTGAATTAACATATTATACCTTCTGAATCAGCATTCAAAATTGCCAATGCATTTTGAGTCTCCTCCTCTTGCACATTTTGAGACATGATTTGCTCACTCACATCCACATGATGTCCACCCTCCATAACATTCTCACTCACATCCACATCCTGTACAATTTAGTAAATAATACTAGCTTAGTATAATAACTAGTATAGTACAACAACTAATATTGTTTAGTAAATAATTCCTTTAACCCTCTCTTCTTTTTTGAACTTCCTTCTTCCACCTTAAACTTTCCTTTATTAGGGTTCCTTTTCCTCAACCTTGCACCTTTAACCCTCATAGGTTCTTCCCCCTCATCTGAAATTCGATTCAGAGCACTCATGGGTTGTAATTCTTCAGGATGAGCCAATAAGTAATCTTCAAAGTAGTTATCACAGTTGATCCTTTCTATTCTATCACCCCACCCATGTTCAGTTTACACTTGATCATCATAACTAATATCCTGCACAAGAACATTTTATTAATCAAAATACATCTAAACTAATAACTAATACTAGCTTAGTATAGTAAATAGTACCTTTAACCCTCCCTTCTTTTTGGAACTTCCTTCTCCCACCTTAGACTTTCCTTTCATGTTGGGAAATCTGTAACTTAGTTTTGATGGAAGTTCCAAAACAGGTTGTAATAGGACCAGTCAGACCTGTTAGCTGACTGATGACTTAGAATCAGATTAAGATGACCAGCTGAAATGTATAGATAGCTGATGTAAAAGATAGGTCACATATTGAGGGGGAACTCAATATGTATAGGTCAGCTTGAAGTATCAGATGACCCAGATAAGGTCAGATGATCAGAAGACTGAGCACAAATCAGAAGACAAGAGGTCAGAAGATCAGGTAAAGACAAGAAGACACTGAAGACTCAGATGAACCTGAAGACTCAGATAGACACTAAAGACTCAGATGAACCTGAAGACTCAGATAAACCTGAAGACTCAGTAACAAACCTGAAGACTCAGTATGACTGAAGACACTGAGGCTCAGAGACACCTGAAGATCAAAAGACCTGAAGACCTATATCAGCGGAGTCTGCATATTGAGCTAAGACAATGTGCATCTGAAGACTCAACAAGGTAGACTGATCAGTTACCTGATCAAGTCAGCTCACACCTGGTGACAATAAAAAAGATACACCAGACAAGATGAATCTTCTACAAAAAGAATATCAATCATCTAACGGACAAATTTCTGAAGTGCCGTCTCGCGAAGCCAAGGAGAAAATGACACGTGCACAAAAAGAGCTGACATTGCGGGATACGATGCTGAGGACAAAAACAACGCTAATCATGCCTACGGCCACGCCGATAATTGGAGCACGTCACAATCATATCCTACAACCTACCTAATATAGCCCGAAATTCAAATTGCTCTCCAACGGCTCTTTGATTTCGAGGTCTATAAAATGGGATCGATCTTCACTTTGAAGACAAGGACCAACAAGTGAGAAACCACATCACATGAACTATTGAGCAAGCGGAACAACATCATTCACGCAAGAAAATTCAAAGAAGAATTTCCGCTCGAAGAACACCATATTTGAAGATTATTCTTAGAGTGTTCATCCCATAGTTCTTAGCAAGAAATCCTATCCACTAGCATTTTGGCTACCTAAGCACCAGGATAGATTTCCAGTTGGAACCCTCAAACATTCTTTATCCAAACGCAAGTTAGGTTAAGTTTGAAGAGTGAGAACTCGATAAACATCTCGGCCATCCTGAAAAGGATATAAGTCCCGCAGGTTATGTTTGTAAGAGTGAGAACTCGATAAACATCTCGGCCATCCTTTTTGAAGGATATAAGTCCCGCAGGTTAAGTTTGTAGAGTGGGAACTCGGTAAACATCTCGGCCATCCCTGAGGGGTATAAGTCCCGCAGGTTAAAGTAGGTTAAGGTTCCCCTGTGTTAAGGGAAGAGTGGACGTAGGATGGGTTTCGTCTGAACCACTATAAAAAGTCTTGTGTGCATTTTCTTGCATTCTTACTGCTTTACACAAGTCACACAACTGAGTTTAAAACAACATACATATTCTAAGTTAAGCTCAGTCTGCACCAAGCAACTGATCTGATCAGATTGACACCTTAGTCAACTGGTTGAAAACTGACTTAAGAATCTGAATTGATAAAACTGGTTTTTCACACGGGTAAATACAAGCTTCCGCACCAATCAGTTAAACTGACAGATATCAAACTGATCTGCCCTCAGACACTCAGTAAGATTGAACATCAGTCTAAACTGATACACTAGCACTCTGATCGGGTAATCTACAAATCACACCTGATCCGCATGAAAAGTTTTGGAAGTCTATTTACCCCTCCCCTCTAGACTTCCACCCTCAGAAAACCCGTTCGGGACCTACAAGTGGCATCAGAGCAGTGGTTCTACAGACCACTGGCTTTGAGTATCATCGATTCTTGAGGAAGAATCCTTTTGGTCATTTGAACAGATCTTGAAAAACCATTTTCAAAACTCATTCGTTTTTCAAAATCACTCAGCATGGAAAATACCTCTGGTATGTATCATGATTTGCCTAAGTTTTCAATTGATGAGTATGCAGATTGAGCCATATATATGTGCAACCATCTAGGATCGATAAGCGGCAGAATGATGGAAGTCATTGAACGAGGACCCATCATCATATATCACGACAACCCAGCAGTTGGAGGAGATCCAGATTTTGCCACGGGAAGTCTTTTGCGAAAAAACCCAGCCTTGATGGATGCATAGGAAAGAAATCTGTATACTCTAAATACAATCGCCAGACATATAATCATGAAGACGATGGATAAAGTCACCAAGGAGAAGATAAAGTATCTCAAAACCGCAAAAGCAATGTGGGGTACTCTTGCTGAGATATGCAAAGGAAATGATCAGATCAAAGACAGCCGACTACAAGCTGAACTGGTGAAGTTCAAAAAGTTAAAGATGTTGCCCAACGAGACCATCAACAAACTCGATGGGAGGATCACCATGTCAGTAAATAAGCTTCGAGAACTTAGAAGAGAGATGTCAGACAAAGATATCAACTACAAGATCGTAAGATCTCTCACCAAGAAATGGGACATGAAAGTCACGGTAATCAAGGATTGCCAAGACATTTCAAAGATGAAGCCGAGTAGCTTGTTCCTAAGCCTTAAAGCTCACAAGTTCGATTTAATCGAAAGAGGACAAGCAGATGAAGATGAGACACCTGTTGAAGCCTCAACATCTAAATCAGTTGCATTTAAAGCAACCAGCAGCAGATCGAAGGCCACTGAACCTATTGGAAACATAATGAGTCAAGCATAACAGATCGCTCTGCTTACTAGGAAACTTGAAAGAACAAATACTCAGCTTGGTAAGTATCGGAGATTCTACAGTGACTATCAAAGAAACAGGAGGCCAACTGACAGATCACGAGAAAGAACCAGATCTGATGATCGAAGAGATCACAGAGAAGAAAAGAAAAGAGATGATCTGACAGATAAGAGAAGAGATAACAGATCTGACAGAAGGAGTTCAGATTACTATCAGAAAGGGAAGTCACCTGACAGATCCTACAGACGTAGTGACTCACCTGGAAGAGAAAGTTCCGTAGATCGAGGATCATGCTTCAATCTTCAGAAACCAGTTCACTCAAAGACCGATCGCCCTGACGACTCCCGGAGAAAGAGAAAGTGAAACAAAAAAGAGAGCAACGCCGAGATAGAAAAAGCCATAGTTCTTTACACATCCGGAATTGATGATTCCTATCCGCATACGAGGACTCGCTACTCATCTCAGAAGACTTATGTCGATAAGCCGTCATCTTTAATCTTCCACGAGCATGAAGATCCGATATTCTCTTCAAATGACGATGAAGTCGCACGATGGCCAGAGGACCAATCGAGGTAACCTCCAAACCTTACCTTTTTCAATTTCCACACCTGCTATTATTAGCACACCTGCTGGAGAGATTGACTTGCAGCTCTACTCTGAGCAATTGCTTGATGATCTCTCTGATGCAGTAGACACTTATACAATAGTGGAAGCTGAAAATGACAAGCTAAGGATCAGAAATAATCAGCTTGTTAAAGAGAACGCTCTCGAAGAAAAGCTCTTGAATCGAAATCATTGAAACCTTTCGGAAGGTAACGAGGAACTTAACGTTCAAAGTTAAATCTTCGATCGGGAGAAGCGAATCAAAGATCGACTAGCAATCAACAAAACACAAAGTGATGATTTCAAAATCCTTCAAGCTAAATTTGATGAGCTATTCCGACTACATGAGAGTCTAAAATCTACTGAGGATAGTCTGCGCAAGAAAATAGAGGTTTTCACGAAGTCATCTAAAACCGTTCAAGATATGAACACCTATTTTCGAACGCCGACTAACAAGAAGGGAATTGGGTATGAGAACCCTTCTACATCCTCAAAAGCCCCGTTTGATTCACTTCAGAAGGGTGTAATCAAACGCGAGTCTCTAACAAAGATACACTAAAAAGCTAAACTTGTATCGATAAGGGAAAAAAAGACCGAAAGCAAGTAAAGGCGGTGCTAATCGAAAAGGGAACAAAATGGACCCCAATCGATAAAACATCGGTAGAGGAAAAAACGAAGAACCCGGTTCTTACGAAGAAACCTCAACTTTGATCGTGATTAGGTATCGAAGAAGAACAACACATAAGAAGGAAATCTAATCGAGATCCAATCAAGGTCACCGCCTAATAAGCAAGCTATAGGTAAACCTAAAAAACCACCTATGCCAAAAGATATGAATCTTTTGATGGTAGCGATCGTACCTACCCTTATAACCCGAGATCTAGGCTATCTCTTTTTTGACACTGGATTAAAAGAAGACAAAATATAAAGAAAAATCCCAAGTCTTCTAAGTCACCCAAGACTCACACGAATAATCATACTAATCAGAAAGCATATAAAGAGACGTATGATTATGTTGATTTGTATGGGAGATAAATCAGATCTTCTAATCTATCTGATTACCATAGAAGTGCTCTGTTTGTGTGGATCCCTAAATCCACTACTAACCCCCCAGGACCCAATTCTAAATGGGTACCTAAAGCATGATTTGATTGCAGGTTCGTGGGACTGACCAACAAAGGAGGTGCACAAGCAACTATCTGGTACATCGATAGTGGATGCTCAAGGCACATGACTGGAAGCAAACATATCCTTAGCTCTTACAAAGAACAAGAAGGCCCACGTGTACTCTTCGGTGATGATAACTTTGGTTTTACCAAAGGATTCAGAACCTTAGAGAATGATGATGTACAAGTAACTGGAGTCTCGTATGTCGAAGGATTAAAGAACAATCTACTATCAGTATCAAAATTCTACGACAACGGATTCAATGTTGAGTTCTCGAGCGACAAGTGTACGATAAGGAATCGAGCCACTCAACAAATCTTGCTAACTGGTTCAAGGAAAGGGACGATCTACACAGCAGATTGGAACAGTTGCCCAAAGAATACATGCTTAATTGTTAAGAGTTCTAAAAGTAGCGATTGACTCGGCACAAAAGAATGATGATCATCGAACTTCTAGACTCTTAACAAGATAAACTAGGATGTCTTTGGTTGAGGACTTCCGAATGAGATATTCTCCAAATATCGGACATGTGCCGCATGTCGAAGGAAAACAAGTTAAAGCCTCATTCAAGGGAATACGGACCAAAGATCCAATAGAAATCTTTAAGAATGCTCCATATGGATCTATTCAAACCAGTTACACCAGTCAGTCTCAGTGGACGCAAATATACTCTAGTAATCGTGGATGTTTATTCCAAGTTTACTTGGGTTGTATTCTTATACAAGAAGAATGAGACAACAACAAAGATACCCGAACTGCTCAAGAAGCTACAAAACGAGAAGGGTGTCAGCATAGTAAAAATCAGATTAGATAAAGGTACAGAGTTCCTGAATTCCTTTATTCTTGATTTTTTGCTTTGAGTTTGATATCTGACATGAGGCGTCGGTTTGCAAGAACATACAACAAAATGGAGTAGCGAATCGGAGAAAGCAGAACTCTCAAAGAAAGCTTACTTTCGCACTATGTTAGCTGAACATGCTACACCAAGCCGTTTCTGGGCAGAAGCAATCAATACAGCATGCCATACTCAGAACAGATGTTCTCTGACTAAGACTCACTTCAAAACACCTTATGAACTGTGGAAGGACAGAAAACCTCGTATTTCACACATCCATATTTTTGGGTGCAAGTGTTTCATTCACAACAATGGGAAAAGTCAGTTGAAGACTTTTGAGGCCAAGTCAGATGAGGGCATATTCTTAGGATATTTCTCATCCAGCAAGGCTTTCAGAGTGTACAACAAACGAACCCTAGTTGTGGAAGAAACACCCCACGTGGTCTTTGATGAGACATCTTCTGAACAAGAGAAAGCTACCTCAGAACAAGCTGTACCAGATCAACTGCTACCTGACATGTAGAAAATGGATCAGGTAATCATCAAGGAGAAAGAAGCTGAACACGTAAAAGTGTACATCCCAGAACTTGATTGTTGGGAAATGAATTTAATAAAGAAGATTTTGATTAGATCCCAAAACCCCTGAGTATGACATGTTCAGGATAATCTTGATAGATGAGTCGATTTGCTTTTAGAGTGTTCGGGATGTTATCGCACCGTGTATAGTCGGCGAGATATAGATCGGTTAGATTACGAAGACTCGATAAGTTTAAAGTTTACGAAGTTATAGTATGAAACTCAAGTATCACGAAGACTTCGATATGAATCGAGAATCAAGACTTCGATGATGAGGCGAAAACGAAGACTCAGTATGTCTCTGAAGACACTGAGACTTAGAGAATCTGAAAGGCCACGATGATTCGAAAGACTTCGATAATGTCTTGAATACCCAGTATAAACCTGAATGTTCCGAAGCGAAGAAACTGAGATATATAGCCGTTGGAATCCAGCTGACGTGGACCAATGAGAGGAAGACAACCCGACTGAAAAAGTCCCGGAACCTCTGAAAGAATAGTATGGATTTGAATGTGATTCTCTCCAACGGTAACATTCAAATCCACACTATAAATACAAGATCTTCCATCAAATTAAGTGTGGAGATTATGCAAAAGATGCTACAGAGCCAATAGCGTTATTGTCAAGCATTCCCACCCTAGAACACAAGTCTGTAGATATATAAATATATTCAAAGAGTGTTCTAGAACCCAACCTAAGAAACCCACGATGTATCTTAATCTTAGAGAGATTTTCCCAACCTTAGCATTGAGGCTAAACCATTGTAAGGGAAAATCTCACCATAGTTGGAGACAACACCAAACCCAAACCCCATTCTCGTAAGAGATAACTAGTGGTGGAGTGAAGAAGTTGTTAGGCAATCCCAAGTGAGGGTGATAAGTCCCGAATTGGAGTGTGAACTCGTTAAAAATCTAGAGGCGAACCCGAGAGGGTGATAAGTCCAGTTTGAGTTAGTAAACTACAGAGGTAGTCAGAAAGCTCGAAGTAGAAAGTTTAGTAAACTACAGAGGTAGTCAGAAAACCTTAGGAAGTGTTTGAAGGAATTTCCCTAGGAACAGGGAGAGTGGATGTAGGAGCTTGAGTCTCGGAACCACTATATATTGTTGTGTTGTTTACTGCTTTACGTTCTTATCTTGTCATACGCATTCGATTATAAGCAAGACACAACACATGAGCTTAAAATAGAAAAATCTGGAATCACCATTCCTTCACCCCTGTTTTTATATGCATCGCCCGAAATGTTTTGCTTCCGCACGTGCAAAATGGGTTTTCCCACCGGGACCAACAAGTGGTATCAAAGCAGGTCCTCAAAAGATTACCTTTTTCAATGTGATCACCTGAACAGATCTATTTTTAAAACCTGTCTCTGATCTGATACCAACAAGTGGTATCAGAGCAGGAGTTCAAAAGGTTCACTAATTTCAGAGTGACCACCTGAACAGATCTATTTTTAAAACCTGTCTCTGATCTGATACCAACAAGTGGTATCAGAGCAGGAGTTCAAAAGGTTCACTAATTTCAGAGTGACCACCTGAACAGATCTTTTTAAAGAAAAACTCATTTCTTTAAAAATGCATATATTATAATGTTTTGGCGTCTTTATCAATTGAGAAATTGTTGGGATATTTCAGTTCTATGCCAAAACATTATCAACTTGTGTTATTCAAGAAAATTTACAGATAACAAGTTGAGGGGAACAAGAGAACAAATTGAGGGGGAACTCACGGAATCAGAAGTAGATGATCGAGATCAGACGAGGCTGCAGATAAGACTGATCAAGATCAGATGAGTTAGATGAGTTCGGAGTCAACTGATGAGCTGTGCAAAATCAGAAGTAAAGAAAAGCTAAAACCCGACAAACCCGAAAGAGAAGGTTACCGTCGGAAGATGAAGCGGAAGAGAATCGATCAAGATCGGGCGTGATCGAGATCGGATATGATAAACCTGATATGCAAACCTGATATGATGACCTGATGCTATCCTAATATGTTGATCTGAAGATGTGTTGATCTAATCGATCAAAATTTGATCGGATCGAGGCAGAAGAAGTCGGATACTTTGAGTAAAATGTCGAGACTCGATGAAGATCGAGACTCGATGTAGGTAAAACCCGATCTAAGACTCGATAAAGAAAACCGATCGAGACTCGATAAAGTAAGAGAGACACGAGGTCGGGGATGTCTAAAGTCGAAGGAACCGAACTCGGTCGGCATGAGTGTCGGTATGCTGATCCGGACAAATTCCATAGAGGAAGGGGATGAGGAGCCGAAAGCGAAAGGAAAAAGATCAAGACCAAGATCAAAGACTTGTAATTCTTTATGTTTTTGTCTTTACTTTTCTGACAAGTTCATTGTAATCTGTAACTTCTATCATATAATCAATGAAACTTTATCTTTATGCTCAAAGATAATACCTCATTATCTTTTTACATGTCTTTACTTTTGATATGTCTGATTATTATTGTTTGGTGATGAAATTATTGGGAGATTCATTGCTGAATTGATTGTTAAGAGATATACCATTTTTGTAATAGGAAAAACTGAAACCTGAGTATAGGTTAAGTATTTTATAACAAGATGGTTTTGACATCATCAAAAAGGGGGAAATTGTTGGGAAATGAATTTAATAAAGAAGATTTTGATTAGATCCCAAAACCCCTGAGTATGACATGTTCAGGATAATCTTGATAGATGAGCGAGATTTGGTTTTAGAGTGTTAGGGATGTTATCTCTTTTACCGTATAGTTGGCAGATATAGATCAGGTTAGATTCTGAAGACTCAGTAAGTTTATGAAGTTTTTGAAGTTTCAGTATGAAACTGAAGTATCTGAAGACTCAGTATGAAACTGAGAATCTGAAGACTCAGTATGAGACTGAGAAACTGAAGACTCAGTATGTCTCTGAAGACACTGAGACTTAGAGAATCCTGAAGGCACAATAATTACTGAAGACTCAGTAATGTACTGAATACTCAGTATAAACCTGAATGTTCCGAAGCGAAGAAACTGAGGAATATAGCCGTTGGAATCCAACTGACGTGGACCAATGAGAGGAAGACAACCAGCCTGAAAAAGCTGCAAAACCTACAAAGAATAGTATGGATTTGAATGTGATTCTCTCCAACGGTAACATTCAAATCCACACTATAAATACAAGATCTTCCATCAAATTAAGTGTGGAGATTATGAGAAAGATGCTATAGAGCCAAGAGCGTTATTGTCAAGCATTCCCACCCTAGAACACAAGTCTCTAGATATACAAATATATTCAAAGAGTGTTCTAGAACCCAACCTAAGCAACCCACGATGTATCTTAAGCTTAGAGAGATTTTCCCAACCTTAGCATTGAGGCTAAACCATTGTAAGGGAAAATCTCACCATAGTTGGAGACAACACCAAACCCAAACCCCATTCTCATAAGAGATAACTAGTAGTGGAGTGAGGTAGTTGTTAGGCAATCCCGAGTGAGGGTGATAAGTCCCGATTGGAGTGTGAACTCGTTAAAAATCTAGAGGCGAACCCGAGAGGGTGATAAGTCCAGTTTGAGTTAGTAAACTACAGAGGTAGTCAGAAAGCTTAAAGTAGAAAGGTTAGTAAACTACAGAGGTAGACAGAAAACCTTAGGAAGTGTTTGAAGGAATTTCCCTAGGAACAGGGAGAGTGGATGTAGGAGCTTGAGCCTCCGAACCACTATACATTGTTGTGTTGTTTACTACTTTACGTTCTTATCTTTTCATACGCATTCGATTATAAGCAAGACACAACACATGAGCTTAAAAGAGAAAAATCTGGAATCACCATTCCTTCACCCCTGTTTGTATATGCATCACCCGAAATGTTTTGCTTCCACACGCGCAAAAATGGGTTTTCCCATCGGACCAAGATCTTCTTTATTCAACGGGACAATCGGACCCTAAGGTATGCTGTTGTCGATGAAAGAAGGCATTACAATGAGATAGTATCAAGCCCGAACCATCTGGTTCAGGGGGAACTCCTGAAGTTCCTATGAACAGACATCAGCACATGATGAGTCCAACATCAGCTGAGACATGTTCTTATCAAGTGGATCATAATTTCGCACCACTCCCAATCACTAGTAATGAACTATCAGATATGGATGATGTTCTCCAAACAGCGACATCGAGCGGAAGGACTGGATTACGGTCATCCCATTGATCGATTATCGGAGACCCATCGATAGAGTCAAAACTAGACATCAGTTAATGAAAGTGCCATATCTTTGTTGTTATCTGTCTTTGAAGGAACCAACTTCTGATGAGGAAGCTCTACAAGGCATAAAATTTGGATTCTAGCCATGCGGGAGGAGTTGGAAACGTTTAAGAGGAATCAAGTTTGAAAATTTGTGGACGAGACCAACTCATCAAGGCGTAATTGGCACGAAGTGGGTATTCAAGAACAAGAGAGATGAGAAAAATGTCATAACCGGGGAATAAGGCAAGACTTGTTGCTAAGGGGTATTCACAATCGAAAGAATTGATTATGATGAGACCTTTGCACGATCGCTTCGCCTAAAGCCATTCGGTTGTTTTAAGCATATCTTTGCCCGAGAGGGTTCATTGTGTATCGGATGGATGTAAAGAGTGCATTCTTAAGCGGGGTACTAGCGAGAGGAAGTTTATGTCGAACAACCTCCGGGCTTTGAAAAAAGGCAACCAAGTGTCCGTTTTAAGGAAAGCTCTTTATGGTGACCAAACAAGCTCCTCGGGCTTGGTATGATACACTCTCTCCGGTTCTTGATAAGCGGCGGGTTCACTAAAGGAATAGTGGACAAAACCTTATTCGAGAATAGAAGATGGAGAAGATATTACGATGGTTCAGATTCGTGGGCGACATCATCTTGGATCTCCCAACAAGAAGCTATGTGAAAGTTCAAGCAAATTGATGCAAGGGAAGTTCGAGATGTCCATGATGGGTCGGATGAATTACTTTATGGGTTTACAAGTCAAGCGTAGTCTGAAAAGGGATATTCATCGCGGGCCCGAAATACACAAGGAATCTCTTGGCAAAGTTTGGAGTTCAACATTGCAAGGAAGCGGAAATTCCCATGATGGCCGGGTTTAAGATGGATCGGATGAAGATGGTCGAAAAGTGAATCGAAAAGAATATAGAGCTCTGATTGGATCACTACTATATGCACCAACATATGAGACCGGACATTACTTTTGCGATGGGTGTATGTGCGATTCAAAGCAAATCGATGCAAAGCCACCTAGAAGCAACTCAAGTTCTCAAGTATCTGAAGGGGATTTGTAAACCTTGGTTTATTTTACCCATCGATGAAAATCTAGAAACTTAGTGGGTATTCTAATTTAGATTCTGAGGAGGTTGCGAGAATCGATAGAAAGTCAACCTCGAGGTTCATGTAAGTTTTTGGGAAATAAAACGATCTCTTGGTTTTCGAAGAAGCAAACATCGATTCGATTCTATCTACTCTTGAAGCGAGAATATATGGTCTGCGAAAGTTGTTGTTCCCAATCGCTCTGGCTAAGTCGGCGGTGAGGATTACAACATTGTAGCTAAGAAAGCCCTATATTCGTGACGATAATAGTGATATTGCAATCACTTTCGAAATCTGTTCTACATACAAGATACAAGCATGTGGATGTCATACACCATTTTATCGGAGATCACGTTGAAAAGAAGAATATCGGGATGGAAAAAGATCCATCTTGACAAGCGAAGTTGATATCTTAACTAAGCCGCTAGCTGAGATCAGATTCAGAGAGTTATGCAACGAGCTAGGGCTTCTGGATCTTGGAGAAAATGCACCAGATATGGTTGAAGGATTGATCTCCAGAACCAGTTGGTTAAAAGACTAACCAGGTTAAGTGAAATCGGTTGAGTTATGAATCTCAATCGAGATCGACTGACGAGGAGCCCGATCTGAAGTTTAGAAAAGGAGCGGTCGAAAAGTCGGATAAGTAGCCGATCGAAGTTTGTACAAGAGCGCGGATCGATTCAAAAATATATCAGATTAAGGGGGAACTGATCAGATTGGAAGATTACGTTATAAGTCGATTAAAGCTGAAGTCAACAAGCAAGTCAAGATTAAAGCTACAGATCGCATAAGTCAGAAGAAACAACACAGCAATGGAATAATAGAGTTTTTCATTGATAAGGACCCCGGTCGGTTTACAAGTTCTGAAGTGATATCACAAGCTACAAATGCTACAAGCTATCTTCAAGTGGTATTACAAGTACAAGAAGACCCGAAGGTCGATACATAAACCATCAGCCCTAAGACAACCCTAGGCAGGGAAGAAGAGAGAGAGCTCAAGGTATGATGCTCTCATTTTCCCTCGATCCTAAGAAGAGGCATCAGAGAGGCCTTGAGAATCCTGAGCCAATCTCAAAAGCTTCGGAGGGAGGAGCAAGAGAGGCTTTGAAGGATGTCCAAACCAGGAGCCCTCAGAGGTGAAATCAACGGGCTCTCCAGCTGTTAAATGGGGCACAAGATTACCACGGTTTTGGTCTAAGGACCAAACGAACACTTGTGTCGCATGTGAAAATTGAGCTTGATATATGGAGATCGGTTGTTGGTGATCACGGACCATATACCAAACTCACGTTTTTGTTTAGACTAAGTCTGTTGATGCTTATTCCGTCATCTCGATAGGCGCACAAAGGTGCATCTGATTAGGAGAAGTGCCTTCTCATTTGCCTTAGCAGAATCCGCCTCCACGGTGGTAAAAAAACTTAGCATTGATCGTATGTGAAATCTTAGATGACAACGAAAGCGGTGTGAAGGAACACACGGGGTTGATTTGAGAAAATTTGAATTCATTGAAAAAGGGCTAAAAAGTTCCCACCGGAAGTTTCACGAAATAAGGAACTCATCGGAAAAGCATGAAGGATATGCTAAAAAGAAGATGAAATGGTTTATGTTGTGTTGTTTTCCTAACACCCTGAATTAATTTATAGTAGGAAATTAGGGGTATAAATGCAAATTTATTTTCTCAGAAGATCTTAAGAGAAATTTGCATCGACAACGCGTATGGAACAAGCGGCTAATGGTTGGATAAGTTAACGGTGTGTTTAATCACAGCGTATCTATGCCATTATTACGGTATGTCAAATCGCGCCGATTTGGGAATCGAGGCGACTTTTGGACTCCCCGAAGTAAAATTTTTTGGCGGGAGTTGACTTCAGTTAATGCGGGTTGATTAGAAGAAGACTGAAGGACAAAGAGTATCAGATAAGAGGATCAGATAAGTGGCATAATGTTTCAAACAAAAATCTGATCAGATAAGTGAGATATTGTTGGCAAATGCATAAGGCAACCATCAGATAAGCCAACAAAGTACCAGATCAGATCACCGTGGTAACTGATTGATTACAATATCAATCAGTCAGATACGCTCTCTTATTTATCTCTTTTTGAATACCTTATATGCGTTATTTAAATAAATAATTTATTTTACACTGTTCATGACGCATGCTCTGCAAAGCTTTTAATGAGGACTTGGGAAAATGTTTTCAAAACGTTTTATTGCGATTTTTAGAGTCCGAAAAACGAGAAGACTACTTTTCTCAACCGTGAGATCAAAATACTTTTTGGCCGACTAATCTCAGCCACCGATTTCAAAACACAGATACTTGAGTACTTTGGAAAGTTGTGCAAAAAGGTTTTCCCTCGTATTCTATAAAATCCAAATCTTTCTCAGAAAACCGCTTTCCACTACTTCGTCTTCTCAAAGCTCTTAAAAGATCATATTTTCCAAAATCTTTAGAGAATTACCTTCTAGATCAATTGATTCTACCCTTCCGATTTCTAAATCTTTCGAATCAATTTCTGGTAATTTCTTGTTTTAATTAATTGCATGATCTCAATTTCTCTCTGGTACCTAGGTTTACAAGTTGTGATTCTGTAATTTTTATTCGATCTAAACGCTTACTTGCAAAATTGATGCTGAAAATGCTAGTTTGACTGAATTTATTGAAATATCTTACTCAAACTAAACATCAATTTGCATATCGTACAGAAATGGCACATCTTGTTTCACGACCGGGCCAAGGGAAAAAGTACTGCAATTTTTCATCGATGAAGAAAGACATCATTGATGAGAATTATGTAGTATTCACCATCACCTCAGATCCGGAATCGCTGGAAATTCTGGAGTGCTTACTAGCGTGTGGACTTGAACGCTATTGCTCTACACATCAGAACATCATCCATGCACATGAAGCTCTGGAGTTTCTATACAATTTGTAGAGGGATGAAGACAATGATGCTGACCTGATTTCTTCTGTTGGCGGACTAGAAGTTTGAGTGTTGAATGACGATCTCCAAAGGATATTCGGTCTAACTCGAGGAAGCATCAATCCAGAGACCTACATGTCTGTTGTAGGAGAAAAGGAGTTTCTTGAAGCCGAACTGTTGAGACCTGCAAACAAGGAGAACACGACGAACGTCAAAGCCTCCTATCTGAAGAGAAAATATCGCCTTCTTCTTGAAATTGTTCAGAAGGTGATCATGTGCTCAACTTCTGACCTTGATCATGGTCACTTCATACAAGATAAGTGTCATGGCTGCAATAATCAAGAAGGCTTCAGATATCGATTGGTTGGGTATGGTCAAAGTAAGATTGAGAAAAGACTCCAGGAAGTTCGAACTGACCCAGAGCAATGAAGTGTGCTTATCTTCGAAGTGCTCATTCATACAAAAAATATCTATCATTCTGTCAGATAAGCTGCCACAGAATTATGAATGGAACGAGAATGGAGCGAAGATTTACCAAGCAAAGCACAAGGCCATACTGGGCAAGGATGAGTCCCTACCTAGACAAACTGATGAGGATCCAACTCCTTATGTGCCCAAACCCAAGGGAGAAAAGAAGGGAAAAGATAAGGCAACTACATCGTCTGAAGTGCAGGAAAAGGCAGTTCAAGAGAAGAGGATGAAGAGGAAGGATCTGGCCAAGAAACCAGATGCTCAACGGAAACGTCAGAAGAGAGTCTCATCTCCTCTGAAAACTGCTCCAAGTTCTGCCCAGCAAGTCAACAGAACAAAGGATCTGATGCAAAAAAGATCAGACGAAGAGATAGCAGTCCGCTCGAGCCAACTATCGAGAAGTAAGGGAAGAAGCGGATGATCGCAGCAGAAAGGAAAGAAATCAGTCGAGGATGTAAGTGGGAGCACCCCGAGGAAGAATCACCATCTGATTCTCTGCCTCTCACCAAGATCTTCCAGAGAGCAAGATCACCAACGCCCACTTCCAAATCACCATCACCCTCTCCTCAAAAATCATCACCACCATCCTCTCCCCACAAAACCTTCTCGCCTCACCTTACCTATCGAAACAACATCTCCCTTTACCACCAATCAATGAACCAGCTCAGAAACCTGAACACCCTCAAAATCTTTGAAAAGCGAACCACACATATCCCCACAAATATCCCAATCTCCGATCAAGTCTCAAGAACCTGAGAGATCCGACGAACGTGTGTCCATCTCTCATAATCCCTTCAACACCAGAACAATGCTTGCTTCACCTACTCCAGAGAGCCCCATCATAAGGATAATGAAGCAACAGATCAAAAAAGAGTATCTGGGATCTATGCCTGAATTGGATCAACATCCCCGCATCCGACCAACAAATAGAAAAGATAGTGTTCTGGAGGGATATCAGACTGAAGAGCATTGAAGAATTTCTGATTCTAATGACAACTCTGGGATCAAATTTCTTTGTAGACTTGGAGTTGAAATGTCTAAACAATGTTGGGATTGAAAGTGTTGTTGAATTGGCATCTGACGATGATATCAGATGGTTGATTCATGAAAGGTTGAATTCATCGATAATGAGGAGGAAACCGTTCAACCTCCCTACGGATCATGAGGAAGCTGCCGATGAACCAGAATGGGTCTTTGCAGATGAGACCCGACTTAGCAAGGCTTCAACATCTGAACAGGTGCTACGATGAGCTCATGATACCTAGATCATTATACTCAGAAGATTCAGGATGGGATCAAGGCTGCATTTGAAGACAAATTCGCAGTGCTCACAGCAGATCTGATGAAGCGATTAGAAGATGAGCAAGCAAAACTAGTTGACAAGGAACGAAGTCACACAATTGGGATTCACAATTCCATCCTTGCTGAAGTAATGCAACTAGTATATCCTCTTCTTTGAAAGCTCAAGCTCGATCGACAAACTCACGGTTCGAACGAAGATGCTCAATCGGACACATGTACTTTTGGAGAGTGTCCCATGGAAGGCATCCTTGGACAAGACCAACAACCACTTGGATATGGGTTGGAAACATTTTCTAGCTTCTATAGAGCAAGCAAGACAAATCAAAAGCGCTCTCGACGCTTCTACACACTGTACATACGCCACCGTTCGAGATCACTCCTCTTGTTGTCGAGGAACTCGAGAGAGGAGATCTCACGCGACAATTAACAACTTCGAACATAAGATGTCCAACCTCTTTTGATGTAACCAAAAAGGGGAAGGAAAGAGAATAAAGAGAAGGAAGAAAAAAGCAGACTCGAACCTGAGTTGGTAACATTTTTATCTCTACCGAAAAACCAGCATGTCGACTTGCCCGACCATCCATCTACCGATCTAGTTCTTTGAAATGAAAAAAACGTGGAGCAACATAGTAAAGAGATCATTTGAACAAAAACCTCTTTTCGGAGGTTCTTGCCCGAGTCGACAAGATTGAAGACTTTTCTTCGTTCGTTCAGAAAAGAATGGAAACTGATGATCAGGCCAAGAGCCTTGAACTCGCTAAGAAATTAGCTGAAGAAGACGAACAAGATGAACCTGAGCAAACTCTGAGGAGGAAGAAAGGCAAAAGCAAGATGGCAAAAGCAAATGCGGAAGATCAGAGACAAAGGCCAATCACTCTCTACCAAAAGCCAGATGACTCCTGAACAAGTTCAAGAGCAGACAAGACAGAGAATAAGAGAGGCCGCCATCAAAAACCAGAAGTTAGCAGAGGCTAAGGGACTGAACATTGCTTACATCCGAAGGAAGAGGAAGAACGAAGCTGCAGCAAAGGAGATTGCTTGGGAGAAGAATGCCCTTCCGGCACCTGTTAAAGGCATCCTCTGTGCATGGCAAGATCTGCTTCCAGAATGGGATCAGATCAGAGGAGAATGGTTGTGTGACGTCTACATCCTGGAGAAGATTCCAATTCATCAAGATCAGACTGAAAATGATGATGAATTTCGGAACTGGTTAGAAACAAAGTATCCAGACTTCTACCAGACAGTGATGAAAGAAGGAAAGATCATGTCACTAATACCAGAAGCTCCACCCTTTGAACTACTCCTTCCACCTTTGTGTCCAGACAACAAGCTAGATCCTGTTAAATTCAAGAGTATCTACTATGGACTTGCTGAAAAAGGAGGAATCCATAGAAAAGAAGAGCTGGACAAGCTAATGCAAAGGATGTACAGGATGTTTGGCATCCCCAAAGAGCTGCAAATGTTCAAGTACACCTGAAGAAGACAACTTGGAATCAGATGATAGGTACGCTTTTCATGTATTCTACAATGCACACACCTATCTGAATGAAATTTTCCATCTCACTGATTCTAAGACAACATCTCATTGTCTTCTGAGGTATGTCCTGTTTACATCATCTACATTTCCATTCATGGTATCTGTTTTTCTGATTAAGTGTGATTAAGTGTTTTGGTTCCATCAAAAAGGGGGAAATTGTTGGGAAATCTGTAACTTAGTTTTGATGGAAGTTCCAAAACAGGTTGTAATAGGACCAGTCAGACCTGTTAGCTGACTGATGACTTAGAATCAGATTAAGATGACCAGCTGAAATGTATAGATAGCTGATGTAAAAGATAGGTCACATATTGAGGGGAACTCAATATGTATAGGTCAGTCGAAGTATCGGATGACCCGGATAAGGTCGGATGATCGATCGAAAGCACAAACAAATCGAAGACAAAGTCGGAAGATCGGTGAAGACAAGAAGACATCAAGACTCGGATGAACTAAGACTCGGATAGACTCGAAGACTCGGATGAACACGAAGACTCGGATAAACACGAAGACTTCGATGTAAACACGAAGACTTCAATTATGGTTGAAGACCAAAATGGCTCGAGAGACACTGAAGATCAAAAGACAAAAAGACCTATATCGTGAATGTCGAATATTGAAGCTAAGACAATGTGCATCAAAAAGACTCAACAAGGTAGGTGATCGTTACTGATCAAGTCGACTCACACCTGGTTACAATAAAAAGATACACGGACAAAGGCGAATCTTCTACAAAAAGAATATCAATCGTCTAACGGATAAATTTCCTCGTGCCTTTCAATATAAGGAGAAAGCGACATGTGCACAAAAAAAGGCGACATTTAGGGATCGATCTTTGCGGACAAAAATGACACTAATCATGCCTCAGCACAACCGATAATCGGAGCACATCACAATCATATCCTACAACCTATCTAATATAGCCCAAAATTCAAATTGCTCTCCAACGGCTCTTTGATTTTGAGGTCTATAAATTGGGATCGATCTTCACTTTGAAGACAAGGACCAACAATTGAGAAACCACATCACATGAACTATTGAGCAAGCGGAACAACAACATTCACGCAAGAAAATTCAAAGAAGAATTTCCGCTCGAAGAACACCATATTTGAAGATTATTCTTAGAGTGTTCATCCCATAGTTCTTAGCAAGAAATCCTATCCACTAGCATTTTGGCTACCTAAAGCACCAGGATAGATTTCTAGTTGGAACCTGTTGGGAGATGAATATAATAAAGATATGATTTTGATTAGATCCCAAAACCCCTGAGTATGACATGTTAAGAATAATCTTGATAGTTGAGTCAGGATTAAGTTTTAGAGTATTCAGGATGTTATCTGCAAAATGTATAGTCAGCAGATATAGATCAGGTTAGGATCTGAAGTTAGGAACTCGAAGATTTTGAAAACCGTTAAGTTTGAGATGAAACTGAGATATCAAGACTCGAAGATGAAACTGAGATACTAAAGACTCAAGGAGAAATCGAGAATCAAGACTTCAAAAGATGAAATCGATCTTGAAGACGTCAATATGAAACCGAGGAATCAAGACTAAAGATGAAGACTTGTGTGCATCGGTAAGACACCTTAAAGACTCGGAAGACCTGCCAAGACTCGTAAGACCTCAAGATTCGAAGACTAAAGACTCAAGACACAAAAAGACATGATCGATCAAGAATCAAGATCAAGAATATCAAGGCACAAAGAATTCATCAAGAGTCGATTGATGTATTTTTCACTCAAGATAAACCCCTGAATGTTCCGAGGCACTGAACATATCTATCCGAAGGATCAAATCGGTAAGATCGCGATTCCTTAGAAAAATAGATATTTGCCAAGACATTAAAATGCAGACAAAAGGAACTAAGACAAAGGGTTGTTAAGGTTATATCAATCAGAGATTGTAACAAAAAGGGCCGTTGAGTTGTCTACCTTTAACTGGAGACAAAAGTCAAAAAGAGGAAGACAACATTGTACCATACTGACACTTGTCGGCAACGGTCACTGAAAAAATGTCAGAAGTACTAAGTTCCAGACTGCAAAAAGTGAAGACCGGCTACATGAAAGGCTATTGCCTAAAACGTGTTAGGGAGTGTCAAACCCTAAATATAGCAGTTTCTCACACACCATAAGAGAAAACTCTCGGAGCTATCTCTCCAACGGATAGCTTTTTAAGAGTGACCTTGGTGTATGCCTATAAATACTTGTGACCTTCTACATTGAAAGGTCCGAAAATTTAAAGCAACTCAAGAGCTCAAACTTATTATTGCAAGTTGAAGCACTTTCGGCCGAGAATTTCCCAAGTGCTTTAAATCGAAGAGAGCTCATTCCACTAAGCCTAGCTTGATAAGATATATCGAAAGCTTAGTCGAGATATCCTAGCCTTTGCATTGTTCTTTATTGTAAAGGATATCTCATCCTAGTTGGAAACCAACCAAGAAACCCCAAACCCTTTGTAAGGTAGTTTGAGTGTGATTGTTGGTGAGATTGGAGTTGTAAAGAGTGAGTAAACTACATTGAGGTAGTCAAGAAAACTCTAGAGAGAAGTGAGTAATCTATCTTGGATGAGCAGAAAAGCTTGTGTGAGTTTTGAGTTAGTAAACTACAGAGGTAGTCAGAAAGCTCAAAATTAGAAAGGTTAGTAAACTACAGAGGTAGTCAGAAAGCTCAAAATTAGAAAGGTTAGTAAACTACAGAGGTAGTTAGAAAGCCTTAGGAAGTGATTAGTGAATTTCTCTGAAAAGATCAGGGAGAGTGGACGTAGGAGCTTGAGTCTCTGAACCACTATAATTTGCTGTGTTATTTGCATTCTGTTTTGCTTGATTTATCTGTTGCATTACTTTGTCTTGAAAGCATATTTTCACTGATATTTTAGTTGGAATCAATCCACTGAAAGTTGTATATAAATTGAATCACAGCCTAATCACTATTCCATTAAAGGAAGGTTTTTGACAAAAAGCTTAAAACAGTATAAACCAAGGACAACCATTCCGCATTGTCCGAGTAGCTAAAAACAGATAGTTACCAAACTAAACTTACTCTTTACGAGGGTTCGATAAGTTAGTTATCGATCCAAACAACTCGGGATCTCTAAAAACTTCGGGACTTCGGTTGGGATTATCTGAGGTATCTGAAAAGCTTCGGGATCACCGTCTCGAGATAGACTTTGACTCGAGCGATTTGTGCTTCTCGGGACCAAATCATCGGGACAACTGACCCCTAAGTGACCTCGATGAAAAAAGTTTTAAAACACTAAACACGTGTATTCCCCCATACACGTGTAAGACTCGTTTGCACCGGGACCAACAAGTGGTATCAGAGCAGTGGTTCAACTTGACCACCTGCTTTGTTGACCTAAGTTTTATTTGCTAATATACTTGTGGTCTATCTGAACTGATCTTATTTGCTGAATTCTTAAAAAGACTAAGATAAAATGTCTTCTAAGAAACTTCCCATGTTCTCGATGGAGAACTATGATTTATGGAGATTGAGAATGCGAGCACACATGTATTCTAAACATGAAACGAATGTGGAGAGTGGTCTCTGAAGGGCCATTCCAATTTCTTTGTGGTGAATCCCGGAGGAATTGAAAATGAGAGAAAGCGATCTAGAAGCGAAATTTCCTAAGTCGATGACCAAGTGACTCTGAGGAGAGGAAGTTAGTCAATCTAGACTATATTGCTAAAGACACACTATACTCTGACAATTGATGATGGTGTGATGGGAATGATCTCTCAACTGTAATCTTGCAAAAAAATTTGGGATACACTAGGCTTTAATGTGCCAAGGCAATGATCATATCAAGGAAAACAAACTTTCGGTTGCAATTGGAAAGTTTGATAGTTTTGAAATGGATGAAGGTGAATCTATAGACAAATTGGAAGTCAGTTCACTAGCATTATGAATGATCTAAATGCACTTGGTAAAAAATATCCACAGAGAGAAGTTGCATTGAAAATTCTTAGAGGTCTTTCTAAGAAATGGGATATATATGCAGTGGTGATTGAAAACACCAAAAACATTAATTGATGCCATATCAACAAGTCTTCTCTCGAAATTTGAAGGCCTATGAGTTCGTAATTGATAAGAAATCTAAAAAAAGGTGACAACAAAGATGATTCATCATCTAGTAAGAATGTGGCTTTTAAGGCCAAGGATAAAACACAATAAAAACTAGAGTCGAGAACTCCTTTTAAAAATCGGGACGAGCTTGAGGATAAGCTAAAGACCGATGGCAAGGAGGTTTGAAAGACTTAATAATCGATATGGAAAATACAAAAACTATTACAGGAATCACAGTGCGGAAAGAAACACGAGGACGGATCAAGCTGAGAAGAAGAAGGACTGGAAAGTGAGGGATCTTCATCGAAAGGAAGGACTCCAAGTCCAAAGAAGAAAGTGATCGGGATGATGATGCCAGCGGATGCTATAATTGCGAAAAGAAAGGTCACTTCGATTATGATTGTCCGATCTGAAAAGCTAATGAGAGAAGAAAGACAAACTAAAAAAAGACAAAGAAGTTCTCCAACGGAAAAGCCATGGTTGCGAAAGAAGAACATTACGAGGAGGGATCTTGCTCTTGGATGAAATATTCTCGAACGATGAAAGTGATGACATCTGTCCGATGGCCATTGAGGAGGTAAACTCTTCTTTCTCTTATTGTTGCTCCTACACTAGCACAAGAGTTGTCAAGTTCAACTGTAAACAATCATTTTGACTGATGGATTCTTTTGAGAGTCTAATGAAGGACTATCTTTATTTTACAAGAACGCTAAATGAAACTCAAAAAGGCGAGAATAAAGGAATCGAAATTTGAAAATCTTAAGTGGAAAGACTCTAGCAAAACTGAAATCACTTCTCCAATTAATGGGAGCTCTTGATGAACTGGATGTTACGAAAGTACAACTCTCGAGAAAAGAAAGTTGATAGTGACCCTAACTCAAAAACTAGAAATCCTTGATGAGATTCAAATGATCGAACTAAGTTCAATGACCTCTCTGAGAAGCGTGAAACTCTACATAAAATGTGAGGATAGTGCGTAGAAAAGCTAACTCTATTGAATCATCTAAAGTAATAGATGAAATTCAGAGTTACGGAGAGATCTGTCACTATAAAATCTAGATTGGGATACATTCCAGGGGGAACCTCACAAGGTCATCTGAAAGCTACATCAAGTAGCAATAAGACAATCTTTGTAAAACCAGTGGCACCCACACTTCAAAATGAATAAATGCCCAAGGTTGTAGACAAGGGAAAAGGACCCATGGTTTCATAAAAACCCAATGATCGGAGTAGGAAAGCCCAAACCTCGGTGAAGGCTAGAAAACTGAGCACTTTCGTTGGAAAAATTCGAGCAAGTGCTTCAAAGCCTCGGTAAGAATGCAAACTGAAAGGATCTACAATTTGAACCATCGGAGGAATCTTCGGAAGAGAAACACTCGGCATAAACATTCTCAACTGAAGAGACCAAGTCCTCAGTATACTGAAAGACCCAAATTTCAAGACAACAACTGAACCCCACTTGCCTAAGGGTAAAGGTTACCCGAACCCCAAGTCAACAAAAGATTCGGACCGGTTGCACAAAAGCCAAAGCAAATGAACAAAAGGCTGAAAGAAAAAATTCAAAAGCCCATGTTCATGCTAAAAATTAGCACTCATACTACGAAACTACTAAGGCACCCGAAGTACTAAATGTGTATGTAGATGTTTATGGAAGACAGATCGACCACTCTAAAGTGATTAGAGTTGTCGAGCAGATTTGGATTCGAAAGGTCTGACTAACCTTGTAGGACCCTACACACAAATTGGGTACCTAAAAATTGATCTATTTTTTTCGGGGAGGAAAACAAAGGCCTTTGGTGATTGGAGATCACATAGCATTGATGAGTAGAGATGAAAAAAAGCCTCGATGTATGGTATCTTGGCGGTGGATGCTCAAGATATATGACATGATTCAAGAAGATACTCGATGACTATGTTGAACAAAGAGGCCCTCGAGATCACTTTTGGAGATAACTCAAGGGACGGTGAAGGATATGGAACTTTGGAAATAGACTCGGTTTCATATCCATGGTGTTTCATATGTATCTGGATTGAAGCATAACTTGCTTTCAATAAGCCAATTCTGTGATAAAGGTTTTAATGTTGAGTTCTCTAAGAACTTATGTTATGTGAAAGATAATACATCACATAAAATATTCTTGTTTGGTACTAGAAAAGGAAATGTGTATCTTGGCGATTGGAGTTCAACTCCTAAAGATACATGTTTGGTTCTTAAAAGTTCCACAGATACCCGTTGGTTATGGCATAAAAGAATGAATCACTTGAATTTCAAAACCACGAATAAGCTTGCAAGATTAGCTCTTGTGAGAGGGGGTTGCCTAATGAAGTGTTCATGAGAACATATTTGTGATGCGTGCGAAAAAGGAAAACAAATTAGAGCATCATTTAAAAAGCAAAATAGATGTTTCTCTTGAAAGAATACTTGATTGTTGCATATGGATCTTTTGGTCCTATAACACCGCATGAGCACCAATGGCGGAAAATACACACTAGTAGTAGTTGATGACTACTCAAGATATACTTAGGTCATATTCTTACTCGATGAAAAAAGAGACTCGAGATAAAGGCTGCGAAATTCTTGAAAAGTCACGATATTGAAAAAATCAAGTGTGGTCAAAATCGGATCGACAAAGGGAACTAAATTTATAAATCATATCATATCTAATTATTGTGCAGCAAATGGAATTTCTCATGAAACATCAGCTGCAAGGACCCCTCAACAAAATGGTGTTGCTGAAAGAAGGAACATGACTCTTAAAAAAAAGGCTGCAAGGACAATGATAGTTTGAAGGTGATATTCCTAAAAGATTTTGAAATTTGAAGAAGTCAACCTTTGCATGCTATTCTCATAAAATAGATCCATCTTGACCAAGAGTCAAGGCAAAACACCCTATGAGCTTTGGAATGAAAGGAAGCCTCTTGTTTCTTTCTTTCGTGTGTTTGGTTGCAAGTGTTTCATACACAATAATGGTAAAGATCAGTTGAAAACATTTGATAGCAAAGCTGATGAATGAATATTCTTAGGGTATTACGAAATCGGTAAAAGCTTTCGAGTTTACAAGCTGTTGGACTCTTATTGTGGAGAAACACCTCATGTTGTTTTTGATGAATCTACTTGTGTTCGGAAGAAACGGGAACATGATCTTGAAGAAACCCGACCAAGAGGATCACCAGTTAAGCTGAAAAAGAATGACAAATCATCCATTTGAACACGAAAAAAGAAGTCGGTCACATTCTATGATTGGAGTGACTCGGACTCGGATAAAAAAGTTGGGATGGAACTCGGGATGGTGAGACTCGGGAAAGCCAACACACCAAAGGTGACCAATCTGAGCAGACACCGGTTCGGACTCGGTATGTAATGCCAATGAAGATGTGGTCACGGTGAGGCAAATTCTGAATCTATCAGCAAAGGGGAACAAATGTCTCGACAATGTTACGAATAAATTTCCTCGAGGAAGATGATTCCCTTTCTCCTTTTACATTTGTTCCTGAGTTTCTTGAATTAAGCTGAACCTAACATTTTAAATGTTGAGGATCTTTGTTGAAGGGAACATCTAGAAGAAGATGGTTAGATAGTCATCCTACAAAGTCAGTTGTGGGTGATCTAACTGAAGGTGTCAAAACAAGAAGGTTCCATGGTGAGAGTGCACTATTATATGCTTTGCTTCCTATCGGAGAAAAGAACTCTTGAGATTGGTGAAGCTCTACAAGATTCTCATTGGATTCTTTGCTATGCAAGATGAGATGAATCAATTCTCAAGAAATGAAGTCACGGGAGCTAGTGGATAGACACTGAAAGGCACAATGTCATTGGAACCAAGTGGGTATTTAAGAATAAAAGAGATGAAAGCAACAACATTGTAAGAAATAAAGCAAGGCTAGTTGCACAAGGTTATTCCCAAGAAGAAGGCTTGGATTATGATGAAACCTTTGCACCGGTTGCAAGACTAAAGCCATCAGTTGTTTCTTGCATATCTTTGCCCACATGAAGTTCACGGTCTATCAAATGGATGTGAAAAGTGCATTTCTGAGCGGTGTGTGCTTAAAGAAGAGGTTTATGTAGAACAACCTCACGGTTTCAAAGCAGAATGACCAAGTTCTGAGGCTCGAAAAAGCCTTGTATGGTCTTAAGCAAGCACCGAGCATGGTATGATACTCTTTCTCGTTTCTTCTTGACCATGGTTTTTCAAAAGGAATTGTTGATAGAACTCTGTTCGGGGATAGAAGATGGGGAAGATATCTTCTTGGTTCGGATATATGTTGATGACATCATTTTTTGATCTCAAACCATCAGTAGTGTGTGAAAAGTTTTCAACAGCGATGAAAGGCAAGTTTGAGATGTCAATGATGGGAGAGATGAATTTCTTTCTAGGTCTTCAAGTGAAACAATCAAAGGAAGGAATCTTCATCAACCAGGCAAAAGTACACCCGGGATCGATTGCCAAAGTATGGTGTCTGAGATTGCAATGCGATTAGAATTCCTATGAATACTAACTACAAGATGGATCCCGATTACGAAGGCAAATCGATTGAGTCATCTTGATTATAGAGGAATCATTGGATCATTGGATCTCTATCTCACGACAAGTAGGCGAATATAACATTTCTTTTTGGGATATGTCTTGAATACCAAGCTAATCCTAAAAAATAGTCACATGGAAGTGCCAAAAAGATCTTTGAAGTATCTTAAGGGCCTGATGAATAGAGGATTATGGTATCGGTGATGATAACCTTGAATTAACTAGTTACTCGGATCTTGACTATGGGAGGTTTCTTGAGGATTGATAAGAAGTCCCTCTGAGGAACTTGTCAATTTCTGGGAAGTAAGCTAATATCTTGGTTTTTTCGCTAAGCAGGACCTCGATAACAACCAATCTTATTGAAGTTTGAATACATGGGCTGCGGGGAAGGTTGTTGTGCTCCAGATTCTTTGGCTCGGACAACAATTAAGGGATTATAAAGTTGTAGCCAATGAAGTACCAATATTTTGTGACAATAATAGTGCCATTGCTATTTCACAAAATCCGTATTATTACACCAGATGCAAGCATGTGGATATCGGACATCACTTTATCGAGAGATCATGTTGAGAAAAAGGACATCGGGATGGAGAAAATTCATCTTGATAAGCGAGGCGATATCTTGACTAAACCATTGCATTTGAATCAAGATTTCGGGAACTATCGGTTGAATTAGGGGTGGGGGCCAGGGGGTTAGGGGAAAAATTGAAAAATTGAAGATTTTCAAATGCATGAAGTTTTCTCGAATTCTCTTGAAAACTTCGGGATAAAATTGGAAATCTTGAAATGGAGTCTCGAAAAACTCAGATTCTTGAAGGTCGATTTTCGATGGCATCTTGAACCCATTCGATACTTTCTCGATTATAATCTTGACATTTTATCAAAGGTCAATACTCGATTAAAGACCGATAAGATGGAAATTAGTCTGAAGAAGTAATGACTCATGCGACTCATTTATTGCTTAAGTGAAACTCAGTAATCATTCGCAATAAATACAAAACACCTGAGGAATGAATTTGGGCGGGATCTTTGAAATTCCTAAAAGGTCAACAATCATTAAATGCTCTGTTACATTTAATCACCAATGAAGTTAAAATGATGGCTTACTTTTCTGGGATCGACCTTTCGCATACCCGATTAATCGTGGATTAATCTTAACCGTTGCTTTTCACCAAACCGGTACAACTTCCCACGATCTCGAACTATTTAATCCTTTGAAAGTCATTCAAGCCAAATTTTATTGAAACCCTTCGTTCCTTTGCAAATAAATCCCTTTTACCCAGAAAAACTTCTTCGCTCAAAACCCTAAAGTTTCAAAATCTCAAATGGCTCCTACCATGTTCGAAAAATTAGCCGAGACAAATAAGCCATGGTATGAGTACGTGGTTTCTTTGGAGAGTACCAACAATGCCAAGCACGAAGAAGAGGCGCTCCATTTAATCCGATTAAGAATGATTACAAACCTCGTCGCAAATCGACCCGAGCAGAGTATACTCCCAGGTAATAGAGTTTGTCGCTAATTTGGAAATAAATGAGGATGATTGTATAGAATCGAGATTTCTTTTCTCATCTTGAACAATCGATGAAGTATGTGGATTTTGTTCGAGAGCTCTACATTGTCCCTAAGAACTTAAATGACGTATTTGAGTTGTGCGATAGGGGAGATGACCCCTCATTGTATATGTTGGGACGGGAGCAAGAGTATCTTGATGGGATTGTTGAGAATCCTGTTAAGTTTGAAGCCACTCTGCATAAACGGCATCTCTGGCAAAGTCTGAGTGTTGATGGATATTGTTGGAAAGTGCATCATGAGTCGATCTGGAAGCTTGAGCGGATCGGCCTCCCAAACTCAGACTAATGGCGGCGATTGAGGACTCACCCACCAAGGAGTTCAAGCTGGTTGAAATATTTAATCAAGGTGGTGAGTGAGCAAGCCAAGGTCATAAAAATGGAGGAGGATGGGGCAATATCTACCAAAGGCAGAATCCTCCACGCCACCAAAATAGCCTTTATTTTGGAGATGTGCCGAGAGGAGGAGGATATCTTCATCAAATCTACTCCATTCTCTAAGTCCAAAATAATGTTCAAACCCATTCTTTGCAAATAGGACAATCAAGGGAAAAGAAAGAAAAAAGTAGAATCACCAATTCGGTACAGCTTCTTTGAAGAAAGCCAACAAACCGGGGAAGGTTTTGTTGGATGCGAAAGGAAAGGTGAGAAATGAAGAAATGAAAAACCCATGCTCCAATGCGCAAAAGAATGGTGGTTCTCACTGATGATGATGAGGAAAGTGAGACTGAGGAGATTCAGCCTGAGAGCCAAACTTCTCAGAAATCGCCCTTACTTGTATTGGAAATCGGGCTATCTCAAAAAACATGGATCAAAGCTGAGGGAGCAAGTCTTTTCTGAGGTTCTTGAGACATCACTCAGTTCTGATAAGTTTTCTCAGGAAATATTACAAGGACCTTAGACCTCAGAAAAAGTACAGATTCCTTCTGAGGAAGTGTCGGCTCAGACCGCAGAAGATGCTCAGATTCCTGCTGAGGAAGTGCCCACTCAGTTCTCATAGCAAACTAAAATTCCCACTAAGGAGGAGCCAGCTCAGACCTCAGAACCAAGTCAGATTCAAAGCTGAGGCTGCTGCCCCAAACCTCGAGTTCTTTGAGCCTCGGGGAGCCGATGAATTTTGATGAGCTCCTGAATGAGCTCTTAGTCGACCTTTCAGCAGAGTTTCAAGCCCAGACACCCCGATGCTCCAGAAAGGTGGGATCTGAAAGAGACCGAATGGCGAAGCAAGGGGAACAGTTCATTCTTGACCCGCTACCCTGAGTGAGCTCATTCCACGACCTCAAGACATCTTCTTGATTGAGGTCAGCGGTCACACATCCTCAACCAGACTCTTCATCAGATGCTAAACATTGCTTCATTCAGAGCGAAGGCTGGTGGAGCAGGGAGACAACTTTTCTCCTTTGAATTCTCGGGGTTTCGGAAAAACCAAAGCTCGGGATGAAAATTTACGATTTTGATGAAATTTGGTGAAGAAGAAGGTTCTTTGAGAGGAAAATACTTGAAGTTGGTGCCCGAGCTCCATTGACAAATCTCGGGGATGGGGACCAACAAGGGGATGATGAGAGTCGATCTCGGAAGGAGAAAGACTCAACCCGATCTTTGATCAGGCTTCTTTGTCGAACATCCTCGGTGAAGTTAGCCTTGAGTAACTTTTAGCACTATTGATAATTATGTCGGGTTTCTTGAAGTTCCTACCTTTAAATCTATAATATACGATATCTGGTGAAGGCTGGAGTGGACACCCAAGCTCCTGCGGTGAATCCCCAAGGACTGAGTCTGAAGCCCCAGTTCAGACTGAAGCTCAGGTTCAGACTGAGACTCATAATTTGATTCTTCTTCAGCCAACTCAGGAGTCCTGGCCGATCGGAGATATACTCTGAGATTGATCTCACCCCACATGGTGGCGGAACCTGAAAGCAAAAGTTGTTGAGCCGATCTTTGAACAAAGTTGCTCAGATCGAGAAGGCATTGGCCAACAAAGCTCGGAAGATTGATAATTTGAGTTCTTCTTGAAGAACACTGGTCTTTGAGAACTTCAGATTCTCTGACAGAAAATATGACCTCCATGGAAAGAAAGGGGTTTTATTGGAACATACTCTGAAGGGGCAAGGAAGGTAGAACATTGCGAAGATGGAGGGGTCAAGGTTGAGCTTAATCAGAGGGTTTGAAGCAAAATGCATCGAGGAAAGGATTAGTCTGACACAAATTCTAAAGCAAAGTTGGTTGAGAGGAATGAGATCTTTGGTGAAGAACGCTTGTTTAGGAAATGAAACAATGCTCATGGCGGAATAGACGAATATGTTCAAGGAAGCTCTCTCACAAAAATGGCCAATTTGCTCATCTATGAAGAAAAATCTACGTGGCGAAGAACCATCCGAATGAGGCTTTCGCCGACTATCTCAAAAAGGATGGATAAATCTCGAGGAGGAGCAATCGGATGGCTCTGTGAATGGGGAGGTATCTGGTCCACTCGTTAGGTCTATGAAAAGAATCTGAATATCATATGGACCTGAAAAAGATATTACGCTCTCTCGGGCTTCACGCGGAGTATTGGTTCGAAGGAAAGGCTTCGAGAAGACACTTATGTGATCTCGGGGGTTTTTGTTGAATTGGAACATACTCACGGAAAGATTCGATTAAAAAAGGAAAATAAGATGTCATTGCATATAAAATGAAGGATTCCAATTTTTTGCTTTAAAGCACCAAACGATGTGTGTTTTCTTATAATCGAATATAAAACGGTAATAACATAAAAGCGATAAAAACACACAATTTTATAGTGGTTAGGACAACAAATCCTACATCCGCTCTTCCCCTTCATAGAACGCTTAACGGGACTTGTTTCTTGAACACCAGAGATGTTCTGGGAATTTACGCTCAAGCGGGACTTATCAAACTCGGGATTCTTAGATGTTCTGGGGATTTCTCCAAAGCAAGGACTTATCACCCTCCACGGGATTGCTATAGATGTTCTGAGGTCTCCCACCTACAAACTTAACCTATCAAAAGCGGTTTTGGTAAGTTGTTTGGTTTTCAACTAAATTAGATTTTCCCTTACATTTGTTTAGCCTTTCAATCTTGAGATGGGGAAAATCTCTCTAAGCAAGATATGGCATTTTTTGATGGAAAGAACACTCTTGGGTAAATTTGGATATGTAATCTCGTGTTCTTGAATGGAGTTGATTTGCAATTTCACTTTTCAAATCCTCAAATTTATCTTCGAGAGTCGCAATGTATTTATAGTGTGGATTTGAATATTGCAGATTTAGTTGGAATTAATCCCATTCAACAATCATTTTCTTTGTCTATTTTTCTTTTCCTTTGTTGTTTGCGATCTTATGTCAAGATTGAAGTCGAGCCAAAGAAGAAGGTCTTCAATAAACTGATCTGAAAACACTCAGATTGAACAAGCGAAGAAAAGCTAACATACATTTTACGGTGTACGAAGCGCATGATCGATAGAAAGAAGGTAGAAGAAGAAGTTCTTGAGGTGAAAATCTTGCCTGGTGATCTGAATCGATCTGTGTTCAAAAAGTTCGATCTGCCTGGTGAGAGGAGATCTGGAACACTAAAGCATTCGAAAATGGCATCGTACCTTTATCGCCGCGTTGACAAAAAATGGATGCGATCCATCTCATCGATGCGTGGGAAAAATCAAAACCATACGGTTTCTACTATGATGTGTTTTCGAGAGAATGGAGACAAGTTCCCGCCCGGATCAAAAGAATGGGGCTTTCATCGACTATCTCGACCTTCTATCTAAATATCTTCCAGGATGGATAAATCTTTGCGGATGAAGGAAAGTCAAATAATTTTTGAACCCTTTTTTGTTCATATGTGTATCCATCATCGGATTTTTGAATGGCTCTTGTGTGAATGAGAAAGCCATTTCTTAGGAAATATCTCGATCCGCCCACTCGACTTAGGTCTAAAACGAGGGAACAATCCGGATATCATCAAATAGAGTTCTTATTTAAAAAAGAAGATATTGCACGGAATGTTCAACCTCCTGAAGTCCTATTTTTTGATGAGGTAGAAAAGCGAAAGCGGAAGGGAAATCTCTCTGAAGGATAAAAATTTTGAAGCGAAGAAGAACTCTTGAAGATGAAGACTCGAGAAGATTCTTGTAATCATTTATCTTTTTTTGTCTTTTTTATAGATTTTGTTGAGATAAGATTCATTGTAACTTATAATCTCACCTATCATCGATGAAAACTTATCATTTATGCTCAAAATTTCATAATATCTCATTATCTTATTTACATGTCTTTTAAATTTTTTATATGCATGATTGTCTTTAACTTTGATTAATTGATTGAGAAATTAAGTATTTTATTGATGAATCCTTTGAGAGATTCATTCTTGAAGAAAATTGTTGTGAGAATCTACGTATGGAAATTGTTGGGAGATTAATTGTTAAAGAGACTCATTATTTATGGGGAAAGTGTTGAAAATAAAACCAATCTTGTAATAGAATAAAGGTGAAACACGAGTTTAGGTTAAGTATGTTTTGTAACAAGATAGGTTTTTATCTACCTGCATCATCAAAAAGGGAAAATTATTGGGAGATGAATTTAATAAAGATATGATTTTGATTAGATCCCAAAAACCCATTAGTATGACATGTTGGAATAATCTTGATAGTTGAGTCGGGATTGAGTTTTAGAGTATTCCTTTGGGATGTTATCTGCAAAATGTATAGTCGTGATTCATATAGATCGAGGTTAGGATCTGAAGATTACGAAGAACTTCGAATAAAACTTTATAATATCTCAGAAATGTCTTTTAGTTTCGATATGCGAATGATTGAAGATTCATTTGAAATCTTAGTATGACCGAGAATCTTCTTGATGTTAGTCGAGAATCTGAAGATTCGATATAAAGCATAATTAATCAAAACTAAATAAGCCCAGAAGATTAAAATCTTATTTATGAAATGCTAATTGTCTTTAAGACTTCGGTATAGGCGAGATCTTGAAGGGCTTCGATATGGAAATTGTTGGAGATCTTTGTTACTCGTATTTAGACTTTGAAAATAAAACTAATGAAGACTCGATTATATCGGTCGATTACATCTGTAAAGACTTCGAGAAGGCGAAGACTTGATTAGATGAAGACCACGTAGCCTCGGAAGACTCTTTGAGACTCGAAGACCCTTTTAGGCGGATGTTATACGCGAAGATCAAAAGAATCTTTTTAGAAGGCCGCGATGAAACTCTTGAAGAGTCGATTAATGTCTTGAATGCTTTCGATTATAAACACAATGTTAGAATCATTTTGAACATATCTATCTGAAGGATCTGCAATCTTGAGAAGATCGCGATTCCTTAGAAAAATAGATATTTGCCAAGACATTCAAATCTGGACAAAAGGAACTAAGACAAAGTGTTGTTAAGGTTATATCACTCGAGATTGTAACGAAAAAGAGCGGATTGAGTTGTCTACCTTTAGCTGGAGACAAAAGTCAAAAGAGGAAAACAACAACTGTACCATCTTGACATTAACAGACAACGACAGTCATTTGAAAAATGTCGGAAGTACTAAGTTCGATTTTGCAAAAAAAGTGAAGGCCGGCTACATGAAAGGTTATTGCCTAAAACGTGTTAGAAGTGTCAAACCTAAATATAGCCATTTCTCACACACCATAAGAGGAAACTCTCGGAGCTATCTCTCCAACGGATAGTTTTTAAAGTGACCTTGGTGTATGCCTATAAATACTTGTGACCTTCTACATTGAAAGGTTATGGGAGATTGTAAGCAACTTCGAGAGTTCAAACTTATTATTCTGAGTTTAAGCACTCAAAATCGAAAAACCGAATTTCCCAAGTGCTTTAAATTGAAAGAGAGCTCGTTCCACTAAGCCTAAAGCTTGATAAGATATATCCAAAGCTTAGTCGAGATATCCTAGCCTTTGCATTGTTCTTTATTGTAAAAGGATATCTCATCTGGTTGGAAACCAACCAAAAACCCCAAACCCTTTGTAAAGGTAGTTTGAGTGTGATTGTTGGTGAGATTGGAGTTATAAAAAGTGAGTAAACTACATTGAGGTAGTCGGAAAGCTCTAGAGGAGAAGTGAGTAATCTATCTTGGATGAGCGATTAAGTAAACTTGTGTGAGTTTTGAGTTAGTAAACTACTGAGGTAGTAGTCGAAGCTCAAAATTAGAAAAGTTAGTAAACTAGAGGTAGTCGAAAGCCTTAGGAAGTGATTAGTGAATTTCTCTGAAAAGATCGGGGAGAGTGGGCGTAGGAGCTTGAGTCTACGAACCACTATAATTTGTTGTGTTATTTGCTTTTTTGTTTATACATTTGCATTACTTTGTCTTGAAAGCATATTTTCAGCGATATTTAGGTTGGAATCAATCATTTGAAAGTTGCATATAAATTGAATCACGACCTAATCATTATTCCATTAAAGGAAGGTTTTGACAAAAAGCTTAAAGCAGTATAAACTAAGGCCCAACCATTCCGCTGCTCTGAGTAAATTCGAAACGGATAGTTACCAAAAGCGAACTTACTCTTACGAGGGTTCGATAAGTTGGATTCTCGATCAAAGGGATCTCTGGGGGACTTCGATTGGGATTATCGAGGTATCTGAAAGCGACCGCAGGATCCTTATCTCGGATAGACTTTGACTCGAGGCGATTTGTGCTTCTCGGGACCAAATCATCGGGACAACTGACCCAGTGACCTCGATGAAAAAGTTTTAAAAAAAAATGAACCGTGTATTCCCCCATACGTGTAAGACTACGTTTTCTGGACCAGCCCAGAATCCTCAAACATTCTTTACCCAAGCCTTGAGTTAGGTTAAGTTTGAAGAGTGAGAACTTGATAAACATCTCGGCCATCTTGAAAAGGATATAAGTCCTGCGGAGTTCGTTTGTAAGAGTGAGAACTCGATAAATATCTCGGCCATCCTTTTTGAAGGATATAAGTCCCTTGAGTTAAGTTTGTAGAGTGGGAACTCTTGTAAACATCTCGGCCGTCCTTTTTGAAGGATATAAGTCCCTTGAGTTAAGTTTGTAGAATGGGAACTCGGTAAACATCTCGGCCATCCAGTGAGGGAAATATAAGTCCGCCTGGTTAAAAATAGGTTAAGGTTCCCCATGTTAAAGGAAGAGTGAGCGTGGGGCGGGTTTAAATGCGAACCCTTATAAAAAAAGTCTTTGTGCATTTACTTGCTTTTCTTCTTTGCTTTACACTGGAGTCGCTAAGCCCAGTTTAAAATAGCATACATATTAAGTTAAGCTCGATCGCACAACAATGACACCTTAGTCAATGGTTGGAAAGCTGACTTAAGAATCTGAATTGATAAAGCTGGTTTTTCACTGCGGGTAAAAACAAGCTTCCGCGCTGTCGATTAAAAATGACACATATCAATGATCTCGCCTCGAGGCACTCGATAGATTGAACATCGATCTAAGCGATACCTTATTCGATCCGGGTGTCTGCCGCAAATCACACGATCCGCCACGAAAAGTTTTGGAAGTCTATTCACCCCCTCCCTCTAGACTTCCACCCTCACTTTCCCGTTCGGGACCTACATTTGAGTTCTTCATTTTCCTCGACCTTGCACAATGTAGTTCTTTCTCCTCGACTTCAAAGTGGTTATCATAAAATGATCATATACGTCCCGTCCACCCCACCTTGTTCTTGTTGTCCATCCTCAATAATTTGCTCATCTTGGTGACATGCTATACAATACATTATAATTAGCTATAGAAATAACTAATACTTTATAGTACAACAAGCCCGTCTCTTGTTTAGAAACATAACTAATACCTTTAACCCTCCATTTTTTGAAGTTCCTTCTCCCCATATGAGACTTTACTTTCTTAGACTTCCCTCCATTAGACTTCATTTTATTCCTTTGTTGACCTTGTTGATTCATCTAAAATGTATGATAATAGATAAGTAATTTAACACAAAATAATATCTGAGATAGTGTGAAATGAACATACCTTACAACCCTTTTTTATTATGTCGGGGTTGGTGGCATATCTTTGCATCTCATTTGACATTTGCCTTCTCTTTAACACATTTCCATTAAGAGGCCTTTCTCTGGCTCTCTTCCTACTCTTTTGATTTTGCTCATCATACTCTCTTAACTTACTTTTTCTTTGGTCTCACAGCACTGCCAATGTTTGGGGAAGCGGAGGTGTGATGTCGTAGAATCATCGAAACATATCAAAATTGCATTTAAATAAATGAGTTAAAGTTAAAGTGATCATATTAACTAAATAAAAGCATACATGTAGGTTTCCATTCCTCTCTACCATTGAAGGTAGTATAGAGTGGTCATATCTGAGTGTGGTATGTAGAAGGCTTATAGCATGCATCTGTGATCTCCTCTTGGGTTCCTTTCACAATATACAACTTTGATTGCATGAATCATGGAATGCTGTCAAATCCATTTTCTACACCTGTTAGGCCCGACAAGATCTACACTATCTTGAGCCCCCATCAATCACCCTCTCGCAGTAATTTGTCTTATCGGCCTTCATTGGATTACAACTCCCAAGTTTCTTCACCCTCCGTTGATGTTGATCTGAATTCTAGGACAAAAGCGAGCGGCTTCCATCTCTTACCCCTAATTGCCCTATCTCTATGTTACGCAATTTGGTCTACACTAGTCATTATCCTCCAACATGCTAATGATAGGTAACTCTCTTTCTTCTTTAGGATGGTAGAATTAAATGACTCAAAATGTTATTCATTACCATATCACACTTTTGCATTACGGTTTAAAGGAGATCTACTCGATGTTTTGGAGGTTTATCATTTAAACCACTCAACAAACATTGGACTTAGCTCTCTAATTGCATTCATTCTTACATTGAATACATTTTGGTAGTGACCTTTGATCACGACATCTGAAAGACCTTTTGGGCTTGATCCTAAAACCAACATTCTTATGCCTTGTATTTGTTGAAATCGACACCTTGCCATTATTGGACACCCCACCCATCATCCTCCTGCTCGACACCTTGCCACTATTCAAATCTAGCTCACTCTCCATTCATCTTCTTCTCCACTCCCCTCAAGATCCGACCTCTCACCCCTCGTTTTGAGCTACTACTCGTCTTGTGGGACTTCATACCTTGCCTTATTTATCTCCTCGCCACTCTACGCCATCACTACCCCTCACTTTCTTCATAGTCACAATCTTCACTATCTGCCCTCGGTAACACTCTACCTATGCCGTTATCCCCATCTTACCCCCCCCTCTTTCATCATCAACTCTCTCCTAAATCTCTTGTCTCTCCCCACTATACCCATAAATCTCCTTGCCTCACACTCTGCGCCTCGAACACCTTTCCCAACTCTCGCCTCGAGAACTGCCTCCCCTCGACTCCTTTATTCCCACCCGACGCATTCTTACCATTTCCTACCCCTCATTCTCCCTCTCGGTAAAGATGTACCTCCTCCCATGATACTAATCTGAATTAAACACTCGAATACAATATCATCATTAATAAGCTCAAACTACCCGGTTCTTCACATGAATACAATGTTTTAACCCCCCAAACCCACATTTTCTACAAAAAGTCTTTAAGTACTCTAGAGTAAAAATCGACTATTGGCGTGGTCAAACTTGTATTTACTACCCCCACATTGGGATTATCTTTGAAAGTATGCTTTTACTTTGTATAACGGTGAATTTAGGCTTATTCTTTGAAATAAATTATTTATCCTTTGTTGCTTTAAATATCATTGAATGTTACATATATTTCTTTGCATAAGCTGTTTTAATAATTAGAACGTGTTACATTTTAGTTAATTTAGTGATGTCGGATCACGAAAGATTAAATTAATAGTCCCATAACTAAAAAAAGTCGAAATTCACAACACTAGATGGAAATGAACAATCCATCATGAAAGGTTAAAGTGTAATGCTCAGTTGGCGTGTCTTGACCAAGAGATTACACTAGTGCATTATGATGCTTTGCTTGAAGAGAACCCGTCAAAGGATAAATTCTTGATCTTGAATATAGAAGAATTAGATCTCATTGGTTAATTATTTCTTAATCTCCATCCGCTTAAATAGGATGGTGTGAAATTAATAACCATTCCTTTTGACTTACGATGGGTAGAGAATCAATGTGATTCAATACCTTGTATCTTGGGCGATGTTATTGAGTTACATGACAATTCTTAAGATTTATCTGAGAATCGATTGTCTTGAAGTCGTCTTGTTTGATTAGTCCCTTGGGAGAGCTCGGAAGTTTTATCATACCAAATCTTGCAAGTGGAATTAGTTTTCCGGTATGGATAATAATGTTGAGTGGTTCTCTGAACCAAGGAAAAAAGATATTAATTAAAGTGAAGAAATTTTTAGGTGTTTGAAATTAATTAATGGGCGGATAATCTTAAGCGGAAAATAATAGCAGGAGCCATGGATAGTCTGATATTAATTATGTAGTGGGATTAATTAATATTTATGGGCTTGAATAATATTGTGGCTCAATATTAGAAATTCAAGGTCCATTAGAAAGGTCCGATCTTAATTCTCACAAAAGGCCCCGAGTAGCCCAAATATAAAGTCGATAAGCGAAAAAAGGTGTTTAAAATTAAATAAAATATTGTTGCCTATTTTTCCTAAATTTTTGAAAATAAATAAATAAAGAAGGAGAAATATTTTCTTTGAATTTTGTTATGGAATGAGGATAAGTATTCTTGGAATACAAGTTTATCTCATTAAATTGAGAAATCTCCTACTTGGCTATTTATTGTATGTTTCTCGAAAATAATGAAGAAAATAAGGAAGGAAAGATTTTCTTGATTTTCTTGGAAAGATATTATGGAAGTTATGTATTCTTGGAATACAAGAATATCTCATAAATTCAAAAGATCGATCTTGGAAATTTTGGCCTTTCTTTTTGAAAATTCCATAACAAAGAGAAGGTGGGATTTTTTGTGGAATATTTTAAATATGGAGAAAAAAAGAATATATTGGATATATTCAAGATTTCTTGGAGACCAAGAAAAAAGATTTTCTCATCTTATTCACACACTAAATTTCAGCCAACACCCTCTCTCTATAAATAGGGGATGATTTTTTCATCCCATCTGATTCCCATGTGTTGGAAAAATTAGAAAATCCACAAAGGTGGTGCAACATAATTTTATTTTCCTTTTTGTTAATTGTTACATGCATCCTTCCACAGTTGTAAAACAAGGGCGAGTGAATACTTGAAAAAGGCTCTTTGAATTTGTTTAAAAATGTGAAAAGGATATCCATCTTCTCCATGATTATCACTCCTGAGAAGGTTAGTTAAAAAAACTCCATAATTCATCGTAGGATTTATGTGAAGAATTTATATGCATGATTTGTTGTTAAATTATTATTTGAATTAATATAGGATTAATTCATGCTAGTAATAATTGTTAGAATTAAATTTGTATTTAAATATTCATCCGTAAATAGATCAAGACACTCTATTCTGACAAGTAGTATCGAGAGCCTTGGTTTGAACTCACGAATTTTAAATGTAATTTAATTCCTTTTTATTAAATTTGAAATTGGATAGTAAATTGCTAGATCTTTTTGCGGTATCGATTGTCATGGAATTTGTTGAATGTTTATTTATGCATGCATATAAATTGTGGTTTTTAATTGATTCGTTCGAATTCGTTTTGCCTCGTGAAAAAAATCCCAAATAGATTAAGTTTGTTTGATTTGATCAATGTAATAGACTAGTCTGAATCTAGGTTTATTTATTTTGTAAATAAATTATAATTGGATCGGGAAGAAAACGAAATTAAAAACCAGGGATACCATTGCCCGGACGTCAAAGCGATCAAAGCCTTGAGTCTTAGTCTTGGCGTGAAATTTGCCTAGGATACTCAAGCTTGTCTTGGGCAAGCCAGGCGTGGCCGAACTTGGGCGGGACTTGGGCGAGGCGGGAGGCCTTGGTTTGGCGCCTGGCGCCCAGAAGACAGCGATGTGAATGGGAGAAAGAAATTTGAAGGGCTTCTTGAAGCGGAGTTAGGCGGTCCGCAGCGTCTGAATCCGTGCCAAGGAAATTTATCGGCGATGGGGCGGAATGGCCGGCTGGGCAGGGCATGTACGAGCACCTGCGGATACATGTTTTTTTAGCGTGAGCTACTCAATGTCGGACGTCGTCTCGGACTGCGACAAAAAATGTTTTAAAGAACATGTTACGATCGGTGGGAACCTTTTGGGGCGAGCGATGAGTGTTCTGAAGGCGATTTCTCCAAGATTAAGACATGACAAAAATTAGCGTGACAATTGGATATATGTGCCCAATGTGTTTAATTTTTTTTTTTTTTAACGTTTTCTTTATTTTTTAGTGCTTATTTAATTTGTTTAAATATCGTGCATGAAAATTGTTGTGGAAAATTCTCACTTTCAAAAATTACTAAAGTATGTTTTGAAAATAATTAATTGACAATTTTATTAGGAATAATAAAATTGAATTAATTTTTGACCTCCATGATTTATTTATTTGTGAATTCTTTTGGAGAAATTCCCTCTGGAACGACCAAAAGATGGTTTCACATGAATAAATTCGAAGGATGATTGTGAATTATTATTAGTAGCGGCGATGACCCTCCACACGAGGCTCTTTCAAAAGCGAAATAATATTTTATTTTTAATCATGGTTATTACTTAGGTATAAAATTGATATGCATATACTTCCCGAAGTCCTGTCGATTTTATATTGGTCAAGTGAACCAACTATTAATCTGGACATTAAAGGTTTATAATTGTTCTTTTTGTAACACTTTCTTGAATCGTTTAAATAATGACCCACCCCGTGTGGCTTATTTAAAAGCAGTTTTGAATGTTGGGTGATGCATGTTCATATTTTTTTGAGATTTTAATATGAATCATGTGATCGAATTATGTGATAATTTTGTGCTTATATAATGGTTATTTATTTGATTTCATCATGTATAACCTTTTAATCCTTGTTGTATACTCAAAGAACACCAACTTACTAGTGAAAACTATGAAATTTGGAAGCGTAATATAAATTTTGTCCTCAGCACTGCTAAAATCCTTTTTGGGTTCTTGGCGTACCAAATCGACATACCCTCTAAAGGATCAACAAATCTTTTGAGACTTTTGTATGATGGTAGGAGTGTTCAACGAGCCTATAGAATGTATAATCTTGACTTCGCTATGCGATGATTTGAGATACATTCATGAAGTGTTGAATCTGCTTCTTGAAATCATGGAAAGTCTTGAGAAATGTTTTCAACAAAAACCGCGTGATCGGTCGGTTGAAAAAGCGATGACATATGGTATGATAAAGATAGCGGAAGAACACCCAGGGATCATTTCTCAATGTCAGCGCCATTTGACAAACTTGCTTATCTTGGTACTAAGTATTGTGATGGGACTAAAATCAATTTACGTTTCTAACTCTTCCAAAAATCTTTTTATGAGTTTCTTGTAGTTTTGTGATGGAGTGATCACATGTTCACTATGGACACTCTGCAAAGAAGCTTTGGAGATAATAGAAAAACATTTGGGAAAGGAGGATGAAGCGTTGGTACTAAAACCTCTTCTCAAAATCTAAAAATTTAGTGGTGGAAGCAAGAGATTGAAGGAGGAAAAAGCAGTCAGAAAACAAGTGACTGAGTCATTAGAAAAATGAAGAAAAAAGAATTAAATGGTTGGGGTCAAGAAAGAAATCGAAAGGGAAGTGTTTTAAGCTGCGGTGAGAAAAGGACACTAGAAATTCGGCTGTTCCCGAGCCAAAGCGGATTGGAAAGAAAGGTGATTCTCGTCACAATAGTTATTGAAACTTGTTTAGCGTATCTTTACCCATTTTATGGGTGGTGGATATAGGATCCCCTGATCATGTTTGATTCACTTCTGGGGGTTCATGGACGGAACAACTTAGTGGGAGTGAGATCCTCATCATCCTTTTTGCGTGCTTCTGAAAGTGGCGGTGAAGCGATGGGAGAAATGCGGTTGTCTTTTTGAAGATAAAGTTTTAATTTTGAGAGATGTTCTTTACATTCCCGGTTTTAGAAAAAGATTTGATTTCAATTTCTAAACTTTTTTCTTGATGGATTTTTCGGTTACTTTTAATAAAGTTGTTACCATTACTCTTAATAATGAGTTTATCTGTCATGGAATGTTTGTCGAATAATCTCTACCGATTAGCGTGCACATCACTCCGCGAAATGCATCTATAACACACTTGTTTTTTGAGCAATAAAAAAAGCGTTCATCAAAAGTGAGCGAAACACTTGGTGGCTATAACACAATGCTAGGTCATATTAATCCAAAAGGATCGAAAGGTTGGTTCAAGATGGTTCATTGGAGTCTCTCCGGATTGAACCATTTCAACTCTACGAATGTCATGTTTGGAGGTAAAATGACGAGGGCATTGGAGCCAAGGGAATAGAGCGAAAAGAAGTGTTGAAAATCGTTCCTGCCGGGTATGTGGTCGATGTCGATAAAAGCAAGGGAGGTTATGAGTATTTACGTTACTTTTTATCGTGATTACTCAAATATGGATACACTTACCTTATGAAGCATAAATTTGAGACCTTTGATAAATTCAAAATTTAAGGCTCAAGCGAGAGAATCATAAGGGAAAGCGTATCAAGTGTCTACGATCGATCGTGGGCGAATACCGGCGATGAATTTTTTGAACTACTTATGCGATGAAGGATTGTATCGGTTAATTTGCACCTAAACCCCTCAACAAAAAGGGGTTGCGAGCGAAGAAACATAACTCTTTTAGAAATGGTGAATCAATGATGAGTTATCACGGACTACCCAAATTGTTTTGGGGTCACGCCTTAAACAACGACTTACATTCTAAAAGCGGTGTCATCGAATCGGTTCCCAAAACCCACCAAGAGTTGTGGACGAGTAAAGCCGTTTAGGACCTTTGTGATAATTTGGGGATGTTAGAAGGCATCGTGTTGGACAAGGAAAGGTAGTAAATTGGATCCCACGATCACGAATTAAAAGGTACATTTATAGGGTACCACGAAGGAGCGAAAGGGTCCGTATTCTATAGTCCAGAAGATCAAAAAAAGTAGTATCAGTATGCACTTTAGATTCTTGGAAGAAGACTATATGAGCGATAGAAAGCCCATAAAGTGAGATTGTCTTAGATGAGCTAAGAAGGTTTACCTCAATGCGAGTGTACAAGTTGACATACCCGAACAACACACTTACACAAAGGAACCTCGTCATAGTGGGAGGGTTGTGAGATAGCTTAGAGATTCATGGGAGAGGAGAGTCGTGAACTTGGTCCCCATTAAAGATGAATTAGACCCCATGTACATACAATGAGGCAATCAAGACAAAAGAGCCAGCAGTTCTTGGCAAAGCAGTAATGGGCGAGATGGGATTATGGATCATAATAAGGTGTAGAACTAGTGAACCTTGATAGATAGGAGTCAAGCCCATTGGGTCTGAAGTGGGTATCTGAAAAAAAAGAATAGGATGGGAAGGTAAGAAAACCTTCAAGGCTAGACTTGTGGCAAAAGGATATACTTTCGGAAAGAAGGGATCGACTACGGAGACCTTTTCCCACATGTATGTGCAAGTCCATCAAGTATTCTCTTTGTCGATGCTGCTTCATCTTGATTTTGAGATCTGGCGAATGGATGTCAAAGGCGACTTTCCTCAACGGAAGTCTTGAAGAAGAAATCTATATCAACAACGAAGACTTCATTGAAAAAGGCCAAGAAAATCTAGTTTGCAAACTCGAAATCTATTTATGGACTTAAAAAAAAGCGTCGCGTGCTTGGAACCAATGTTTTGATTAGGTTATAAAGTCTTTGCAGTTCGATCAAAATGAGTTGAAAGTTTTGTGTATAAATTATTAATAGGAGCTGCATTGGTATTCTTAATACTATCGTAAACAATATTTTGCTCATGGAGATGATGTAAAATGATATCGGGCAATAAGAGGCATGGGCTGTCAAAAGCATTTGATATGGAAGGACTTAGAGGAAAGTCACGTCCTTGGGATCAAAATCACTCGAGATCGCAAAGAAAGGATGATAGGCTTATCATAAACTTTCATACATAGCTCTTTTGTCTTGAAGCGATTGACATCTGAATTCAAAAGGTTTTGTACCTTTTCGGACATGGAATACATCTATCTAAACAAATGTGCGGAAAGGCCGCGAAGGAGATAGATGACATGAAGGGTGTTCCTTATGCTTGGTATCGGAAGCCTCATGTATGCTATCTTTTGTGCGAGGCGGATATCACCTTTATCGTTGGAATGGTAGCAAGATATCAGAGTGTTGAGGGAAAGAACATTGTTTGGGTTAAAACATTACGAAGTATCACGAAGAGAACTCCATGATAGAATGTTGGTTTATTAATTGAACGATCGATTCTCATCAGTTTACACGGACTTCGGATTTCCAATCGGACATAGATTCGAAACTATCGCCTCGGTTAGTATGTTTTGAATTTGGGAAGTGTAGCCATGAAATGGATGAGTGTGAATAGAAATGCATCAACATTTGACTGTGACCGTGGGCGGGCATGTTGGAATTTAGAAGCGACTTAAACCACGTAATACATGCTCGTGAAATAAGCGGTTCACCAACTTGAACAATTAATTACATAATTAAATCTGGTAAACGCCAGCGAATTCTTCTGACAATTAAATACCTGATTCCTCGATTTATGGTATCCAGCACTTAGATTAGTTTACTAATACGCGCGGGATCTGCGGCGTTGAATCCATCAAGAGATGAATTTCTTAGGAAAATTCTAACTTAGAGATTTTATGGAAAAATATGAACTCCATTATTATGAATTCCCAAGCTCATATATATATGGGAGGGCCGGCAAATCTTAGATAACTTTTATTAGGAAAAATCTCTAATAAAATAAATCTCTTAGATTTGTTTCCACATATAAATCTCTCGGATTTAAATTTCATATATAATGAATATCTCGATTTATTTCCATATATATTAAATCCTATAATAATATTCAAATATTATTATTGTAAATTCTTATTTAATTAAATCGATTTAATTAAACATTAATAATAATTAATTCAAATTAATCTGTTATTAATTACTTCTCCATAAATTAAATATTAAATCTAATTTAACATTTAATCAACCAATATAATCATTAAACAACCATTACTTGTTGTGTGACCCATAGACCCTCATATATCGGCGATTAGTCAAATTAGCCGGTCTTGAACAGAACCACTAGACAATAAATCGGACATTCTCACTATATGAAAATGTTACCTTCTACTCTGGGACATGGGATATTACGATTTATTCTGGCCCATTCGCGAATACTCGATTAAGTCTTGAACATGATGAAGTGTCCATTCAAATAACTTAATCATTTTATCTCTAATCACTAATTGATCACTTATGTCACACTTGGCAGCGCAAAGTCGAGTTAGCGTCACGATAGGTAATGAAACTTTGATCGATTATGATGAAGATGAGTATTCTCTCTAAATCCCTTTGAGAATGAATCATTTTCTTGGCTCAACTACCTGCATACATGCTTATTGATGAACTTCGATCAAGCCATATCTACCCATGGAAGGGTCTGGCGTCGGTCATGGTCAAAGTTCATCCTCCACACATGTCGTGTGTATTGACACTCAAGTCGAAAAGTATCTCATCACTCCCTTTCTTAAGAACGCGTGGACACATATAGTGGAACTACATCAAAGCGGTTTTCTCGGATGGGTTTATACCAATACCCTCTAAGGTATTTGTGCATCCATCATTGAGATACCTAGTATCTCATAGTAAGTGAGATCTTACTACACTCTCTCAAGAGTATGATCTGAGATCATAGCATCGATCTCCATTGCATCATCAATATCCCATTCTTGATGATCCTTGATCGAAATTGTTTGAGAATCATGCTTAAGTCGTCGAGTTCTCACATCCTCAATAATGGCGATGACTCAAAGAACCTACATATAAGAACAAATGCAAACAATCAAACATAATATTCTAATAAGTGTAATGCGTACATTTAATATTAAATAAGCAATAATATTAAACCAACCTTGAATATTATCTTAGCATTATGTCCTTATAATGGATTGTCTATGGGACACTAACAACAACAATCACCACTGAACTAGAGCGATTCACCTCCATGTCTAACCCCTAGACCATCAAGATGTCTAGTGTGTACATAAACACTCAAAACACTTGGTGAAAGGATCGGCGGAGTTATCCTCGGTGGGGACCGTTCTAATATCTATCTACCATACTAGCGATTATCTCTCTTTATCAAGTACATGCTTGTTTTACATTATTGGATCTCGGTTCCTTAAACATATGTAGCACTAATGTTGTCTCAATCTGACTTTATTGGACTAATTGGCTTTGAAGACCCACCTAGTTCATTTTTACTATTTTATCGGGGCGGCTTCTTTTGGCAGAAAGCTTAGTGATGTCTCATCTTTGTTGTTGATGAATCGTTAGTCTCTTGTTTGGAACTATTCCAACCGCCGTCCCACCATTGAGAGTGAACACATAGCTTTGTTGAGATTTGTAATCATCCTGGTCAGTTGGAAACTTTGTCGGTTATAACCGGTGTGACCAGCTCATTTGTCCTCGTAGACCCGGAAGCGATCTTTAGTACTGCGGGAGGGTAAAGAATTTCTTGGCAACAATTTAATGAGGTTCACGGGATTACATTGGTATCTACGGTAGTCTTTGGCGAAGGCCATCGGCCTAGTGCACGGTCGTGGCGTACATGATGGATCTAATTGCGAGATCATGGTATATCCTTAAATGTCTTTGGATATCCAGGCGTTTATGGAAGACAATCCTTCTTAGGCGGCTTTATCCCGTGACATCTTGCGTTAGAGAAACCTCTTAGAGTTTTCCGCCGCCGTCATTCAACACTTTAAACACATGGGTGGTTGGGGCAATGACCTCAACATCTTCTTGGATCTATCCTATGGATCTTGATCCCTAAGATATATGAGGCTTCACAAGATCCTTTCATCATGAAGGTCTTTGACAACCATTCTTTCACGGATTGCATGGGTGGGATCTTGTTTCCCATAATGAGTATGTCGCCGACATACACAACTATGAAGACAATATTCTTCCTTTGCATTTTGATAGACTCACGGATCTTAGAGTTTACTTGAAGTCGAATGATTTGATAGCTTCATCAAAAAGTGGATATTCCACTCACAGAAACTTGCTTCATCCATAAATGGATCGTTTAAGCTTGCACACAAGATTAGATTTTGGCTTTGATATAAAACCTTAGATTTTGAGTCATAAACACTTCCTTATCAATGTTGTCATTGAGAAAAACTGTCTTGACATCCATCTACCAAATCTAATAATCGAGGTGTCTTTTCTTTACTGTGAAGTAAAATTCGAATGGACTTGATTTTATTGGTGAGAAAGTCGTCATAATAGTGCCCTTTGCTTATTTATAACCTTCCGCCACCAACCTAGCCTTGTAGGTTTGTACTTTGCCATTGCATCGGTCTTACGGAAGACCCATTTGCAACCTATGGTCTTAACCCCTTTTGGCAATTCACATCCCAATTAATTGGTGTTACATCGAGTCCATCTCAGGTTCATGGATTCATGCCCTTTCTTTGAGTCGACATCTAATGTTGCCTCAATGTAAGTTCTAGGTTCATCTTTATCAGGGATTTCCGTCATCATGTTCCTCCTTGCGAAAACCATAATATCTAGTGGGTGGGATTCACGAACTCTAGTGGACTTATGGAGTTGTGGTTGTTAAATTTTTTTTTGATCGTGAAAATTTTGTAGTGCAATGATTTCATTGGTCGGCAAGGGAGGCCTCAAGAACACTTCCGGATGCTACTTGAGCACTTCGGATGCCTCTTGGTGGAGTTTGAACTATGTTGTTCTCATTGACTACTTTGGGTTAGTTGCTCGGCGTCTCGACTCTGGCTCCCCAGGTAAAGAGGATCAACTTGGTGATAAAAAACTTCCACCATGTGGTAATTTGAATGCTCCCACTTTGGTTCTTTGTCATGTTGCTTTGGCAAGACATCGATCTCCTTACTAATTTGTGGTTCTTGAATTTCTTGAGTTCTATCGTCTTCTGACGCATTCCTTGAAGGCGTAGTCTTCTTTGAGAATTTGATGCACTTTAGAAACAATCATTTTGTTTCTCGGGGAGATAGAAATAATATCCTCTAGTTTTCCTTAGGATATCCCACAAAGTAACCCTTTTCACCTTTTGATTCCAACTTATCAGTGAACATTTTTTTCTTCCTGAAGCTTGAGGAGTGACCCAGCTTCTCGTGTGTGAGAAGAAATTTGGCTTCTTAATAAATACGCCATGGCTTCGAATGGCGTATGCTCAAGCTGATTTGGATGGAATCATATTCAAATGTAAATTGAGGTTTGAAGTCGTATCCCCATAAGAATGTTGGAAGAGAAAAAAGCTCATCATGGACCTTACCATGTCCAACAGGTTCGGTTTCTCCTCTCGGATACTCCGTTCATTTGGGGGTGTATCTTGGGAGGTGTTCATTGTGATTGGATTCCATCTGTCTTGGATAATCGGTGAATTCATGGCTAAGATATTCTCCTCCTCGATCTAATCGAAGAGTCTTAATACTCTTACCAAGATGCTTCTCTACTTGACTTTATACTCTTTGAATTTCTCAAAAGATTGATTTGTGCTTCATCGGATACATACGAATCTTGAAATCATCGATAAAAGTTATGAAGTAGTGAAGTAACCCCTAAGCTAGAGTGGACAATGGTCCACAAACATCGTTGTGGATCAACTCTAGGACTTCCTTAGCAAAGAACCCTTTCTAGAAAAAAGGTGTGTTGATCATTTTGCCCTTAAGACAAGATTCGCAATTTCCATAAGACTGAAAAGTCGAGATGGGGTTAAAGTAGTCAAACTTTCTTAACCTTACGATTCTTTTCTCATTTGCATGACCAAGTCTACATTGCCACAAGTAAGTTGGGTTTTTCATGATTACTAAGTTTTAGTCTTTTGTTTTGTATATTAAGAATGTTATGTCCTGATCTGACAAATATAAACCATTAGATAAAGGAAGCATTCCATACATCACCATTAAGCGAAAAATAACAATTATTGTTTGCAAAATGGAAGGAAAAACCTTCAATATCAACATCGGAATAGAAATAATTTGCGGGTAATAGAAGGAACAAAATAACAATTATTAGGTTCAAAATGCATAAAACCCGGAGGTAAATCTAAAATGTAAATGCCAACAAGTTGGCGGCAACTCTTTGCTCCGTTCCCAACGATGTAAAAAGCGACTTCACCCGGCCCTAAGCGCCCTACTTTCCTTGAGACCATACACATTTGTACAAATGTGTGAGCCTGTCGGTATCTAATACCCAGCCAGTTAGTATCATTAGTGGACATGTTTATCTCAATAACAAACATCGCATTCGAGTTTGAGACAGCGTGTATGTCTTTTTAATTCTTTAGAACCTTGTAGTCCTTCTTCAATGCCCTTTTGCTTGCAGTGGTGGAGGCATCTTACCCTCTTCTTTACTTTTGAATTCCACCTTTGGGCTTAAGGAAGTTTGGCTTGGAGCCTTTCTTTGCCTTGCCCTTGACTTCTTCTTTCTCCTTTCGGAAAAAAAGTAGAGAGCCTCACCATGAGCATGGGTTTTTCCTTAGCGATGGAAGACTCGAAAGTCTTTTAGCATGTTATCAAGCTTGGGCATAGTCGATTCCGTCTTATTCATATTAAAGTTCCTCACGAAACTCGGGTATGATTCGGGGAAGTTTGAAAAGAATGCGTAAATAAGCGGCGTTGGTCTTGGGCTCAATACCCAACGACGAAGTTTCTCGATTAGCCCAATCATCTTTAACACATGAGGAGAAACCTTCCCTCCATCGGACAATCAACATTTCTAAGCGGATCTCTCATCACTTCATAAATCTCGGAGAATGAGATTCCCCGGAATCAAAAGATCCTTCGGATCTTAATCATATCGAAGGGAAGCATCTTACCATCTGCTGCGCTTTCTGATTCGGGAGTCATCCACTGAGTAGCATAACACATTGTTGAGCAAGAAGCATCCTCTTGATGCTTATTACATTCTACCGCAAGCGCCTCGACCTCTTGATTACCGGCCTCGGAATTGCTTGAGGATTAAGCGTGTCCAACACGTACTCAATATTTTCTTGCTGAAGCCAAAGAAGCGTTTGATTGCGGTCGAAAAAAATTTAGCTCGGCGATTTGTTAGTTTCCAAAGCCTTCTCAATGACAAGTTATTCATTTCAACAATCTGAAAATAAAATAAAAGCGGAATTAAAACACATAATTCCTATGATCAATATTACCAATCAAAATAAATATGGCCTTTAAATTTATTTTTTGTTTCCATTATTTTCACATACTTAACGACCTATAAAAAAAATGCAATTTATATCTAATATAAATCATAATGGACTAGGATCCACATTACTACCACCATAATCGGCCCGAGGGTTAGATCATTACAATAATAAGCGGTAGGTCTTCAAACCAATTGCAAGCTACTGACTCCCTAGATTAAACCGAACCCTGGTTAAACCCGATGTCACTACTTTGTTCCCCTTGAAGGCTAAGCGAAACAAAAAATTAAGTTGGTTTACAACCATCAGCGGTGACATTACATGTCCTATAAAATTCCCGTTAGATGTAGATCCGAACAAAAGGCGAGGATCTTTAAATACTTTCGTTGGAGCGAATCTCGGGTTTCTTTTAATTTTGATGAAAGACATCTTATCAAATTAATGAAAAAACTATATTTTAGTGAGGAACATTTTCAAAAGGCGGGAGTATTATTAAAGCAATACGAGATCTAACATCTATATCACATTTGAGGCAATTATTGGGCGCCGCATACTAACATGATTCCATCACGGACTAACAACATATGGGCGTCGTCTACCCCGAACAATTAATACGATCACAGCGTTTATTGGGTGGGCACCCGCAGTTATAATCGGACTATAAAAGCGTTAAGAATATTTAATAAAACAATAAGTTAACCAGAGTGGGATTTAATAATTCCTTTTTAAAAGCGAATCTTAAAATCTAATTTTAAATTAATTTTAAAATTATTAAACATTAATAATTAATCGATTAATTATAAAATAAAATCAATTTTATTACAAATCTTATAATTAATCTTATTAATTTTAAATCAAATTTTAATTCTTTTTTATTTGTTAAAGGGCTCATATGCGACCCAGTTTAAAAGCGCACGGAAGGGTTAATCTAAATCGATTTATTTTGCCCACTTTCCGCTTAAATCATCGCCCTTTCTAAGCCGTTTTCAAGCAGGTCATCCAAATCAAACATCCAACAATTCATCGGTTTATCGAAATTATTCAAAAAAATTCCCAAAA